>OX439483.1:281121814-281563655 GCA_949320155.1 Melangyna quadrimaculata
AAATGATTATTAAATTAACAAAACAAAAAAAAAAAACAAAAAATGTATGTATGCACTTATGTACGTTACTTTTAATGAATTTGAATAATTTAACAATTGAATTTTACTATGTTAATATAAAAATGTTAAGATGATTTTAAGTTTTATTTTTATTTTAAGTGGTTTAACAATCAAATTTACTATGTAAATTTAATACTATGTTCCCACTGAACGAAATTGCGCAATTTTAAATTATTTTGCCGAAATCATCTTCGAAAATGCACAATTTCCCATACATTGGCGCAGTTTTCAAAATCATCTCAAATCACCTCAATTTCTATGAAATTGCGTACGAAATTGCGTTTTATACCAGTTTTATACCATTTCTCCGATAAAGTAAAGAAACAGAACTAAGGATCTGAGAGCATCTTTTTACTGTTAACTGTAACTTAATGTTGTCAAAACAAAATCGATTTTTGGCTCTCTGGCTTGGCTCTTTTCGAGCTCTGGGAAGCACAAATTGACCAGCTGCGCTCGAAAAAACAGCCATTTTTATCAAGAAATGGCAGCTGCTCTCAATCACAGAGTTTCACCAGCAGGAGGTCAGGGGTTGAAATAAAAGTAAAAATAAATAACTTGACTTGTAAATATAGGTAAGTTTATAGTCCAATACAAAATCATTAATAATTTGTAATACCTTTGGGTATTTTTCTCATATTTAAGGAAAGAAAAACGAGAAATAGGATGTTCCGGGGGGTTCTCCATCCGAATAGCCTCTGTACAACAGGGTCCACGCCGTTTTTTGAAGTTTCAAAATGAGCAATGTGGATTTTCTGCTGAGTGAAACCATCAGTTCTCTACAAAAAAAAAAGAAATATAAACAAATTAATGTTGGGGAGGAGTTAAGATTTTTTAAAAACGAATTAAAGGGTGAACGTGAAGAAAATAGAATTGCAACTGAAAAATTAATTGCTATTGAGGAAAATCGAAATCAAATTCTTGAACGTTCTGTACAAAAGGCATATGATTTTCAGAGGGAAGTGCTGGATTTAATTAACAGAAATTAAATGTAAAGTTTTTAAAAACCAATAAAGATAAAGGTTCTTGGCTCTCTTTTGTGAACTTTAAAAATTATGATACATAAATAGATAGTATATTGTACCTTTTGTCAAATGTGTAGGTATTTAATTTTTTTAAATAAACAAAGAAGTGTTTTTCGAAATTACTCCTTAAATCTTTCGTGTATTTTTATATAACGACAACAAAAATGATAAATTTTTAAGCTTTTGTTGCCGACATGGATAGGTTAAACAAAATGATCTGCGTTATAACGTTATAAGAACGCATACTTGTGTTCTTTGAATTGAATTCTTCATTAGAGTCTGATGAAATTTCATAAATTTGTGGATAATTTTTTGTTTCACGAAAGTTTCTTCAATGTAACCAAAACTTAACTTAAGTAAATAGAAGTAAGTGATTTAAAAAATGTTTTTTGTATCGATGTTTTTCTTTGTTTCTTTTAAGCGTTAGGTACTGTATACTGTTTTGGAATATATTTAAAATTCTCTATAAATATTTTTGAAAACAACTAAAAATTAAAAGTACGGCTGAGTTCCGAATTGTAAAACAAAAAAGTTTTGATGCCCCAGCAGTACCCTAACGCATCAGCTCAGCTGCGCAAACCTGCTGCTTTCTAAATATTTCACGTTTGAGTTTTCGAACTTATGACTTTGCATCAAATGCGCATCTGATACATTACGGAACTCAGCCTATGTACGTACGTATGTATTTAAATTTTTTTTTACCTAAATAACTACTTATAGCTGATCTTATGCTTTCACCAGTTGGATTATTATCAGTAATAATGGAGTTAAATTCTGGTTGTGATCTGTTGCGCATTTAATCCTGATGTCGTTGGATGCTTAACCTTTGGTTGCTAATGTTGTCATTATATTTATTCAGATAGTTGTGCAGAATACAACAATTTAAAATGAGTGCACTATTTTCGATTCGGTTATCAAGTCCTTTGCCTATCCTTCTAAACCTGGCCTTTAAATAACCAAAGGCATTTTCAACTACCCTTCTGCACTTGGATAATCCATATTTGAATTTTTTTTTCTTTTATTGTTGCCGTTAAGCTAAATGGATAGGGGGTTCATTAAAATATTTGAAAAACGGAAAGCAGAATCTCCAAGAATAACAACTGGTACATTTACTCCGCATATACTCCGCATAGTATTTTGACATCTGTTTGAAAATTGGTTTCAGATCATCTTTTTTTTAGAAGAGACCTTTCAAATATTTGGGAGTCCATTGCACCTGCCCGGGGCTCCCAACATTAACGTATAAAAATCTGTACCTATTTATTATTTGATTGAAATCGTACCTATAATCTACCAAGGCAAGCAATACTGTGGAGTAACACCCTTTGTAGTTTGTAATAATCCACCGCATCTTCAGCACCTCGCACCTGGTCTCACTTCAATATGAATGGATATAATAGAAAGTTATTTAATTAATTAACTGACTCTTATATTTATTTAAAAGGGTGAGATAAAGCTTACCAATAGCGTCAATGAATTGACGGAATCCTAATTTTTCAACCCCTCTTCTTAGTTCTCGGATATCAGGTTCTGTCAAAGGATTTAAAATAATAGGTTTCAGTACCTATTGCACACTTCTTCACAGAAATTGTTCGCAATCGAACAAACAGTGCATTTCCCCACTCCAAATAAATTAGCAAATGCTTCTATATACAGGTGACGATCCGAGGGAGTAAAAACCAATTGCGATTCGTTTTCTTACTGGAATACTTTTTCTGAAAGATGTGTCTTTTTTTCCAGAGCTTTCAAATGGTGGTATAGGTCATCAAACGTTAGACGTGAAACTCTGTAGTTTTCCTTAAAGGAGGCATCGTTGTTTTCAACTGTTTTCTTTTTCCCAGAATGTACTAGTGCGGCACTGAAATTTATATCATGAAATTTTTATTTGAAATGAAAACCATGTGAATCCTCCTTAATTACCTTAACCCTTCGGTATTTAGGCTGGTATTCATCGAGCACTCATAACTTAAGAGCCTCATAAACCTATTCACCAATCAATATTAGTGAACATTTACGAGCGCTCGCAAAAGTTATGAGTGGTCTGGAGCACTCCTAAGTTACGAGCGCTCTCTTCGAAAAGTTGTTCGGAAAATTTCGCAATAAAACTTCACTTCTCTCAAACTGTCAGTAACGCAGTCATAATTTGTTTTTCGTTTGTGTTTTTCTGAAAAATGTTTGCATTTAGTTTTTAATTTAATAAAATATATTTATAAAAAAAATAAGAACCCGATCAACCGAAAAAAAATCAGCGGCGCGTCGTGGTAAATTAGGTGTTATTGCTGTAAACTAAACAATTAATCAGTGTATAGAATGGATCCAAGGAAAAATTAAAAAATCTCGAGTCGAACAAGCATCAACCTGTAATCCCAACTACGGTCCTCTCAATGACGCAGATGGACGAGTATTCTGGGCAGGAAATGATCAGCAGTCAAGGTTCATTGTTCATTTCAAGAATCGCAGTCAGTTTCCATTGACATGGAAGCCACCAACAAGTGACTCCCATATTGTACCAAATAAACACAAGGATCCAGATCTGATGTTGAAATCCGTTGAACGGTGTAATAAAAAGTAAGTTAAATTATTTTAAACCATAACATAACAGAATGTTTTTTTGGCAATAGTATTGATTACTTAGATATATAAAAAAAAATCGAAGAAGATCCACATTGTCCACTTTTACAAAACATTCTCCTTATAGAAATTTATATGCCAATGTTTTTATATTCGTAGGCATCAACCCTTACTTCCTAGCTTTTCGATGAGATTCATCGTCTGCCAAATAACATATGTAAGTCGAACAGAAAGACTTCTCAAAGTTGAACAAAGAAATATGAATCTCTTATCGCATTACGTTCAGTAATCGAGAAAGTAGAGTGTCTTGAAAAAGATATTCCCACACGTAAATCTGAGCTACGAAAACTGGAAGAGAATCTCGGAGAAGTGGCAAATGATGCTGAATCGATTTGAAGCATCGAACCAAGTGCTAAGTTGGATCTTATCAATTCGATGTTGGGCGATAGGAGTCTTTTAGATGAAGCTATAAAAGAAGTAAAACTCCTTCAGGGTGAACTGGCTATATAAAAGGTTTGCTTTAAACAAAACAAGAAAATGAAGTCCTTCTAATTTGTTCTTTTACATGCTTTCATTTGTAGGCAAAACTGAACAAATAATTCAACCGAAGACGTCGAATTGGAGAAGAGTAGGTACTGGTTTTGCGGAGTTAAAAAACGAACGCAGTATTTTGGAGAAGAACCAGGTTGATTATGGAAAAGGAAATGATACGTTAAATGCACCGCATTGATAAGTAAATTAAAAAGAAATGCTTTTTGTGTTTAAAAAATCGAAATAAAATTATGCATTTATTTAAGGACAAACAAATAAAACTACAAGAGGGTGATCAATCACTACCACAGCTGAAAGAACGTCAAACGGAGTTAAGAAAACAAAATGATTCAAATGCCATTGAGATAAGAAAACTTCAACAGCAATTACAACCACTTAGACAGAAACTTATAGGTTGTATTGAGGAGAAAAAACGTTCGAAGGATTCAAATCGCAAAATGATGCTTTATATGCAAGGCAAATTAGATTCTATGAAGAATGTAAGAGTTCAAAATGGCTGTATAACCTTTTTATGTATTTTATTTTTCATTTATTTATTTTTATGTATTTTATTTTCATTAATTTATCTACATATACATATGTAATTCAATTAAATAATAATTAAAGGTTTTTTGTAAACAATTGAATACATTGGATACGTCTTTAATGTGACTACTACGTCTGTAATGCGACTAAGAAGTTTCATTAGAGCAGAACGAGGTGTCTGATAAATATTTGAATAGACTCTTTTGATTCTTGATTCGCGTGCCATTATTAACATTTGTACCAAATTTCATGAGGGTAGTATTTTGTTCGTTCACAAGTGTTTTGGTATAGTGCCACAATTTTCCCCTTCAAAAAGGCACCTAATTTAAAGGGGTTTCAGCTATATTTACCTATCGTATTGAAAATATAGTCTAACTTATATGAAAAGGACAATACATTTTGTTTGGGTAGTTCTATCGACTTAGTTTTAATGTCATTAGGTTCTTTATTAAAAGGTATATTAAGTTCTCAATTAAAAGAGTACGTTGATAAACATAATTGAACCGAAGTGCAATGCATAGTCCAACGGCGTCTGGTTCGAATCCAGTTGACGGCAAAACAATTTATAAATTAAAATTGGAACTATAGACTAAGCACCACTATAAAGGAATCTGATGATTGATGTGGCAGCCATGAAATTGCAATATTTCCAGTCAAAATGTAATACTCGGTGGTAGCCAACACAAGTGATGGTGTTCATTCAAAACCTTCAACGAACCGAAGTAAGTTTTTCCGTTTGATGCACAAGACCTTTCCCACATACCCTTTAAAAAATAACAAGTTTTCGTACAAAATATTTTTCCATGCAATAGAAGCTGCTTTTCTTGTTAGTTTTGATTTGTTGTTGTAACGCGATTATTTCGAGAATTTGTTGTGCTCGAAAAGTTGTTATTTTCCTTATATGATTGACTCCTCTTGCTTTTTGCACTGCACCAATTAGACCATGTACGACGTGTTGTCGTTGGAGCAGTTCCAGCTACCTTCGTCTCAGCTTCGATATCTCTCTTGAAGATTCATTAATTTAAGTCGACGATTCACTATTTTGGGCGTTTGTTGTTGTAGTAGTAGATCCTGTTGAGTTTGAATTCGAATTTGTCGTGGGAGTATTATATTTTGTTGTTGGCGTTTAATGAGTTATTTATCGAATTTGTGTGATAGTTATTATGGTTTTGGTGACTTTCCACACGTTTGGCACAATCGCGGGTAGTTCGTGTTAAGCCTGCAAAAAAAATGATATTTTATTTAGAATAGAATAAAATCAGCTCTAAACACTTAACAATTTTTCATAGCTTCTATATAATAATATTATGGGTATTCATGTAACGGCGTAAAACCCAGATAAACCTGGTTAACCAGATAATTTTATCTCGATAGAAATGAACTTTTTTCGGGGAAAGTATTCTGCAAAACAGACAATTTTATCTCACTAATTTGATGCGGAAGCGCAGAAATAAACCACACTGGGATAATCAATTTGTGATATTTAATAAAATTATTTCCCACGTTTACGCTGCTATTTTTAAGGGTGTATTCATTAATACCTTGCGGAAAAAACACTGGGCGGAAAAAGACCAAACCTATATGATTTTTCTTTTTTCTGGCCCAACATACAGAATCTTGATTTTTGTCGCATCACGCTGTATACATATATATTTTTTTACCAACATATTGTGAACTAATCACCCCTATTGCGAAACTCGTATTATTAAGTCGTATTTGGTCGTATGTTGGGCTTGTGGTTCCTTAGTGGTAAAATGTCATCTTTTTTATGCAAAGCTTTTGAGAATTTGCGAATAGAGACATTGCGATGCTGATATTTAAACTAAACACTATCATCATCAAAAGGCATGGCTAAAAGAACAATTTGTGTTCTTTTCGGACAATTTTTGTTCTTTTCGCTATGCGTTTTGATAATTATGTTTTTAAGTTTAAATACCAGCATCGCAGTCTCTATTCTTAAATTCTCAAAAGCATTGCACCAAAATGGATTATATTTTATCGTTAAGGAGACCACAATCCCAACATACGCCCAAATACGACTTAATAATATGAATTGCGTAATTGGGGTGAATGTTTTTTTTGTTGTATTATAGTTTTTTTTTAAATCAAATGCAAACCACTTTCTTAAGTTATCTGCATAACTTAAAATTTTTGATTTTATTTTTTTAATCGATATGATGATTTATTACCTTTGTTAATCCGAGTTGAGTTTGTCCTTTGTGGTAATGGAGTAATCAATCATTCGTGATTCATTTTTGTACACTGACGACAATGAAGAGTGTGAAGATTGTTTGTGTGACGGTACATGAAAACAAAATAATGAAAAATGATGGTACATGAAAACAAAATAAATCCCTACGGTATCCACAAAAAATCCCTTCTTTATGAACTTTATCCCTACACCTATAAAATCCAAAAAATAACACACTTAATAAGGAAAAAAAATAAAAGATATTGGTTTAATGATTTTATTTAACTTTTTTTGAGGATTATTGCAATTTGTTATAATACAAAAATGAATGAAAAGAGCTTCAAAAAAATGCAAAATTGTAAATAAATGTAAAATAAAACAAACTTTTACACTTTTATGATCAATTTGTAATAATATTTTTTTCAAACAACAGCTTAGATTCTCACTTCTATTGCGATTGTCAATCCTAGATTTGTAGTTGATAAATACTGAATTTCGATATTAAACAAGCCAACCGCTAAAATGTTTGGTCATTGAGAATAATGCAGGCCATCGTTAATTACAAGAACATTGGCAAAAATCGTTGAATTGTTGATTAGATTTTGAATAAATTGCCTTCTAAAATTAAAAAATTTCAATTTTATCAGTAATAGTCATTTTTCCCCTACGTTCTCTTTTTCAAGACAAAAATCCCTACCTGTAGGGATTTTTCCCTACGTGTACCATCACTGATGTGTGACTGCTGATTCATGTATTTTTATGATTCTGATTCTGGTTAACTGGAGGAAGTGGTATAAATCAACTATTTATAAGGTGAAGATGGATTAATGCTGCAGCAGACTAGAAGAGATTAACATTCGTTTCGGGCTCCCTGATTTTGGTAGCAGTAAAATGAACATTTCATAAAAAAAACTTGAATTTGGAATCATGAACCTATTACTAACCTTTATATTTTATCTGGGGGAAGCGGGTTTGTAGTGGTTCATTGATGTATTCTTGACTCATGGACACTTAAATTAGCGTTTGCACCCATTGTGTCAATTGGTTGTATTTTGGGTACAGGTCCGCTAGAAACTTGTGAACTTGATGTGATATAATTGGCTTTGCTTGACCCACAGCGGGCAGGAAAAGGGTGCTCCGCTGCAGACGGTATGCTTACGGTTTGAGCCACCACCTCAGAATTGGTACCAGCAACCACAACAACAACTGATACATTAACAGGAGCTGCATTCGCTTGCGCTTTAGGAGCCATTTGATTCATCGGAAGTTGCACGGCGGGTTGCTGTTGTTGAACCGTCTGTTGTTGCAAAATTGTAGCCAATAAATCTTCATGTACATATAGTTCTTATTTTGATCTGGGTTTGCTGAGTAGCAGAGAATCATGAACGTTGAGCTGCGATTACTGAAAAAGCACTGCTGGATGCGATTGTTCTTTTATACAATGACCAAAGTAGATTGATAATAATCTGAATGACATGATACTACACTTTCGCAGAAACTAAGTAAATTATATAGGTATAATTTTAATATTTAAAATATATTTTCACATTCTGGTAGAATTTTTTTTTTGTTTTCATCTTTAAATTGTTGAAATCGGTCTTAGCGTCAGCTGTGACTCATTTTCGAAAACAGTTTGATTTCACAGTTTGGGTATACCTGAAGAGAGAGAACCTCTCTCTTTTTCGAACATCGAAAAGTATTTATTAGTGGTTGGTGAATAGCACAAATAACAACAACAATGACAAAATGTCAAAAAATTTAAAGAATCAAACAAAAAAATTTTAAAAACTGAAAATCCTATTTAAATATTAAAAGTATACTCATTATGCTCTTGTTTTTTGTTTTTTTTTTATCAAATTAGTGTGCAAAACGCGAACCAAGTTGGACTTTTGTTTGTAATTTCAATAACGTTTCATAAAAATAAACCTACCTGTCTGTGATATGCTAAGGATAATTCGCATTGCGAGAAAGGCAAACGAAGAAGATCATCAGATTCTCCAGCGTTGGGTTGCAAAGATCACAATTCTTCAAGCAGTCGTAATCGCAATCGTTTGAGATCCCGTTCTCCATCCAAAGAGCAAAGAATAATTCCATCAATTCATGCCGCTATTGGAAGACAACAAAAAGATGAATCAACTGCTTCAACTTCGGTATCTCAAAATAAGAGCGCAATTAATTTGCAAGTTGTTCTGTGCTGCGCCCACCGCTTAGTGATAAGGCTCCGAAAACACCAATCGTTATTAGCAAAACAGACGGCACTCCGATTGCACTCCCTACATATTATAACCCCAATATTATCAATACTACGAAATATGCCGAACAACATTCGCCCGCCATCAGGCATGGAATCATTGAGAATGTCTGGTTGCTATAAAGTTCCGCAGAGTCCGCAATTATCTAGAATACGCAAGAAATCGTTACCTGCTACTCTCAATGATACTGCTAGATGAACTGCTAGACTTAAGCATTATATCCGAGATTTTAGATCACAGCCCGAACAACACAACAATGAGTAATTATGAAACGGCTATGATTTTGATGATCGCACAATTACACTGCAAATCTGTTCGGAGATAATTCCTCGTGATGGTTACGATTCAAATAAAACGACGCTACTAAAATATGATTTTAGTTTTGCCGAATCAACTTCAAGAAAATATCGCAATGTCAACGGTGTTAAGAGGACATTAACTTCAAAACAAAATGGGAAACTTGTTAAGGACCGTTTTTAAACATACACAATTGCAGCAGATTTCGCTCTGAACAAAAACTTAAGCGGTGAGATGCAGGAATAAGATTTTAAAGGAGACGAAGATGAAGTATTGCCAACAAATATATCGGAAATTGAAGATGTATGTATGCAGGTGAACATTCGGGTGGGCATGTATTAAGGAATCGTCCTTCAGCGATCCAAAGAAGAAATGCAAATCCAGAACGCTATCGCACACGAATAAATCAGTGATATTTGTGATCAGGAATATATTTTTGATGTAAGTACATAAATGAATTAAATTCTTAAACTTAAAGGAGACATAAATTCTTAAACTTAAACGAGACATTTGTCATTAAAAAGGTATTTTTGTATACATGAATACTTACTATGGCAGCTCATTCCAAATCGTTGTGCGAAAAAAGGTATTGGCCAACAAAAATTGTAATTTGGTGAATATTATTTAAACAAATATAATGTAAGTATGTAGTATAGGCAACAATGTGCTGGCCTTACCAATAACAACAAGACACATTTTTCTGAAAAGGTCTTTTTATGCACGACAATAGTAGGTATGTATAGCAAAAATCTGTTGGTCCAACCAATAAGGACACAACATACGTCGTTGGAAAGGTATTTTCATGTACACACTACAATATTTACCTAGGCCGCACATTTCAAATTGTTGTGTCAAAAAAGTCATTCGATAATTAAAATTCTCATTGGGCACATTTTAATATGAAATAAAAGACTGCCTATGCTGTATACATTTTCTATACTTAACCACATCACAATCTTAATTATCGATTAACTTTTTTTACACAGCAGTTTGAAATGAACTGTCCTATTATAGTTATAGTATAGGGCGACCTGCATCGTGCCTGATCGGGAAACTATTGATTGCTCAGAACTTGGTCTGGGCCAGTAGCGCAACAATCAGTCACGATGAAGTGCTTGTTTTACCTCCTCGTGGTGGTCCCCGGGCAACTATTTGTGTATCCCAATATACATAAATAGGCCAAAATTACAAGTGCGAAAAGGCCTAGCTTTCTAGGATAGGTTACGGAGGTTAGCATTCTCCGTAACTGAAATCAACCCGCTACCGAAACCAACACTACGCCTCGGATAATTAATGATAACTCGTTGACGACTTTTGGCTATTGTACCCGGACAAAGATTGGTTTCTGGAATGTGAAGACGCTTCTTGAAAATGGAAAAGAAGGTCCTCAGAATGCCAGATTCGTGCAACTAGAGAAGGAATTCATGAGGTATAGGATGGACATCTTAGGGATAAGTGAAGTTAGATGCCTGGGCTCGGGGAAGTTTAAGTCACCAACCCGTAACACTGTACTATTCTATTCCGGAAAAACACCTGGAAGCGCTCGGGAATCTGGCGTTGGATTGCTTCTTTCCAAAACAGCTCTCAAAAGCTTAATTTCCTGGGAGCCTTTAGGTGACAGGATCCTGAAAGCCAGGTTCCGGACTAGAGTACGTCGCGTCACCATCATACAGTGTTACGCCCCAACTTTGCTCCCTTCTGACGAGGAGAAGGAGGCCTTTTATAACCGGCTGAGTGCTGCTTATGATAGCGTTCCACGAGGTGATATAATTATGGTGATGGGAGACTTAAATGCCAAGGTTGGCAATGACAACACTGGGCTAAGGCATGTCATGGGAAAACATGGTGTTGGTAACCGAAACGACAATGGCGAACGATTTGTCGATTTCTGCAACGCCAACGGCCTTGTTATTGGAGGGACCATGTTCGAGCATAAGACGTGCCACAAAGTCAGTTGGGTGTCGACTGACAGACAAGCAACTTCCAACCAAATTGACCACTTCGCGATCAGCCGGCGTTTTAGAAGCAGTCTCCAGGACGTCCGTAACAGAAGAGGTGCTGACATGGGAATGGCCCGGGACCACCATCTGATGGTTGCTACCGTTAGACTGCGTACAGCTGCAGTTCGGAGATCCCAAGGAAACACTCGAATGCCCAAGTTTAATACAGATAGACTAGAGGATCCCGCAGTGCGCCAACAACTAGGGGACCACCTTTTACAAGGATTGAACGCAATCAGCAGCACGGAAACCACATCCATCGAAAATCATTGGGAGAAATAGTGCTTGGCTTTCCGACGAAACTTGGGCAAGGATCGAAGAAAGGAAACACCTTAAAGCTCGCATCGCAGCTACCCCAGCAGCAGGGAGAAACGAGCTTGAGTCTACGTACCGCATGAAGATGAGGGAAGTTCACCGTAGTGTGCGACGTGATAAGCGTAACTACATCAACGCATTGGCTACAGAAGCAGAAGAAGCCGCTAGTAGGTGTGACAGTAGGACCGTCTACAGAATTACCAAAGAGCTCACTGGTGTCCAGAGCTCTAAACAACACCTGGTTAAAGACACAAACGGGGCCCTGCTAATTTCGGATGAGGACCAGCTCATAAGGTGGAGGGAACACTTTTCTGCGGTTTTAAACCGCGTTTTCGCCAGTGAAGTGAACCCTATTCCCACTGAGCTATCCGAAGTAACAATTTCCCGAATACGCACCGTACCCCCCAGTAAAGAAGAAATTATCACCGCCATCAAAGCACTGAAAAACAACAAAGCGGTTGGACTTGACGGTATTCCTGCAGAGCTCTTAGGAGCAGCCCCAACGACATCGAGCGAGCTACTGCACCCACTTATTAAGAGAGCTTGGGAAACAGAGAGCTTTCCTGAAGAGTGGAAAAAAGGAATGATTGTCAAGCTCCCAAAGAAAGGAGATCTCACACAGTGCGAAAACTGGAGAGGAATTTGCGTTCTGCCTGCAGTAGCCAAGATAATAACAAGGACAGTTTTGGACCAGGTTTCCGCACTGGATCTTCCTGTGTGGATCACATCAACACCTTGCGGATCATCATCGAACAGTGCGTTGAATATCCTGCTGTTCATCGATTTTGAAAAGGCGTTCGACAGTGTCAATAGAGAATTTATTTGGCTTGCTTTGCACAGGAGGGGCATCCCAGATAAATTGATTGCTATTATCAAGGCTACATATAATGGATCCAAGTGTCACGTTCTGCACAAAGGTAGGCTGTCAGAGGAGTTTGAAATCCAAAGTGGAGTTAGGCAAGGTTGTATACTGTCACCAATACTGTTCCTGTTGGTGATAAGTGACGTACTGCACGCAGCTTTGTCAAATGGAAATGGAGGAATTCAGTGAACTCTGCAATTTTACCTCAAACATCTGGACTACGCGGACGACGTATGCTTACTCTCTCATAGGATCATGGATCTCCATCAAATGACAACAAGGGTGAAGAGAGAAGCAGAAATCGTAGGGCTTAAGATCAACTCGGCAAAAACTAAAAGGATCATCCTTGGAACTTCCTCATCAATCCAAGTAACTATTTCTGGACAACCGGTAGAGATGGTAGAGGATTACCAATATCTTGGGAGTATTGTCTCTACGGGTGGCGGAACTGAACTGGACGTAAACAGCCGAATCAAAAAAGCAAAGTCTTTTAGCTTAAAGACCAAGCTACGACTGTTCCGCTCCAATGTTGAATCCGTTCTGCTTTACGTCTGCAGCACTTGGAAAGTCACTGACACTGTCACTAGAAAGCTGCAAACCTTCGTTAATAGATGTCTACGAAACATCTTGAGGATTTTCTGGCCCAACCGTATCTCCAATGCTGAACTTCATGCGAGAACGGGTCAGGAGCCCATAGACTCTATTATACGAAGAAGAAAGTGGCAGTGGATTGGCCATACGCTTCGAAAAGGCGATCGGTGCATTGCATCTCAAGCAATGCAGTGGAACCCGCTCACACAGGAGGGAAGACAAGTGGGCCGGCCTAGAAGTACATGGCGAAGAACAGTCGAACAGGAATCGGCACGACTGGGGAAAAGTTGGAGAGAGCTGAAATATATTTCAAGAAATCGTACACGATGGCGCGTAGGTGTAGTGGAGGCCCTATGTCCCGTAAGGGAAACATCACGGACGTAATAGGTCCGAGGACCTAAGTAAGTAGGTAAGTATTATAGTTACTGTTACTATTATAGTAGATGAAAATACCTGTACAACGACGTACGTCGCGTCCTTATTGGTTGGACCAGCACATTTTTCCCTATACTTCATACCTACAAAATATACATTTTCTATATTAAAATTCAATACATCGCAACCTTAATTAGCGAAAACTTTTTTCACACAGGGATTTAAAGTAAACTGTCAAACTAGCTATTGCAGTTCATAAAAAGACCTTTTCAGAAACATGTGTCTTGTTGTTATTGGTTAGGCCAGCACATTGTTGCCTATACTAAATTACATACTTACATTATGGGACATATTCATAGTCATTTTAGACCTGGGTCTGAGTTAAACATAGCTTTGGTTGAATTTTCGGACGTTGATTCAATTTTTTTAAGCTTATCATTTCAAAATATTTGAAGCTATTTGTGTAGTATACCAAGTAAATTATCTTATAAAACCAACAATTTGTAATTAAAATCGGTCTGTATTCATTGAGCCAAAATTGTCTTAAACTGTAGTTTAGTTAAACCTGGGTCTATCTGCGACTATGAATATGCCCCTATATGTTTAAATTATATGTACCAAATTCTAATCTTTGTTGACACACAGCGATTTGGAATGCGCTAATATAGTAATATTCATGTACACAAAAATACCTTTTAAACGAGGTCAACTTGTTATTGGTTCCTAGACCAGCTTCCATACATTTCTGCCCGTTCTCCTCTATTGTTCTTTAGTAAAAGAACAATAAACAATGAAATTTGTTCCAATTTCAGATTCAATTGGTGCAAGCAACGATCAAGAAAGTCTAACTTGAACTGACGATTGTTTCGAAGAGATGTCTTCTATCAAAGCAATGACAAAGCAATTTAAATTTACTGCTTCTTCTGATTTAATCGCTGAGCACAATTACACAGATATCGAGGAATCCTGTTCAATGCGAACAGTGGTAATAGCGACAACTTTTCATTAGCGACAACAACTGCTGAAAGTGAAAGTGGAATGTAATCAAACTTCTGAAACCGAGTAGTGCTATCAGAATAACTTTCAAAACGAGGAGGGTCCTGCCTAGTGTTTGATTAGACCACGAATATTGAAGCTAGGTGATAAATATTTTGCCACTGAAGCGAATTTCAGCGAAAAATCGGTTGTAAAAGCAGTACTTGGACGCAAGAAACCCCAACACATCACCTTACCTCCGCCGCCGCGCCGGCCGCCAACACTTGAACGTAAAGGAACTTTTGTTCAAGATGAACCGACAATAACATATGTTCCAATACCTGTTGTGGTTTCGCCTACATGCGCTTCTTCTCAATTCTGTTGTTTGGTATCTGTATAGATGAATAGTAAAATAACAATTATTTGCTACCACACAAAAAATGAAGTGTACACCACGAGTGTATTTCTTAATTTGTTTATTAAAGTTTACCAAAAAATTTGATTTTGGATGGAAATTAAATAAAAATAGAAAGTCTTGCTATTGCCCACAAATGAGATGTATGTATGTCGTTGGAAAGCTTAGCCCAAGCACATAATTTTTTTGTATCGACACAAAGCTGTAAGCCATGGTGTTCAGGCAGTATATGGCAATACAGATTGCAATCAGACCAACAATGAATTCCAATAGTGTTCTATTGAAATAACAGTATTGGTCGCTTTCGATGTAAATAGATACAAAAATAAAGGAACTTTTATACCAATGGTCAATATCATGGTTGGTGAATAGTTCGCTTAACTGTAAGAAAATTCTACTTTTTTTTATTTGATTTAGCGAATTTAATGAATGGGAATAAATTGTGCGTTTAGTGGCCACAATTGAGATATCGACGTTGGAAAGCTTAGTTTCAGAGCATCATTTTTGAATATGGACAAACTGTAAACCATGGGGTTTAGGCAGTATATTACAAAATGTTTTTCTTATTTTTTGGTCGCTTATTTTAGCCATAATAGTACACTCCATAGTACCTAATCATTTACATAGGTTTCGTTTCTGGGCCTTAGGTAGACCAGGTCCCATATATGTTTTTGCCCATTCTCCTTTATCTACTGCAGACTAAATTTGTGGCCACTACTTGTAAGCTAGAAAAATTTGTCCGATAATTTGTATTAATTTAATTAAGTTTATTTTCTACAGCATTTTTATTTCGAAAACATTAAGAAAATATATTCTAAGGTAAAGACTGCTTCGTAATATGACCAGGATATTTCTCGCGATACTTAGCCCAGTAGCAACTGTTGAACTTTTAGGAAAAGCTATTTCTCCGTTGAATTTGATCTGTCTCTGAATTAAATTGCAAATATTCATACTGAATAGATAAGGTGGTAAGTCAGCTTTGTTCAGTGCATCATTGGGTACGCTTGTATAAACTGATGACTTATAAAATTTAATTACGTTAGCTGAGACAAAATACAAATTTAAATCACTATATATATATTTTAATTCAAATTTTAAAAGTCTCGTTTAAGGATACTTTTTGAGACAGTGTGACACAACCCATCGATGTTTATTGCGCTTGCATTTGGTTCATCAAGAGATACTTTAACCATTTCTGGTGTCAATGTATCAACAAGCCTCGCCAATAACCAAAAGTAATCACGACATGATGGCCCATAAGGTTCTTTGCCATCATCCGATACGAAATGAGTGTGAGACTGCTGAAAGCAGGTCATTTTGTCGGCAACAGGAAGAAATGAGATTAATTTTTGCAATAGAGAGGCCAACAACTCCTGATAGCTTTGAGAATTTCCCAAGCAAATCCGATACAATCCAGCGCATATTTCACATCTCACTGATGGTTCTGAATCTTCTAAAATGAACTTTCGCACCCAGCGCAGTATTCCGGAGCATTCCACAGTGATATGCGCGCATTTTATGACGAGTGCCCAAAACTAACCATTATATTCATTGTATACTGTACTACCTGAGCGCGGCCCCAAAAACCAGTGCGTATATGCAATTGGTTAGTGAAGTGGGTGTGAGCTTCATCATTTAGTATTGATGCCAGCCGTTTGAGACATGAATCGACTTCCATCATTTCAAGCATGAATGTGTGAGGCTTTGAAATCGCTACAGGAATGTCCTCTGATCGCTGTTCTTCAAAGCCCAAAAGCCACAGAATCTTTAGCAAGCTGGCGAGACAATCATGCCTCCATTCGTTAATATTGTCATGAAGACCGTTCTGCAACATTCCGCTTACAAAAATGTCAAACAAATGCTGTAAACCTCCACACTTGATGAATACCTCATTCCACTTAAGGTCGTAGGCGACTGGTGATGGAGGATTTGGGGTTGTTGGAAAGTCCTCCTCCTCTTCGCGGGGCAGTTTATTTTCATTGTTCTCCTCAGTTGTTTTCTTGGCAACGGCAACAAGTTCCGTTTTTTCCGGCTTTGAAGGTTGTTCCACAAGTTTTGCAGTATTTTCAGCGTTCGTGGATTTTTCATCACTGATATTAGCATCAGCACCCCCACCGCTTTCCGAGCTCTCTCCTGGACTATTTTTTCTTCGGCGACCACTTTTCCGCGGCGACTGACTTGGGTTGCTTTTGGACGAAGATGATAATGAGGTGCTTAACAGTCAACTACCTGAAGATGAGCTTAAATTGCTCACGGCTAAACTCTCGACTATATGCAAAGAGTACATGAACTTTTGTAAATTTCCAGGGTCTAAGAGATCAGCCAGTTTTCTCTTAATGGTGTCTCTACGAAATTTACGTTCCTCTGCATTGTCAGCCGTTTCACACTCGAAAAGATCCACGCTTAGATTTTGAAATGATTCCAGGATATTGGGATTGGTGGGTAGTATTGCCAAGATGTCCCATACACGATGCGATAACAATTGTGCTTTTGTCTGTGTCTGAATATTGTTGTTTCCTTGGATTTCCATATCGCCAAGTTAGTGTTTGCATCAATCGAAACAGCTTTTCAAAATGCCTTGGCTGTAGTAAAAGAACTGTGGGCAGGCATTCCTTAGGCGGAGGTGGTTGTAATGGTTCCTCGCGGCGGACACCTCGTCCAGATTTCCAGTATGACATTGAAGTACATATACGAAATGTACATACCTGATTACCTTTAAAACCAACGTCACCCAAGCTCCGCTCGTCATACTCAGATATCAGTTCTTGTCCCTTGGTTTTAATTCTAAGAGGACCGTCACTCAACAATAGCCCTAGCACAGGAGCTGTTACCCGAGATGCACGTGCACCAACTTGTTGATTCTCCCACCTTTAAATACAACACACACAATATTGGTTACGTTTAAATCAAATGCTGGCAAACATACCATTTTGAAATCTTAGCCTTAAGTTCTGCTATTAAGTCACAGGAATGCATATGCAAAAGTGATTTTTCCCACAGTCCGACTGGTTGTAAAACTATTCGGATGGACGGTCCCGCACCTTCGTTTTTAAGATCACTATGTGACCCGATACCTTTGCCTTCGATAGCCCAGTGCCTTAGATGAAAAGCGTATCCTCGTCGAAAGGTCTCCAGGTGTCTGTTTAAAAGCATAAGACCACGTTGAACACACATTTAGGCGTACTCTTTTTCACAACTAAAATGGGTAAAAAAAAGAATAAATAAAACGCAATAATCATAGAATCACAAAGAATAACCCTCTTAAGCCATTTGAAGCCTGAACCAAATGATCCATGCACTGGGGTACAAAGTCTTTCTCTAGTCTTAACTGCTGACCCATGTAGTACATGTTTATATACTGGATAGCTGCTAGAGATACTTCAGTGTTGTGGGCTCGCAAGGCAATTTTACAAAGATGAAACATTCCAACAATATTGAATGAAGTGGTTGATACCAATTCCATTTGAAATAACACCTAATTTACCACGACGCGACGGACACGTTTTTTCGGATGATCGGTTTTTCTAAAATAATTGTTTTCAAAAAAATCATGCAGAATCTGACAGCTCTTTTTTTACAAACTGTCAAACGAAATTGTCTCAATTGCCAATGTGGGCACTTTAAGTAATTTTAAAATTGAAGACACGAAATTGCGCAATTTCCGGTCCAGTGGGAACATGCTATAAAACTGTTAGAGTTGATTTCAAGTTGTTTTTAAATGTTAATCTCAATTTGAGTAAGTCATATATTAATTAAAAGTGGGAGTGTTGATAAAGTGTTCAATTGAAGCCTGATCCACATCTGTGTCGTGTGTTGTGTTGTGGTACACTGCAACACAGCAAATCTGGTTCTACGTATATGAAATACATTGTAGCGATAGCAACACACGACTCCACAACACAACACACAACACAGATGTGGATCAGGCTTAGGCTGGTATTCACCGAGCGCTTATAACTTAAGAGCCCCAAAAACCTATTCATCAAGCAATATAAGTGAGCTCGCAAAAGTTATGAGTGGTCTGGAGCACTCCTAAGTTTCGAGCGCTCTCTTCGAAAAGTTGTTCGAAAAATTTCGCAATAAAACTTCACTTCACTCAAACTGGGCCCTTTCAATGCATCAAATTGTTCAGTACTTTATTTTCAGATGGAGCTTCTGATTGGCCAGCTGTCATAAAAAGTAAGCTGACAGCTTGCGTTTTATGACAGCATTGAATTGGAACTACTGTCGGTCACATAGTCAAAAAATTTGATTTTCGTTTGTGTTTTTCTGAAAAATGTTTGCATTAGATAACAATTTAATAAAATATATTTAAACAAAATTAAAACCCGATCAACCGAAAAAACGTCAACATCGCGTCGTGGTAAATTAGGTGTTATTGCTGTAAACAAAACAATTAATCTGTGTATAGAATGGATCCAATGAAAAATTAAAATATCTCGAGTCGTACCAGTAGCCATCGCCGGCAGATAATGTCTCCAAAAAACGGGAAAACTACCTCTGCAGCTGTGTTGGAACAGTCTCAGCATCGGGAAATTACTATTTATCTCCAAGTGCCCCCAACACATCTCCAGACGTAGGGATGAAAGAGTATCCAGACGGCACAAAAGACCCAACAAATCTTCAGCATCAGCAACTGACGGTGCCCAAAGTGGAGCAGGTTGTATTAACCCACGACAGCAAACGCCCAATGACAATTGGGTATAGCACGATAACACACAGATGGACGAGTATTTTGGGCAGGAAATGATCAGCAGTCAGGACTCATTCCAAGAATCGCAGTCTAGACTCAGATTTCGAAAATCACGCAGAAAGGGCAGAATGTACCAAGAACTGGACTGAGAAAATTGTGCGTGATAGAGAATCGGGTTTGATTCCTAATCCTGGCAATGGTGTAGAAGACTATATATTTGAGAATATCGAAAAGAAAAAACCATCCCGGTTGTCCAACTTGGAGTATCTGGCATTGTCTATGGAATGGCTCTAATAAAAGTCAGTCAAGCCGAACAGAAATTGGGTAATGGCTAACGATATTTCATTGCTTCGACAGGTATATGCTTCACACATCATCTCGAAAAGGTGAGTAGTTCCTTATACATCTTTTGTTCTCTTTAAGCAAGCGAGCTCGTTTTTGGTCTGCAAACGTATCAAACAACGTATGGACGACTTCGCATTCGGATCCAAATACAGATCGAAAAACTGCGTTTTGCGGCTCAAATTAGTATGGAAATTAGAATCACCACGGAGCCATTATGAGTTTTTTTTTATTTATCATTCATAAAAGGTTTTCTAAAACTATTTCGCACTAATAAACATGACATTTTTCCACAAATATAAATTTACATTTAATAAATAGAAACTTGCATTTCTGATAAGATTTAAGATACAAAAGCAGCCGTCTTCGCCACGCTACCTACAAAACTGAACTAAAAAAAAAGTGGTGGAAATTAAGGAAAAATGATTGTATACTTCGCCTTTACTCTATTTCTCGGTGTTTAAAAAAAATACTCTCGATTCTCGTGTTATGGGCTAGGGGAATGAGTGATCATTTTTATTCGGTTCACACCAACGTTAGGCTAATCAAATTTGGAAAGAGAAAGAATACTATTTTCTTCGATCCCAAAAATGGGGACACGTATGAATTTTAGTTCTAATAATTAAACTACCAAAATTGTAGAAAATGTTACTTTGCTTTTCAATACGGCCTAGCCGTTGAATTCCAAAATGTTTTTACAGTATTAGCGTCCAACGATTTCATTTTTGGTTTCATAATGGTTCTTATTGTGAGTGCCGTTTGCTTATCGATAAACGACTCTTGTCAGAAGTGGGTCGTCCACTCGACTTTTTCTTTTTTTGCTACCCCCAACAAAATAAAAGGCAATCGCAAAAATATTCCAACTCAATTAAATTCAGTTTATTTTAAGTGACCCCACTTGTCCTGAATTATTATAATAACAAAATTTGTATTCTACGAGTTCGACGAGCAATTAAAAGAAAGTAAACAGCAACATTTAAAGCAAGGTGATAGGACGACCAGAGAAATTAACAGTTGATATAACACAAACACAATTTTTAATTATGATTATTGGTTTGTCGTTTATTTTCATTTAATTGATAATCCTTCATCAAGCAGTTTACTTTGCATAATAAATAAAAACACCCAAAAATGTAAAATGAAATCTTCGCCCAGGCAGTGAGCACATACCACTTTGTTCGGTAACTGATGTTCAACTAAGATTTCTCCGTCCCGATGATCTAGGAGAAGTAAGAACGTTGTGCCAAGAATGATTTCCAATCGATTATCCATTATCATGGTGCATTGACATCATATCTAGTTCGAGATTTTTTTGCTCTAGTTGCTGTTTATAATCTAGCCATAATAGGATTAATTGTAGCTGAAATAAAACCTTATGTTAAGCTGAATAAAGATAAGCAAGAATAAAAACATCTTACCAGATTCGATGGGACGCAGCGCTAAAGTTGGTTATATGTTGTCATCAGGTGTTTATAGAAAACACCGACGCAATGGAATCGGTTCTTTGTTGTTGGATTCATTACTACATCACTTAACAACAGACGAAAGACACCGAGTCTAGGCGATATTTTTGCATGTTCTCACAACAAATCAACCTGCCATTCCTTTTTATGAAAAAAACGAAGATTTCATCTGCATGCCTTCCTTCCATATTACTATAACATCCGTGGCAAAGGAAAAGATGTACTCGCATACGTGACTTATTTTAATCGTGATCACCTGCCTTAGGTTCAATATTGCGTGAATCTGGAGGTATGTGCCTTTAGATGATGACACGATTACGCCAAGCCTTCCGATGGGTTGGTCATAAAACAAACCATTTAAACATTGTCGACAATACCTGCACACAAATATTTTCAATTTGTAATGAAAAAAAAAAATAGTTTATCGCAAACTTACCAAGTCTTTAGCCCGTCTGTATGTCTGTACGCTCCCTAAGTCCATGAAGCGATATCTCGAGGATTATCTAAGGGAGAAACAAAATTTATAGCAATAATATTTATAATGATTAAAATAAAAAAAAAGCAAGATTCCTACCTTCGTTCTTCTCGTCGTCCATTTTGAGTTTTGTTTTTGTATGTTTGCCATATCAAGTAATTGACAATAGCCAAAGTGGGAAAAATGTGAAAGTCCCGATCTACATAGCCCGATTTTTCTACGAAGATTTTTCCAGAAATCGTACACACAGAACGGTTTTTTCCATAAGATGTTTTCCTTTTCTTCTTCCTTGTTTTATTGCTGTGCTCTTCAATTTTTATTGATATTCACTCACACCATCAAACGAACGGCATACTGACACCGAACACATACAAGAAACTGGAAAGGAGAAGAGAGAGAACATAAACAGACTGGAAAAATCGTTCGACTTTTCTGGTACAAACGATTTGATCCCTACCCCTCACTTTTCACTCCCTTCACGCACGAACAAATTATCGGCACTGGAAAAATCGTTCAATGTAGACCGGGACAAACGAATAGAATAAGGAAACAAACATATTTCCAAAAAAACTGGAAGGCCATTCTGGAAGCATGGACTAATGGAATTAGGGTCAACTGGGGTGAAGGCGGCAAATGTCATTGGTGACAGGTAGAGCGAGGGTGAGATTGACAGTGGTGTATGGAGCTGTAAGATCGTATTAGTTGATAAAATGGAGGGGTATAGTGGTGAAATAAGTGGAACGGCAGGGAAAGTTGCCTGGATACCCACTGGCGTGTTCTGTGTTGTTTTGGTCGAGCATGGATTCCTTACGGGTCCATAATCCTGAGTCGTCTCGTGTAACCTCGCACTGGACCAATTCAGTCGGTTGGAAAGGTTTCCTTCCAATTTAATTGGGATTGCCGAGCGAGATGAGGATGACGTCACGTCGGCCCACTACAGACACGAAATACGGAGGGGTAGGATACTGTAAGTGTGCTATTACAC
Source organism: Melangyna quadrimaculata (assembly GCA_949320155.1). Taxonomy (NCBI): domain Eukaryota; kingdom Metazoa; phylum Arthropoda; class Insecta; order Diptera; family Syrphidae; genus Melangyna; species Melangyna quadrimaculata. The sequence goes on from OX439483.1 coordinate 281,144,776, forward strand.
CATGCATATAGACGCGTGCAACTTCTTCGAACTTTTTCGAATTCTCTTGTTGCACGAATATTTTACCCACGCGACACACGGCAGATTATCTTCCATTTCATCTTTTCGAATTTGTTTTCTCCTTTGCAATTACATATGTTCGAAAAGTCTAGATGCATGGTGTAATAGCAGAGTAAGGAGATCGGACGATTATACCGTGCTACAGATAACTGGAAAATAAGTGGAATGTTCAATTCTCTGGTTTTATCTGTCTCCTTCTCTATCTCCTCCTTCTGTCAGAATTTAGAAATTAAAATTCAATTCACTAAAGAAAGTCGGCCGGCCCGAATATACACAGCTTCTTCAATCCGGTGTTAATTGCTCAAGGTGTTAAATTTTGTAAGTTATAAGAACTTAAGAAGAATTTAAGAAAAAAAAAATGAAGATTAAAGTTCTGTGCGGGAAGTGCTCGTTAAAATCTACATAAATTTTATTTTTTTTAGAGTGATCTCAGGCAAGAGTGCCCAAAAAAAATCCAGTAGGGTTATTCAATTTTTCTTCGTGCAGAGAACAAAGTTTAGGAATATATAATTGACCTATCAATACAAAAAATAAAAAAAAAGACAAGAGAAAAGGTGAGTTTTGACGAAGTGATATAAATTGAAAGGAGGATTCCTATTTTTTTTTACAAGAACCCATACATCAAGAGGCGAATGGAAGAGAACATTTTTTTACACCAGGAATCTCCATTATCTACAAAGAAAAACAGAAAACAATTCGACAATCCCGAAAAGAAAAAGAAGATAAGTAAATCATAGAAACCTAAGGTTTAAAGTTAAAAACAAAAAGAAACAAAACGAGAAACATATTTATTAAAAACAAGAACTAATATTAAAACTTTGTTGTCAAACCTAACGCTATCGTGCAAATATTAAAACTTAAAGCTACTGTTAAAAAGTTAAAACATAGCATAAAATACCTATCCGAAACTCCCAAGGAAAACGAAGGGAAACTAATTTCAAAAAGATAAAAAAAACTTAAACTACCTACCCCTATTAACAAGTCAAAAAAAAAGGAAAACAAACTAAAATTTTTAAAGCTTACCACAAAATATACTTACTGCTACTATTAAAATTACTTAAAACTAGAACTAGAAAAAAAAAAACTAAAGGGTCAAATGGTCTGAAACTTAAAATCAACTACTTATTGCTATATAACGTAAAACTAGTAGGGATTTAAGGATGATTAAAAACTTTGCTTACGGTTATTAGATCGTTATATTTCTTAAAGCTTAAATTGCAACATAAAACCAAATTATTGTTAAATTTTATTATTACTTTCAATTTTAATCTATTAGTTTATGTAAAACAAAAAAAACGAGGGGAAAAGAAAAAGAAATTAAGCAATATACTATTTACTGGTACTATTTACTATTTACTATTTACTACTAACTAAATAACTAAACGAAAGTAAAAGTTTAAAATTATTTTGAAAATTTAAATTATTTTGTCAGTGAATAAACTAGGGTTTCTGACACGCGAGTTTTTTTTTTGGTTTTAGAGTATCTTTGATTGCTAGAGTGACCACCTCTAAGGAGCTCCATGCAGGTAGGGATCAGACCGAATTTAATTTTAATATAGTTACCAAAAAGGGTACTTTCTGATTTTTTTTGTTGATAGGTCAGGAAACCAGGTGCGTCAAGCTGGGAACACCACAACGGAATTTTGAAAATCTTATGATGCAGGAATTGACGTCAAGCTGGGAACACCACACCTCCCAGTGCAAAATTTCAAAAAAGTAATGATGCAGGAATTAGGGGCTTATTTTGGGCTAATTTAGGGCTCCAATCCCCAGTTAGCCCCAAAATCCCTTCACCCCAAAACGGAAATTCGAAAATCTAATGATGCAGGAATAAAGGCCTATTTTGGGGCTAATTTAGTCCTCCAATATTAAATTTGGGGCTCCATGATTTGACCTTGAAATTTAGTGTCAAAGTTGCAAAAGTGTGGAGACTTTCTACACTCAGCATTAAAAAAAAAAAAGATAAAATTGTATTGTAAGACGTAGAATAAGTTTATTTGGAAAATAGCAAGTTTTGTTTTTCTACTCCCACAGGTTCGGTTTTTACAGGTCAAAACCCGATTTTGCTCAAGTCATTTCATATAAAGCTTGCTCCACCACAGCCAAAATTCAAAAATCTAACGGTGGTGGAGACATTTATAATTTTAATTTTATTCAAAGGCGTTGGTTTATGTCTACACTTATTTGTGTTCAAAAAGATGTTGAAATTAAGAAAGATGGCGCTGTATTGTATTCAATACTTAAACCAAAAATCGAGGTTAAACCACTGATCTCTATAATACACTGGATAGTGGATTCCCTATACCCTATTCCCTATTTTTTTTGAAGCAAATTGAATCTGACAATTGTATCCTTGCACACTTTTGTCTTTTTTTTTACCGAAGGAAAGAAAGAGATAGTTTTTTATCATCACAAAAAATCGTGCATTGATATCAGCTGTTTGTTTGACAGCACTGGTTTGGTTTGTTTGTAATACAAACGCAAACGAAAATAAAACATAAATAAAATTGTTTAATTTGCTATTGTTTTCCATTAATTTTAATAAGTGTTCATTAAAAATTGTAATATTTCTCTCAAACTTAAATACATGTTGAAGAAATTCAGTTTAAGAATTGCTTCTGCGTATTTAACAGATAAAATATATACCGGGCGCTCGTTTTCCGTAGTACGCGTCTTATAAAATGTTATAAAATTAAAATTGTTAATTAAATTAAAAGTATCTCGAAATATTGTATGCGTGTGTTTACAAACTGAAACTATCTTAGCCAGTCTTGTTCATGAAAGATGGATTGTGATCTAAATTGGAGGCTGAAGAACTGCACCAACAAGATTTTCCAAAACTTGTTGAAGGTGTTAAGCGTTTGGCTAAAAAAAAAACGGATCCTATGGTACAATGTATCATTGAAGAATCTGCAGAACACATCATTGTTGGGATGGTCTCTCAGAAGATATTGACAAGGGTGATTTGATTTCAAAGGACGATTTCAAGATTCATTAATTCTGTTGCAAGACTCGAGTGGCAAGCGATCTTGGCATCGCGATAGCTTTATTTAAACTAAAATTATGAATTTCAAAAACCACAGCCATTTGATTATTCCTATTTTGTTGCATATTTTCTTTTGTGTTTCACGTTTTTTTTTGTTCTTTTTGAGCGAACTAAATTAGAGTCCAATTTGCAAACTTAAAATAAACAAAAATTAATTTAAACAACTCGCGAAAAACATCAGCTAATAAAAAAATGTAAACAAAAACCACCATTTTAATACAATTTAAACTGTTATAAACTTAAAAAAAAAATTGACAACTGTCAACAGTTGTATCCTTGCAGTGTTATAATTTTCCTTCAATTTGCTTCAAGATTTTTATATGAATCCACTATCCACACTGATCTCTATAATACACTGGATAGTGGATTCCCTATACGTATAACAGTTATTTTGAAGCAAATTGAATCTGACAATTGTATCCTTGCACACTTTTGTCTCTTTTTTTACCGAAGGAAAGAAAGAGATAGTTTTTTATCATTACAAAAAATCGTGCATTGATATCAGCTGTTTGTTTGACATCACTGATTTGGTTTGTTTGTAGTACAAACGCAAACGAAAACAAGACATAAATAAAATTGTTTAATTTGCTATTGTTTTCCATTAACTTTAATAAGTGTTCATTAAAAATTGTAATATTTCTCTCAAACTTAAATACATGTTGAAGAAATTCAGTTTAAGAATTGTTTCTGCGTATTTAACAGATAAAATATATACCGAGCGCTCGTTTCCCGTAGTACGCGTCTTATAAAATGTTATAAAATTAAAATTGTTAATTAAATTAAAAGTATCTCAGCCTGTTTGGCTTGGATTTCTTCTTCGAGTTTGATTTTCTCGGTTTGTTCCATGTGTTTAGCCTCTTCGAGACGTTGCAACATTGATTGTAGCTCCATTTGGTGGAGTTCGAGCTCGTCCTTTGCCGCTTGCAATTGTTTTAATTGCTCTTCAAGACGACGAATCATCTCTTGTGCCTCCATGAGGTCCTTTTGTGAACGTTCCATTTCCTCTTGCATCAGCTTGAGACGGTCTTCGTATTCCTGTTGTTTCTTTTCGGCGTGTTCGCGGGCTGCCAGAGCCAATTGCAGCTTTTCTCGTTCCTGTTGCTTGGCATTCTTCTCCTCCCTGGCTTGTGCTTTCATTTGTTGGGCATCAATTGTGTCTGGTTTGCGACGATGCAAATACAATTCATGGTTACCCATGCACAGGGCCAAAATTCTCTTATTGATCCTGACGCGTGGGGCAAAGAACACAAAGTCGAGTGCTTTTTTGTCAATCGGTTTAATGATGAAGCGTTTTTCTGAGAATGAAATATTCCTGATCTTAGACCATGGGAATCCAATTTTTGGAGTTAGCTTGTCTTCCTGTTCGTAGATGCTCAAACCAAGAGTATCCACACCCAACCACAAGTCAGTTCCTTTTTTGTTGCGGATCTCGAAATAATTTACTCCGTACTATGAAAAAATCAATTAAAATCTTATTTTTTATGATCTATTATAAATAACTTACTTACTCACTCGCGAAAAACATCAGCTAATAAAAAAATGTAAACAAAAACCACCATTTTAATACAATTTAAACTGTTATAAACTAAAAAAAAATTGACAACTGTCAACAGTTGTATCCTAGCACTGTTATAATTTTCCTTCAATTTGCTTCAAGATTTTTTTATGAATCCACTATCTAGTGTATTATAGAGATCAGTGGTGGTATCACCCCCTGAAACCCATTTGTTTACATTAAGGGTATTCATGCAACGTCGGAAAAACATCGTAAACGTCGTAAGCGTCGGAAAGTTTACGACGTCGCTAACGAACTGTCACAATTTGTATGAAAATTCTTTTAAAATAAATCGTAAACTTTCCCACACGAATTTGTTTCGTAAACTTCGTAAATGAAAGTATAGTAAACGTGGAAAACTCTAAATTTAAACGAGCTCCTGCTGGAGCTGGTTCAATTTTGACGTCCGTATTCACCTCCCCTTCCCCTTGAGATTAAATGAATTTTCATTCATAGAAACTAGGGACATCTATTGATATAGCTTTTAAAAAACACTGCCACCTATCATCATCGATTGTCGTAGTGCTGGGAGATCATGAAAAAAATCCCTTTTTTTATAAAAATTAAATTGGCATTCAGATTTATATTCGAAAGAACATAAGATAGGTATATTATTTTTAGTTTTCAAATAAAATTAATTTTCTATTTAATCCTAGTACGCAGATTGTTCGAAATTTTAGCTCACATACAGATCTATTGTATTTCCAAAAAATTTATCATCTAGGGGAAAAGAAGAGCACAAATATACTCTCCCAAATCAAAGCGAAATTGTATCGAAAAATTCGCAACGATAAAAAAAAATGACAGATACACAATGCTATTTAACAAATAAAAAACTGTCGTCAGCGAATAATTCTCTTTGTTTTGGGAGTCTTTATTCTCCCAAACAAACCTGAATTTTTTTTTTACCTCGCAATCTCACATCATTGCACCAACAATACGGAAAAATCGGTAAATGTATTTAAACCGGAACTATTCCAAATGCCTGCAAAAAAAACAAACGAAAATTGTTCTGACGGATAATTTCAGTCACCTAGTCCCCTTTCACACAGGTAAACCAGTTGCTGGAAATTTCGCTGACGTTTTCCTTTAATTGCCTTGTAACTTTTACACAAACAAACTAAAAAGCCAGCGATTTTTGATTGTTATCAACAACATACATAGCATAACTACATTGGTATAACTAAATAGACCTTATACTGCCAAAAAGGACAAAAGGGAGAAATAAATAATTATGATGAAGACCCCTCCTTGCAAAAAAACAATTGAAAATTATGTATGCTTTGTAAATTTTTATGTCAAAACAATTTTTGTATGTTTTTTTGCAAGCAGGTTTCTTTAGCGAACATTTTAATTTCTTACTTTTGTACTTTTGCAAAAACTAGTTCTATGCAATTTATGCCTTTAACTGCATTGGCCTACTTTTTGTTAAAAGTACAGAAGTGAGGAATAACACTAATACCTTCGCTTAAGAAACCAGCTTATAAAAAGAAATTTTTGGTTTCTTTTATGGGATTTTCTTGAAAAATTTCCCTCAGCACTGGTTTGACTTGAAGTTTGCCTTTGTGTGTCATTCATATGTCATTGTTTTTTTTTCTGCATTTGTAAATTGAAATTAACCATTTTTGTTTTTCTTCTAAAAATATTAAAAAAAAAACATAAATAAACATTAAAAAACTAAAATTAAACGTAGTGGTATTGTTGTGTAATCAATTTGAGAGAATAGCTGACTGCAGGGTATTTGGGCCCGATGGAGAGATTGTCATCCTCGTACAAACTGGCTCCTTGTATTGTGTGAGTTTGTTGACGCTTCAATCGCATGCCATGTCTTTGGTGAGATAGGAAAAATTGCTCCAGTATGGTTACCTTCTCAAGAAGAATCTGAAATATTTCGCTGATAAAGCGTGAGAAGACTACGATTTGATAATACTGGATCATATCAAGAATTTCCTCATCGAACAACAGCAGAAAGAGTTGCTGAATGATATATGGTGGAAGCAATGTTGGTCCTCAGTACACCCAAGGTCGAACGGATACTTTCTTACATCAGTTGGTGTCGAATATTTTATGCCCGCCCTCCTATCAAGCAATGCCCAGTCCCACCAAGCATGTCGTCGTTGGAAGTGCAGCGATGCAACCCCCCCTTACAAGTAAGTTCATTGAGAATCTTGTTAAATTTCTTCAATTGCTAACTTTGGCATCTCTCCTTTTTAGGTTCCTCCTCAACAATATGTGAATGTGCCTGTGCCGGTTTCAATGGTTGAACCATCATCTAGACAGCGAATGCTTCTAACCAATCGAGTGCAAGCTAGCGGTGTAGTTTGGCCCAATCCCAAAGGAAATCCACATGAGACTTTATATAACAAGTCATATATTAACTTGTACCTACTTTGATAAGATGCACTTCAGAAATTGTTGGCTATGTTCCAGTAAATTCACAGAGAAATTAAACCTCTTGTATATCCTGTTTCTGTCACCATTGTTGAGCAACTCCCGAATAGAAGAAGTAAAGAAGTCACGCAGCGGCAAAGGAGAAGCAATTTGGATTTGAAGGGGTAGGTTTCTTTGTTACCAATATATACGATTGGATTCAATCCCAAATCTCTTTTTACCTCTTTTATTCCACTGAAGACCTGTCCTATTTTCTATAGCCGTGTTTTTTAAAAAAAGTTTTACACGGAAAGCACAAACAAAATTCTCTATAATTTGATTTATTATTGTTTTTCGTGTAAACATTTTGCTGAGTTGCTAGTCACTCTCTCAAAAAAACACGGCTAATGTTATACATAGCATAAATTGAGGCACAGAGTGACAAATACAAAAATCATACATGACGTGGCAAAACATTATTACCTTAAATCCTTTGAATGTCAACAATAGCCTCAACTTCAACAAAAAAGGAAACAAACGACTGCTTTTTGTGGGAGATTGCCCTTCAAAGTTTTTCTGGAACCTTTTGTTATGGAAACAAAACTAGAAAAATTATAAAAAGCGTTTATTTTTACTTGTGTCTTAACTCAACTATAAAGATTTGTTTAATTAAGGTGTTAAATTTAAAACACCTTTACTGTCCCATGTATCATATTTGATACATACAATTTCGTTTTTCCCGTCTCTCCCACGTCCATGTATCATATTTGATACATTTTGGAATTCGGCTTGACTGTCCCAATACAAACTGATTTTAAAACATCAATACGTTCATTATTTTTTCTGAGAAAAAAAAAATATCGACTATACGTCCCATGTATCATATTTGATACACAATATTTTTTTTGTGTTGGGTCGCCTACGTCCATGTATTATATTTGATTCATAAACATGTATTTTTAAAAACAAATGTTTAATATGAAAAATATGGCCTAGGAACCTAACTAGCATATTTGCGTGTATAGTAGAAACCCGGTACTTTACAAAACTGCAAAAACAAATGGAAAAATGTTTAAGAAAAAAAACTTTTTCTTAAGTGAATTTTTACTTTTTTTTACTTAATATTTTACTAAGGTGACATACATTTGTACATTCTTCATCCATCAAGGAGTCTATTGATTAGAATGAATGTAACTCTTCGCAACGGCGTATACAGGGGGGGGGGGGTCACGGGGTCATGTCCCCCCCCCCTATTTAACAAATAAAAAACTGTCGTCAGCGAATAATTCTCTTTCTTTTGGGAGTCTTTATTCTCCCAAACAAACCTGAATTTTTTTTTTACCTCGCAATCTCACATCATTGCACCAACAATACGGAAAAATCGGTAAATGTATTTAAACCGGAACTATTCCAAATGCCTGCAAAAAAAACAAACGAAAATTGTTCTGACGGATAATTTCAGTCACCTAGTCCCCTTTCACACAGGTAAACCAGTTGCTGGAAATTTCGCTGACGTTTTCCTTTAATTGCCTTGTAACTTTTACACAAACAAACTAAAAAGCCAGCGATTTTTGATTGTTATCAACAACATACATAGCATAACTACATTGGTATAACTAAATAGACCTTATACTGCCAAAAAGGACAAAAGGGAGAAATAAATAATTATGATGAAGACCCCTCCTTGCAAAAAAACAATTGAAAATTATGTATGCTTTGTAAATTTTTATGTCAAAACAATTTTTGTATGTTTTTTTGCAAGCAGGTTTCTTTAGCGAACATTTTAATTTCTTACTTTTGTACTTTTGCAAAAACTAGTTCTATGCAATTTATGCCTTTAACTGCATTGGCATACTTTTTGTTAAAAGTACAGAAGTGAGGAACAACACTAACACCTTCGCTTAAGAAACCAGCTTATAAAAAGAAATTTTTGGTTTCTTTTATGGGATTTTCTTGAAAAATTTCCCTCAGCACTGGTTTGACTTAAAGTTTGCCTTTGTGTGTCATTCATATGTCATTGTTTTTTTTTCTGCATTTGTAAATTGAAATTAACCATTTTTGTTTTTCTTCTAAAAATATTAAAAAAAAAACATAAATAAACATTAAAAAACTAAAATTAAACGTAGTGGTATTGTTGTGTAATCAATTTGAGAGAATAGCTGACTGCAGGGTATTTGGGCCCGATGGAGAGATTGTCATCCTCGTACAAACTGGCTCCTTGTATTGTGTGAGTTTGTTGACGCTTCAATCGCATGCCATGTCTTTGGTGAGATAGGAAAAATTGCTCCAGTATGGTTACCTTCTCAAGAAGAATCTGAAATATTTCGCTGATAAAGCGTGAGAAGACTACGATTTGATAATACTGGATCATATCAAGAATTTCCTCATCGAACAACAGCAGAAAGAGTTGCTGAATGATATATGGTGGAAGCAATGTTGGTCCTCAGTACACCCAAGGTCGAACGGATACTTTCTTACATCAGTTGGTGTCGAATATTTTATGCCCGCCCTCCTATCAAGCAATGCCCAGTCCCACCAAGCATGTCGTCGTTGGAAGTGCAGCGATGCAACCCCCCCTTACAAGTAAGTTCATTGAGAATCTTGTTAAATTTCTTCAATTGCTAACTTTGGCATCTCTCCTTTTTAGGTTCCTCCTCAACAATATGTGAATGTGCCTGTGCCGGTTTCAATGGTTGAACCATCATCTAGACAGCGAATGCTTCTAACCAATCGAGTGCAAGCTAGCGGTGTAGTTTGGCCCAATCCCAAAGGAAATCCACATGAGACTTTATATAACAAGTCATATATTAACTTGTACCTACTTTGATAAGATGCACTTCAGAAATTGTTGGCTATGTTCCAGTAAATTCACAGAGAAATTAAACCTCTTGTATATCCTGTTTCTGTCACCATTGTTGAGCAACTCCCGAATAGAAGAAGTAAAGAAGTCACGCAGCGGCAAAGGAGAAGCAATTTGGATTTGAAGAGGTAGGTTTCTTTGTTACCAATATATACGATTGGATTCAATCCCAAATCTCTTTTTACCTCTTTTATTCCACTGAAGACCTGTCCTATTTTCTATAGCCGTGTTTTTTAAAAAAAGTTTTACACGGAAAGCACAAACAAAATTCTCTATAATTTGATTTATTATTGTTTTTCGTGTAAACATTTTGCTGAGTTGCTAGTCACTCTCTCAAAAAAACACGGCTAATGTTATACATAGCATAAATTGAGGCACAGAGTGACAAATACAAAAATCATACATGACGTGGCAAAACATTATTACCTTAAATCCTTTGAATGTCAACAATAGCCTCAACTTCAACAAAAAAGGAAACAAACGACTGCTTTTTGTGGGAGATTGCCCTTCAAAGTTTTTCTGGAACCTTTTGTTATGGAAACAAAACTAGAAAAATTATAAAAAGCGTTTATTTTTACTTGTGTCTTAACTCAACTATAAAGATTTGTTTAATTAAGGTGTTAAATTTAAAACACCTTTACTGTCCCATGTATCATATTTGATACATACAATTTCGTTTTTCCCGTCTCTCCCACGTCCATGTATCATATTTGATACATTTTGGAATTCGGCTTGACTGTCCCAATACAAACTGATTTTAAAACATCAATACGTTCATTATTTTTTCTGAGAAAAAAAAAATATCGACTATACGTCCCATGTATCATATTTGATACACAATATTTTTTTTGTGTTGGGTCGCCTACGTCCATGTATTATATTTGATTCATAAACATGTATTTTTAAAAACAAATGTTTAATATGAAAAATATGGCCTAGGAACCTAACTAGCATATTTGCGTGTATAGTAGAAACCCGGTACTTTACAAAACTGCAAAAACAAATGGAAAAATGTTTAAGAAAAAAAACTTTTTCTTAAGTGAATTTTTACTTTTTTTTACTTAATATTTTACTAAGGTGACATACATTTGTACATTCTTCATCCATCAAGGAGTCTATTGATTAGAATGAATGTAACTCTTCGCAACGGCGTATACAGGGGGGGGGGGTCACGGGGTCATGTCCCCCCCCCCCGAGAACTCAAGAAATTTTGTTGATCTGAAATAATTATTTAGTAAACACATACAAAAAAAAGCAAGTTGGTTACCTAGAAAGCTAATATGATTTTCGATTGGTAAATTCAGAATTCAATAGAAAATTTGAATGTTGGTAACTTGGATTTCAATAAGGAATTTAATTTTCATGGCAATGAAATACCTACCTACCATATTTTGTATTCAATTGATGCAACTTAGATTTTCTTCCTCGTACCTCAAATTTAAGATAACAAACTTCTCATATGATAATACATTCAAATCTTAAAATATATGCATAAACAATCATAGGTTCCGTTTTAAGATGACAGCCAAAACCTGTTTAACCAAACAGAAATTAAAGACTGTAGTTGTTTCCAAATGTTCACTCAGACACTCAGTAAAGTAAAACCAATAGGATTTTGAAAAAGAACATTTTATATTTCTGAAAATAAAATCTTTAAACACATTATAGAACACCATATAGAAATTGTTTTATTTGATTTCTGTATTACAGAGTAGATTATTTTTAAAAGCAAACAAAAATATCTACATAATGTGAGTGACAACTTTTGATTTATTGTTATTCTAACCAAAAAATGTTAATGTGAACGAGAAATAGTCATAATTATATAAAACTATGATGAAAACCTATTATGATAGGATTTTGTTTGCACTTATTCAACATTTATGATCGAAAAATAATGTTGTTAATATGCATGTGGATTATTTTTACAAAGGAACCTATGAATCCCGTAATGCAAAAGTTTATAGCTATGGTAAAGGCGATTTATTGGAACTCCTCCTTGGTGACCGTTTGACCGGTCAAATGGAATCCTTGACAAAAACGCGACAAGGTTCACAGAATTTAACAACTTTGTCAATTATTTTTATCAGAAAGGCTTAACTGGTAAGAAAGATAAAAAGATTAGTTATATTTGTTGTACATATTTATTTTGCCTTTCACTTTGCCATCCTGGCAGTCTTAAGCTGGACATACACGACCGAGCCGAACAGCTCGGAGCTATTTGGTTCCGGTCTCTCATGGAGAAAATGAGACAGTTAGATGTTTTTTGTGAAAATTGTATTCTACAATTTAATGAGAAGAGTGAGAAAGTAGGATTTTATTATTTAGTAACGGTGCGGTGGAGCGATTGGAAAGTTGGAAGCAAACATAACTGCTAGGCTTGCTGATTCCCCGCAGACAAATTCTTCGGCCGAACCAAACGAAGCCATCTGAGTTTTCCCACTCACGGGCAATTTTGGTTCACCTCCGGGCCGTTCGGCTCGTTGGTTCGGTCACGTATGGCCAGCTTAGAAAAAAAATTATTTTTTTTTTCAAATCAGAAGCATATACAAATCACTCCTGAACTTGAACTTTTTTCACACTTTTTTTGAAAAGCAACGAAAACGAATCTTTGTATTCAATTAAAATACGAATTTGTAATGTATTTTAATTTGTCCACTATTGTTATTGTATAAGCAATTTGCCCAAGTGGTCATTTTTGAAAATCAGAACTATTGTTTTCATTTTCAGTAGTGAATATTTATATTTAACTGTTTACTTAAATTTCAGAAACAGAAAAGAGAGTATCTAATGTTATTTTACTAATATTTCCTGCAACTTCAATTCAAATTAGAACTAGCTGAAATAAAATAAATTCTGAACAAAATTCAAAACAAATGACCCAAGGAATCCAATATTTTTACCTCAGTATTTTGATTGCTAAACTCAGATTTGTTGTTCAGGCAACTGGAGACTGCTCTATGCTGTTGCTGAGGTCCTCCAAAACAAAAAATGTAGGGCTGGCCACGAGACGAGACTCTGAGAGACTTTTGTAAGTCTCGGTCTCGTTAAAATCGAAAATTTTCTGTCTCGTCTCGGTCTCGTTTCCGAAAAATACGATTTCCGGACAAACTGTTGATTATTGGAACGAAATATTTTCAATTATCGTTTGAATATATGCAGAAGAAAATAAATATTTAACTGAAATTGGATTTTTTTAATTTATTAGACTCTCTTTAAATGGCGGCCCAAATATACAGTCTCGTCTCGGTTGCTTTAAAGGCAGTCTCGCCTCGTCTAGTCTCGGTCTCGTCAGGCGAGATCGAGACCGAGACTTTTCTAGTCTCGTGGCCAGCCCTAAAAAAATGTTACATTAAGGTATAGAAACGAATAGCCCGTTATACTAATACTATACGTTTTCACTGGGCCAAATGAGGTAATTTCGTTGAAAATTTCCAAATGAGATCCGAAATTACATCATTTCCCATACAAATTCTTATTTCCAAATGAGCTAATTTCAACCAATAGCATAATGGTTAGTGCGTTGGACTTTCACGCTAGAGATCTAGGTTCACTTCCCAGCCTCGTCAACCTAAAAACTAAAAACTTCAGGGCTACTGTCTATTTGGACGCATTGACAAATCCTCCAAGAGTTATCGCTTGTCATGAATAAGTGCTTCTCATCTAACCGTTCGGATTCAGCATAAATTGTAGGTCCCTCTCATTCCTGTCGACACGTGTACACATAAATGTTTGCGAGTTTTTAGTCACTAGGCCTGGTTCCTCACGAGCCGTTGTGCCACCCAATTTATTTTTTATATAAATGTATTATAGTATAGTTAATTAAGACTTTTTCCCTTTTCTTGTTTATACCCACAGTAAAATATAAAACAAAAAATATATGGCACTTGACTTTTTATAAATAGTGCTTTGCATAAGTATAAACGCACCAGTAAAAATGCATTTTATAGAAAACTGGAAATGGAAGCGACACCTTACTATTTTTTTATTTTATGGGATCAGTAAATAAGTGAATTGAGCAAAAAAAAAAGGACCGTTATTTTCCCTAGCGTTGTTTAGAAAATAAAAACAGATTTTTTCGTATTGCAGAAGTATAAACGCACTATGCTAATTTCGTTTAAGCTTCATTTACTTATGAGTTTCGAGATGACAAACAACGAAGCCGCGTGGTATACATTTAAGCGATTCGGAAAAGGCCAAAATTCAAGACTTTCGTGCAAGTATCCTAAGATGTAGGCCTATTCTTAGGAAAATTTCGAGATTGGGTCGTTTTTCCCTAATTTTATACAAGATCCAGAATCTTATGGAACGAAAATAAAACCCGGGGGTCCGCAGATGCTGACACGTCGCGATAATAACCGAACAATCAATGTTACATATAATTCGGCGCATTTTTTGAGTGAAATTCGTTACGAATTGAGGTTAAGCGTTTCATTTTCGACAGTTTTTCGTACTTTAAGAAGCAGTGGAGTGATTGTTCGGGGCAAAATGGCGCAAGCTCCAAATCTGACAAACGCCCACAAACAAAAGATATTGGAATTTACCCGTCAAAATATGGACCGCTATTGGAAAACCGTACTTAACATTTTATTATTTAACGCTTTAACTCTTCTTATTTTAAAAATGTATTAATGCCACAATTTAATGCATTTTTTGTGCCAATAACCGTTAAAACCATCTGGCCCATCAAGGCTTAACAACTTGTTGTCACTGAAAACAATCTTTGTAAAAAAATGCACTAGATTGTGGTATTAAATTAATTTTTTTAATTAATTTTTTTAAACAACGCTAGGAAAAATAACGGGATTTTTTTTTTGCTCAATTCACTTGTTTACTGATGCCATTAAATAAAAAAAAGTAAGGTGTCGTTTCCGTTTCCTGTTTTCTATAAAATGCATTTTTACAGGTGCGTTTATACTTATGCAAAGCACTGTATAAGTCTGAGTTATTGTGTTATTATTTTTTCGGCGTGACCCCCCCCCCCACCAAGAAGTAAGGCTGTATACGCCCCTGACTCTTCGTCGATTTGATTTTGAATACCGAATTCAAATGATTGACATTCTTGTTTTTAGCAGCCAAAATCGTGCGCTCAGCCAATTATGGTCAGCATAATTCTAAAACATATACTGTAAATAAATCGTGATTTCGGCAATAATTCGGTGGAAATTCAATAACGCCGGTGACTAAGTCGACTGAAATTACGCCATTGCCCACCACCAACAATTGCCTGGAGAAATCTGCAGTAGACTGATAATTTCGTAAAGAAACTCGCCTGTTCGTTTTCAACTGCAATTTTTTCACACATCTCCGACGCTTTTAGGCAAGTGTTCAATTCATTTGCCGGAGTTGATCTTGCACTGACAGGCAGCGTATGAAGATAAAAGCCTGACAGCATAATAATTGCATTACGTAAACGTTCATCATTTCGTATATCTTTCAACGTGCGATTCAAGGTTTTCAATTCCAATACGTGTTTGAGAGCCATTGTGCTCTTTTCCTTGGTGATAATGTTTCATTTCTGCAATACTTTCGCCATTTCAGACTTCTCTGAAATGTGTGGAATGTAGGTTCTTCACCACTTACATATTCAATGTCAATTTCAATGCAGGATGGTTCGACCCCCTTATAACAACGTATTCAATCCCCTAAGAGACCGAAACCAAGGCGATTTCAGAACTCGTACGAATCGTAGCCATAAAGACAGTGAAAACAGGAATGTCTTTTTTCCAATTCCACTGGACGTATCAAGGAAGGAAATGCCACCATTTCCGTTTTCGACTACTTGCATCCATTCATAGAACATAAGGACTCAATGCGCCTCGTTCTAAATCCATTTATCGACCCAATTCTCTACTAAATGCGAAGAAATCAATCAAACCTATAATCGTGAAAATCAAACGAACCATTCTCGAGTTAAGCTGCTGAAAAAACGAAATTTGCGCCACCCTTTTTGAACTGTTAGGCTGTTCTTCTGTTCCTTAGCCTTCGCGTATTAATTTCAAACAAACCTGCAGAAAGAAGTTTCCAATTCGGTCCAGTCGTTTTCAAGTTTAAAGCATATGGATTATCATACTTTACAATCATATATGATTCATTGGACGTATTGATATGAAATGAGCTAGCATACGCCCATTAATCACATATGAACACGAAACTAAATCCTTTTTTTAACAGCAGTGAACAATTATTTATGCAACCAAACCATTCTATGTTGCATCTTATTAAACAATAATGCTTTTTTCTGAAAAAAAGTATTGGACGTGGAGATGTTTTTATATCAGTTTGTATGGAGACAGTGAAGCCGATTTATGTTTATGAATCATATATGATACATGGACGTAGGAGACTAAAAAAAATAATTTTGTGTATCATATATAATTCATGGGACGTATGGTTGATGTTTTGAAAAATAATGGACGTATGGATGATTTTATATAAGTTTGTATGGGGATTTATTTCGGTAATTTTTAATTAAATCATTATTATTTTGTTTATTATACTTCTTTTTGTTTGAAACAAACATGTCGCTCTTGAGTTTTTTTTTTTTTTTTTTTGTTGCAATTAAATAAAAAGCACTTTGTGATGAAATGACAATTCCATTATATTGATAGAAAAGATGATACCTTCTTCTTTATTGTTATATTTTAACTTAAATGCTAAATAAAAAAGTAGTTATTTAAAAAAAATTATTCTTTTATTCCTTTTAATTTAAAACAAACATCAGCTAAAATGTAGAAGATACAATAACCGACAAAATCCAAATGTGCTTTAAAATTTAAATTTCCGCGCTTCGTATTTCGAATACATGCGATGCAGGGCGATCTTTTTGTTTTTTTCTGCTCCTATTTCAGCTTGAAATAAATAAATGGAATTTAAAATTGTTAAATGGAAAATTAGTTTATTTTATACAGCAATATAGTAGCTGTACTTTTTTTGTTTTACGTAATGACCCACCTGGAAATTTGTTCATTCATTATTTTATTACTGTAAATAAACATAATCGGAAAAAAAATATTTTCTTCAAATTTTATTGACCCATAAATTGAACAAGTTTGGTTAGCTTATGTCTTACAAGTTTTTTGTGTTCGTCTATGTTATTTTTTTTTTTGCTGTATAATGCAAAATCACTTTTGAGCATTTTTGTATTACATTCTTAATTAGCTCATATTTATGATTATTAAACATTTCACACTCAAGGACATGGCTGTCTAATTCTCTGTAGATTAAACTTAGGTCTAGATTTCTTAGGGTACTTAAGCCTATCAAGATATAAACATTTTTACTGGTCAGTTTTTTTTCGTTTTCTAAAATAGAAATGTTTGTTCTTACATACCTACAAATTTTAACTGTATCGCGATGAGGGTATCTCAAAAAGCGCTTGGTTTTTATTGTAATAAACTTTGAGTTCGTTTTTTCAGATTTTATAAGAAATTACCTACATTTATTACATCCTGAAGATTTAATAATTTTCATCTCTACAAATCCACTTATGTAGGAAATAATCTCCTCCAAGGAATTGTTTATTTGAGTCTCACTCAATCCTTCAAAAATTAATAATTCGTCATCATCATCACTAATTACATATTCAAATGTTTTTCGTTGGTTTGAAGATGATGCAACTAAGATACTTGTATCATCACATGAAATGCAAATTTACAAATTTTAACTGTATTGCGATGAGGGTATCTCAAAAAGCCCTTGGTTTTTATTGTAATAAACTTTGAGTTCGTTTTTTCAGATTTTATAAGAAATTACCTACATTTCTTACATCCCGAAGATTTAATAATTTTCATCTCTACAAATCCACTTATGTAGGAAATAATCTCCTCCAAGGAATTGTTTTTTGAGTCTCACTCAATCCTTCAAAAACTAATAATTCGTCATCATCATCACTAATTACATATTCAAATGTTTTTCGTTGGTTTGAAGATGATGCAACTAAGATACTTGTATCATCACATGAAATGCAGTTTGCTTCAGCAGACGAACGAACTTCGTTGTGAATCAAAAGCCGTTTGTATGCTGAAGCAAACTGCGCAGACGTAGGGTTGTTATTAAAACCTCCTCTAGAACGTATGATGGAAAAAAAAAAGTTCAAGATGGTCCTGAGATAGTTTGTAACTTAATATGTAATCAAGAATTTGTTTCTGCTCAACGTTCTTCTCATAAATGTGTCTTAAATTTTTCATATTTACAATGAATCCTATAAATCCTACTTTATTTTTTGTGTGTATAATTTTCTCATGTCCAAGCTTTAATTGGGAAAGATAATGTATAGATTCTGTAAAAAAATCAAACACAGACGTTTTATTTTCTTTACACAACCCCTTTTTAAAACCAAATCCAAATTTGGATTTAGTGTTTAGGCAATCGAAAATACTATTTATCTTTTTTAAAAACAATATGGTTGCCTCACAATCTTCAAAACCAGGAACTTTCGTTTGAACTAAAAATGTAAGAGCATTCGCGGTGCTCTCACTCAGGGTCTCTGCTGCTAACTTAACATTCATTATTTTGGCGTACCAATTAAGGTGCCTTTGGTTTAGCTTGTTGGCAAAATGTAAACCTAGCTCACCCTGGTAGTTGACTAGCCTTTCAATGTATTCCCATTTAATAGCTTGGCCAGATTCATCAAAAAAAACTTTGTTAGTGCCCCAGGTATTTCTAATGAGCTTAAGGCAATGACACGCATCGAGCGAAATTGAAATATCAGATGAAGTTTCAATGTTTTTGAAGCTTGGCTCAAAGCTATCGAGGGATGTGCCTAAGTGCTTCAGCATGCCTATATTTCCAGGATGCCCATCGAAAGTTAACGCCACTATTTCAATATTTGCGTCTGCTAAAAAGCTTACTACCTGTCTGGTAAAACTTGCTTTCTCCGATGAGCTTAGTCCCTTGCAAAGAAAATATGCCACTGGCAGTTTCTACGCCCCGTTCATTCCCACTAACAAATAAACCAAGGCTTTTTTTGCGGGAGGAAGCTCTTCTGTTGACGAAAAGTCGGTCCCATAGTCTATGGTACCAACAAATTTTTTTTGGGAATCATCCCACTGGATGTGTTTCCTTATCGCCATTTCATCCATCATTAGGCACGCCACCAGCTTTCTATTTTGCCTCGAGAGCGATATGCTTTTGAGCGTCAGGACGTCAAGCGATTTTTTCGTATAGCCCGGTCCCACATCTGTTTGACTGTACCAAGATCTGAGAGTACTCTCAGCGGGCAAATTATTTTTAAATAGCGTTCTTACGTACTTATACGCCCGTGGACTGTAAAAATGCAACGTCAATGCAAATGATCTTAGTTCCACGGGGTACTTTCCTGCCACTTTTCCTCCACTCAGAATTTTTAACAAACTATTATCATAAGTCTATAAACAAGAAAAAGTAATTGATAACTTAAGCAAATTATTAAGATTGAATGAAGATAAATATGGATGGATTAATAAAGTGGTAGACTAGCACTACGAATGATATAACCTGTTGAATTAATAAAAATCATATCATGTAGGTAAGTTTTACTGTTATGAAATACTTGATAGATAAATAAATAACCAAAATTCCCAATACTAGACCACCACTTTATTAATATATAAATTAAACAGGGTGTCCCTTAATTCGTCAATAGTATTTTAGGGCATTTTGGAAAAAATTGACACCAACAAAAAAAGCATGGGCAGAAAAAATGGAACAGGCTAAAAACTGAATATCAAGACCGAGAAAAGATATCAAACTTATTTAAAGGCAGTTTAAAAGCCTGGTGTTTCTTCTAAAAATAAAAGCCTAAACGAAGTTTCTATCATTATTACTAACAGCGTAATTAACGTTACCATGGGTTCGGGTACACCAAAGTAAGACTTTTCTTAAATCCCCAGAAAATGATATCAAAATTGGAGATAGGCGCTGACTACAGAACGATTTTTTTCTTAAAATATACCCAAGAATCGTGCCCTTAAATATTATTGACGAATTAAGGGACACGTTGTATACCTGGGTTTATATTCAACAAATTTAGTATAATTATGGAACTCGAAGCGATTCGTTAGACTTTCGTTAGTAAAGTTTTTAGTTAAGGTTGAATTAGTATAACAACTAGTATCGCCTATTGGCCGAAATTCCACCATTAACTATTTTTAACCATAACGGTTACATATGCACATCTGTGGGACAAAACCTTTCCGACGGTACATAATTCATATTGTTTCCATAAGTATTTACGGAGGCGTACGGTAAAGTTTGGTCACCACTTATTAATATATAGATGATTCGTAAATGAGAGTACGATTCGAATCAAATTCCATAATCAGATCGAAGGTTTGTATAATTACACATACTAGAATATCCATTTATTTAAATTATATCAACAAATATGATAGCTCCAAAAATAAATATCATCTTCTGGTCCACTGTATAGCGAGCTAGCCTAGGGAAGGAACTTTTTTTCAAAATTGGTACATCTATGCACGATATAATTGTAAATAAATTACTTTATTATTTCTCAAAGAGTTTAAAAAAAATTTATGAACAAATTACAAATTCTGTTTTGGAGTTATGATGTTTGCTCTTTCTATAACGAAAGATTTGATTTGTTAAGAAAAGTTGATCTTTTTTTCTGAACAAATCAAATTTCCCCTTCACAGATTTGATTTTTTTTTTGTTGAAAGGAAATCCACATTAGACTTTATATAACAAGTCATATATTAACAGCTATGAACAGAGAAATACTTATGAAGTGTTTAATAAAAAATATGAAGCGCTTTCTGCTAAACGTTCGCTTGAAAGTTTGTATGCTGCTATAGTGCTATCCGCCGGAAGAAAGAAATTGTTCCAAAATGCGTATAAATTGCTAAACAAATTAAATTTAAATAGTAGATTCTCTTGAAAAATAAATATCGTAGAATCTTTTTATTTGAAGTATAGAAAATCGGCAGACAGATAAGCCATAAATGTAAATTTTTTTTTTATTGATATAATTGGGTTATTATTTTGATTTAAACCTTAAAAAACTAACAATACAATCGTTAAAACTAATTCGAGGTACATAAATTGAATGTATCTTTCACGTGGATTGAAAGTTTCGTTCGAATCGTTTAGTACAATAGAGCTGGACGTGTGTTTCAAACTTATAAAATAAAACAATTCTTGCATAGATAACTTTCTACAATATTTAAGATATAAAATTAATACTTAATTAATTTTAACCATATTGGTGGTGATTTTAGCAAAATGTTAAACAGTGAGTCGGTAATAAACTAGTTTATTATTACTTATAAGCTTTTTATAACCGAAAATCTAAATAATTCTAGTTTTATTATTACATTTCTAGTAACATTAAAAATTATAAAATCATTTTTTTTTTTTCAATCTTTCTTCAGTTAACTACTTTAGAACTTCCAAATTTCGACTAAAATTTTGAGTCAATCTTTTTCCTCGAGTATATAATAATTAATTTTTACGAATATGTGGTAAACAAAATTAGTTACTCCCGCAACTTTCGATTTTCAAATTTAATTTAATTGAATACATTATTCAAACTGTGCTTTTTCATAAAAGTAGGATATGGAATGATATAAATAAGCGAGAGTAATTTGTGTTTCTAATGTGTTGTTATAGTCGCTGTCATGAACAATAACGGAATCTTTTTTATTTTAGTAATGTCTTTTTTTCTCTGTCCATACCTGTATGCAGTGTTATTAGTATTAGTATTAAAAATAACTTAACCCCCATTTTAGGTAAACGTAAGCTGAACACAAATAAGATATATACATGTAAATTGAATAGAAAAGCTCGTTTCCAGACTTGTTCTTAAGTAATATCTTATACAAAATATTGTAAATTTTATTTTTAGATTAAAAAAATATTAAAAACAAAATTAATAATAAAAAATACATTGACAGAACAATGATTACATAATCAAATAAAATTCATTTATATATTTTGATAATTAAAAGAGTATAGTTTAAAAAACATAAGGTGGCAACTACCTTACTTATTTTTATCTACTTTAGTTAGATGTATCATGTATCTTTGTTTTTGAAATTTGTATTTGTATTACGTTAAAACTTAAGGCCACTGTAATATTTTGAAAAAAATATGTCTTGAAAGAACAAGGCTGTGAGAAATTTTGTATGAAGTACATTTATATTGTTTAAAACTTTAATAACTAGTAAAAAATTATCATTTACCTGAAGTATTTGGGAACCATTTTCTGAAAGCATGTTCTTATTTTCCAGCTCTATAATTAATGCATTCAAGGACTTAATTTTTTGCTCTTTTCTATGAAGCTTTCGTCTCACAACTTTTAAAATATTGTTCTTTTTTTTGTTTAATTCCTTGTAGTACATACATTTTCTTTTGACCGTTCTAGGAGTGGCTTCGTCTACTTCAAATTTACGTTTTCGACTAGGTTGGATACTGGTAAAGCAATTTATTAAAATATAAATATTTTGAAATTAAATTTAGATACATTACTTTTCAACCAAATCTTTTGTACGTGGAGTTGATACTTTATCAGATACACTGTAAGATGGTAAATCCATATTTTCTCTGAAATAAAACTTTATTGATTGAAACCGAGTTCATATATCATACAAAAACAATGTACCTATTAACGTTTACTCCTGAACCGGATATTAGTTCGAAATCACAACTTAACGAATTACTAATGCGATCACTTAAATTATAAACAGATTTTGTAAATTAAAATTGTTCTTGTAAAAACAGTTAAATAACTTTACTTTTCCACCATGATCTGTACTTCTTTACTGGACAAATCTGCAGGGACGAAGTTCATTGTTGTATTATCAATATTTGCGCTTAAATTAAAAATAGGTTATTGAATTACATATGTTTGTTTAAATAACACAGAATTACTTGTCACTTAAAATTCTTGCGGCATATTCTTCATTTGTTGAATTGTATTCTAAAACTTCCCTAGAATTGAATTGTCATGCACTTTCATTTTTAGAAAAAGAAAAATCTTTAGTTTACCGTTTGTCCTCCACCATTTTTGGAAAAATAGTTGGAACTGCTGTAGGAGTAAGACGATTCTTCGGTCCAAGGTTAACTAGACAACTTTTTTTAAAGTGCAAATCGCAAACCGAAAGTTTTTTCAAGACTGTGAGAATGTCTACAAACTGGCCATTTAATGACCATATTGCTTGTATCCAATCTTCATCAAACTTGCCTCCACGATACAATCTAAATTATTATTAATTTGAAATATAAACTGACTTAACACATTTTTAATTTAAGATGGCTTACCTATGAAGTGATGGAAGTCGAGGCCTTACGCGAGAGTAGTTGCAGCCAACTATAGAGCACATATTTTTTTTATTTTTTTTTTATAATTTATATATAAATATATATTCTTGTATTTTTAAACTTTATCCACTTATTTAACACTTAAATCAAACTGCGCTAACTTTTTACAATTCTTTCAAAACATAAAAAAAAGTGAAGTGAATGACAAAATCAGCTGGAAAAAAAAATCCCTCAAAAAATCCCTGACTCAATTGTCAAAAATGATATTTGTGTTTTCCGATAGAAGGGAAAAAGGAGCTAGTGAAGCGACCGTTACAGAGGGAACCATTGTAAGTTGGCTACTGGCAGTCCATATATAATGAGTCAACGTGTGAATGTATTGCGAGAGAGAGTATTCCCATTCACCATACTCCGAGAAAACGGAGCGTAAATGGAATCCAACACGGACCAACAAAAATGAATGAATCGAGGCATACCCAAATATATTGTATTAAAAAGCAACTTCCCAATCTAGCCGAGTTTCTACATTGCATACAAGAAAAAAAAAACAACAAACAGAATTTTCTTAATTTCAAGACTTTATTTTTATTTATCAATTATATAAGGTATAATAAACATATACATATAATAAACAGTAAACTTGTATTTTTCATTGAAAATTTCTTAAAGTTTTCACAAAAAAAATTAAAGATATAAAAGCAATGGTCTTCACCATGCTACCTACAAAACTGAACTAAAAAAAAAAACTGGTGGAAATTAAAACAAAATGACTATACTATCTCTATTTCCCCGTGCATACAAAAATTCTCTCGATTCTTGTTCTTCTTTTTACATGCGTACACAGAAAACTTGTTAATGTGTGTGAGACACTCAGTTTTTTTTTGGATTCGCAAGTGATTCCAAAGTGAACCGAGAAATTCGGGTCCGTAATTTTGCTTGAAGGGTCAGTAATGTCAAAATTTGGCCATGGGATCAAATTTAACGCAGTCTTAAAGCAATTGACACACAGCCTTAGGGTAAAACACACTTAGTATATGAAATAATTTTAATTTATACCTTAAGGTTGGACTGCATCACGGTCAAATTCCGACGTAAATTTTTAGAAACTAAGTTAAGGTATCCCAAACCGATGCGTTGACAACATTTTTGTCAGTCATCGGGTTCATATGGAAAATCGCCCCGTTTTCATTGTGGCTACTCTCAATTATTGACATATAAATTAATTTTTAAAAAGTGAATGTTTTGTTGTCGTGAATGTTTCGCTCCCATCGAACGTTGATTTGAAAGATCCTTTATACAACTTACCCTGAAGCTACACGAGCCAGTACTGGCAAGCCAGTTGGCTACATAGATTGACCGTCAAGTTCGTATACGTGAACATGCTGTGACGTAGGTGGCAGGCAACTTGTAAGCAAGTTGTATCTACGGTCACGTTCAGCTTTTACTAGGACAGCCTATCTAAGATTCTAAATGCACAATTTTATTGAATTTGATTTGGCATCGGACTTCGATTTTTTCTTCACCAAACAATGACGTCGAATTCTTCATCAAGTCTTGAGATGGTCAACGCCTAATACTGCCAATATGCGTTGAAGGATGCATTGAAAGACTTTTCTGTCGCGTCAAATTAACATGGATTGATTTTCATCTAATTCAAAAATTTGTTTTTTTTTTAAATAATTTTTAAAAAAATTTGATTTTTTGGAGGTTTTTTAATCCATCACCATTGAAGCCATCCATTAATGGAATTCGACAGTTCATGCGTTGACAGATAGGTAAGAAACAAAAGGACGTCGTACAAGGAATATTTCGTTCCAAAATGTCACATAAAGGCTCTAAAATCGCCTTTTCCCGCGCAAAAAATTTAATCTCAAAAAATTCAGATATCTTTAAGTTTTTCAATGCATCATCCCCGTAGCAATCTTTTAATTAAATTTGACAGTCTGTGGCTTGACAAATCGGTAACAGAATGTACCAAATGTCACGAAATCCCCAAAACTCTCATTTTTCCCAGAAAAAAACTTTACTCTCAAAAAACTAGGATTTTTAAGAGATGTTGTTGTTGTTCATCATAATCATAGCTATCCTTCAATCATATTTGACAGTTGCCTATTTTGGAAATGTTAAAAATTCCTGGTCCCTCCTCTCATTAGAAGTTGTGGTAAAAAGAATATTTAATTTTGCATTAAATTTCCAACGAAAAGCTATCTATATAGCTTTACATACAAGTCTGAACGAGGCCACTGTCTTCTCTACTGGCTTCTCAACTGGCTTCGAAAATGACAAGCCAGTTGACGAGCAAGTTGCTCAGGTTTGTATGTTTTAGTAAGAAAATTAAAATGTATTGTAACTTGTAAGCCAGTACTGGCTCGTGTAACCTCAGGGTTAGTAAAAAAATGTGTTTGTATAGCAACTTGCTAGCCAGTACTTGCCCGTGTAGCCTCAGGGTTAGGTCAATTTTGCAAATCTCGATTTTAAAGACAGATTTTCACACGCACTTGCACACACACCAAATGTAAGTGACATATTCATCCAAACCAATAGAAAATGGTACTCACACAATTGCAAATACCATTATACCACAATTGATCAAAAGTCTGACCACCAAATCCAAAATTGTTGAATCGAAATCGACATAAATCAAGGGTATATAAAGGTGTTGCAGTGTGGTGCATAAAATATATAGGATGACAACGACGCACGACTCCACAACAAACGACACATTTGTGGATCAGCCTATATGCGTAGAACCATATTTGTCTCGTGTGTTGTGTTGCAGTGTGGCGCAACACACGACTCCACAACACAACACACGACACAGATTTGGATTAGGCTTCAAAGTACGTTTTCATTGGAGCCGAAATGAAGTAATTTCGAAATTAGCTCATTTGGAACGTCAAATTTGTATAGAGAATGACGTTCCAAATGAGTTAATTACGAAATTATTGTGTTGTGGAGTCGTGTGTCGCTATCGCTCCAATGTATTTCATATGCGTAGAACCATATTTCTCTGGTGTGTTGTGTTGCAGTGTGGCACACATAAAATACATGGAATAACAGCGACACACGACTCCACAACACGACACAGATGTGAATCAGGCTTAAGGCTCTCCCAAACCAATGCAAATCATTCATTGCGGCGAAGACACATTCGAACGACCAAACGCGGATACGTAACCAAACCAAACAAAACCAAGAAAATGAACAGATGAGATGTCAGCTGTTAGTATAATCCAAACAAATCCGACATCAGCTGTTTGGTTCTTCCTTAGGCATTACAACAACATGAACAAATCCAGATACCTGGTTACGTATCCAAACGCGGCCATTTTTTAATTCATTGGCCGCATTCGGAAACCTATTCAGAGCTATCCAGATCCGTTCGTGTTGTTGTAATCCCGTGTAAAATAACAGTGGATTACAGAACAGCTTTTGCTGTTGGTTAAAGGCCTTCCACACTAGCCCACAGTGTATTACTATTTGTCAAAAAAGTGGGAAAAAAATCATGTAGAATAGTGTGGAAACAAAATATGAAAGCCCAGCCTACACAACCCAACATTCTATCCCACACGATTTGACATGTGTTAATACATGAATAATTTTAGGAATGGTTCTAATTCTATCCCACAGTTCATCACACTTTTTTTTAGGTTATGGTAATGTATTAATACAAGCAAGTATGGAAGCAAAATATGAAAAGTTATTTCTTTCCCACAAATTTGGCAGTCGCGTGGAATTCTTTCCCGTTTTCAATTTGGCATGTATTAATACACAGTGGGCTATTGTGGAAGGGCTATTAAAGGCCTTCCACGCTAGCCCACTGTGTATTAATACATGTCAAAAAAGTGGAAACAAATCAGGTGTAATAGTGTGGAAACAAAATATGAAAGCCCAGCCTACACAACCCGACATTCTATCCCACACGATTTGACATGTGTTAATACATGAAAAATTTAGAAATGGTTCTAATTCTATTCCACATTCTATCACACTTTTTTTAGGTTAAGGTAATATATTAATACAAGCACGTGTGGAAGCAAAATATGAAAAGTCATTTCTTTCACACAAATTTGGCAGTCGCGTGGAATGCTTTCCCACTTTCAATTTGACATGTATTAATACACAGTGGGGTAAGTTGGAAAAGCTTTAAGCTAAGTCCATATCTACATTGCCCGATTTTTCCAGGAATCGTGTGAAATGTACACACAGAACGATTTTTTTCACTGAGATTTTTTCATTTCATTTAATTTTTCATTGAGATTCACTCACACCATCCAACGAATGGCACACTGAAACCGAACACACACAAACAAATGGAAAGAAGGCGAAAGAGAACATAAACAGACTGGAAAAATCGTTCGAGTTTTGTGGTACAAACGATTTGTTCCGTCGTTTGATGGGCCGAGTTAATCACAATGAAACATGAAGAGCACAGCAATAAAAAAGTGAAGAAAACAAGGAAAAAATCTTATGGCAAAAATCGTTCTGTGTGTGCATTTCACACGATTTCTGGAAAAATCTTCGTGGAAAAATCGGGCAATGTAGATTGGGACTATCCAACCTATCCGAATAACAGGGCCAAATGTCACGGCACCATAGCATAGGTGCCTCCCAGATCGGTTTAATTCCATTCTTATGGGAACTAGCACACGAGGGGGTTAGTTCCCAAAAAAAAAAAGAAATAAACCCCCAACTGGCAGGCACCTAAGTTTCAAAGCTTTTGAACTAAACAGTACTTCGGGTGGCGGGTGGTGATTATTTAGGCTATTTTGGTCTATTTGTAAAAAATGCGAATAAAAACAATATTATTCCATTATTTTCCCAACGTTTCGTGAGTATTCCTCACTTCTTCAGGGGTTATACCATAGAGTAAGTAGAGGCCCGACTCGTACCCCCCTTGCCTTAAACACCCGCAAAATTTATTTGAGGTGAGTAAGAGAAAACTCTCTTAATCTACTCTTTTTTTCCTATCCGTGAATCCATGTGAGTGGTGGATTAAAAAACAAAATGGCGAAATTTGCTCAAACTGACAGGTATGTTTTTTTTGTTGTTTTCGTTTTGTCAAAAATCTGACAGTTCTAAGTAAAATAAATTATGTGAAATCTAAAATCATGTAAAGTTTTTATTTTAATATCAATAAAAGTTTATTTACTTGTATAAAAGAATATTTTTAATGTCATTAAAAAGTTTGTTGTGTTTATTTCTAGCTGCGGTACAATGTGAAAAAAGATTTTCATTTGGTTCCCTAAGACCATCTTCGATTCTGAAGAAGCATTCCAAGCGAAGAAATGCGATGTCGCAGCTATTATTCAGTCACACTCGAAGGGACGAAAACAACGCAAGCTGTATCTTAAACTTCGTGAGAACACAATTATACTGCAATCATATTGCCGACGGTTTTTGGCGATTCAAGCTGCCAAAAGAAGACCAGAGGCTGCTGTTAAGATTCGAGCATTCATTAAAGGCTTCATCACCAGAGAAGATCCACCAAATGGTGTGAATGAAAAGTTCATTGCCAATGCAAAGAGATAGTGGCTTATAAGATTATCAAAGGAGTTACCAACAAAAGTGCTGGACATGAGTTGGCCTTCCGCAGCCAAAACATTGTCAGGAAGCCTCTACATACCTACATATGGTGCATCGGCTTCACTTAACAAGAAATTATAGTCAGCAGCTGAGTAATGAGAAGAAGCAATTTGAACTCAAAAGTCACAGCTGAAAAGGTCTTTAAAGGTCAGTTTTTTGTTAAATTAATTTATTTCCCTTCTAAATAAAGTGTGTTTTCCATATACCTACCTAGATAAAAAGAAAAATTACCCGCAAAGTATTGCCAAATGGTTCGAAAAAGACCACATTTCCAAGGAACACTCGGCGCAAGTTAGTAATTTTGTGACAAAAGCATTAGGTTCTGAAGAACTTAAATATTCCTCACCTTGCGTCAAATACGATCGACATGGCTATAAGCCAAGAGGTCGATTCATCCTCCTCATCAACAAAGCTATCTACCTTCTTGACGCAACAAACAAAAGCATCGACTGCCATTGGCCAAAATTGATTTTGTGCTAACGAATCACAGTGATCATCTGATGTTGGTACGAATTCCATTAGACTAAAAGAAAGACAAGGGTGATCTTATTCTAGAGATTCCTGCAATTATTGAGTGCTGCACGTACATCATTCATACAGTTGGCGCAGCAAACATAAGTTTCGTAAGTTAAAAAGTTCTTTTTCTTGAAATAACAAATAGAATATATCTTAAAATTGGTAGAAATTTAATGGAATTGTCAGATAAACCACTTCGTAATTCCAAAACTATCTACTTCATTGGGAAATAATTTTTCCAATTAAAAATGCTTTTGGTGACACTTAGTAGACTTAATTTGAAACAGTTTTGATAGTACAGTTACAGTTTTGATTTTTTTAGTTTATAGGTTCTACTTTTTTCTTAACTTTTCTTGGTATGGAGGTATTCAGCCTTATCGGCAATTCCGGGAGAGATTGTTCTACTCCCGATTTTCATTTTTCCCTGGATTCGAATACTCCTTTCGTCAATCTCCCCCGGAAATTACTTCGAATCAGTTTCGAAATACTTTGAGTGAATTTATATTCTGAAATTATTTGTCTGTCAAAGTTTGAAAATTATTTTATGAAATCAAATTAAATATTTGAAGTATTTGTGGTGATTAAGATTAAGAAGTATTAACAAAAATAACTCTTGGAATACGTATACCACATACCAAATATTTGTATTTCAAGAGTGATTTTTTTTCGATAAGCATTTTATGTAAAAATTGTTGATGCTGGTTTTGAAAGTATCAAACGCTGATTACAAAAAAGTATCAACCACCTTTTTTGGTTAACCAGTTCCAAAGATACACCCCAATCCATTTTAAGATTTTACTTTTCCAAGTGGACAGCGAAAAGCTTTTAAGGTATATCTTTGGAACGGGTTCTCCAATAAAGGTGGTTGATACCTTTCTTGAATCAGCACTTCCTACTCTCAAAAGAAGCATCAACAATTTTTCCAAAGAAGAAGTATTAACAAAAATAACTCTTGGAATACGTATACCACATACCAAATATTTGTATTTCAAGAGTGATTTTTTTCAATAAGCATTTTATGTAAAAATTGTTGATGCTGGTTTTGAAAGTATCAAACGCTGATTACAAAAAAGTATCAACCACCTTTTTTGGTTAACCAGTTCCAAAGATACACCCCAATCCATTTTAAGATTTTACTTTTCCAAGTGGACAGCGAAAAGCTTTTAAGGTATATCTTTGGAACGGGTTCTCCAATAAAGGTGGTTGATACCTTTCTTGAATCAGCACTTCCTACTCTCAAAAGAAGCATCATCAATTTTTCCAAAGAAGAAGTATTAACAAAAATAACTCTTGGAATACGTATACCACATACCAAATATTTGTACTTCAAGAGTGATTTTTTTCAATAAGCATTTTATGTAAAAATTGTTGATGCTGGTTTTGAAAGTATCAAACGCTGATTACAAAAAAGTATCAACCACCTTTTTTGGTTAACCAGTTCCAAAGATACACCCCAATCCATTTTAAGATTTTACTTTTCCAAGTGGACAGCGAAAAGCTTTTAAGGTATATCTTTGGAACGGGTTCTCCAATAAAGGTGGTTGATACCTTTCTTGAATCAGCACTTCCTACTCTCAAAAGAAGCATCAACAATTTTTCCAAAGAAGAAGTATTAACAAAAATAACTCTTGGAATACGTATACCACATTCCAAATAAGTGTATTTCAAGAGTGATTTTTTTCAATAAGCATTTTATGTAAAAACTGTTAATGCTAGTTTTGAAAGCATCGAGCACTGATTACAAAAAGATATCAATAGCCTTTATTCGACAACCTGTTAAAAAGATACAGTCCAAAAGCTTTTCGGTTTATACTTTTTTTTCCTTTTATTACCATTATTTATTTATTGAATATTACAATTTTTAATATGTGGCTGTAACTACATTTTTGTTTTATTGCAGACAATTCCGCGGGCTGATCCTGGTCATTGTGAAGTTCCCCAATGCAACTCTTATAGAAAGGGTGAAATTTCTATGTTTTGCCTTCTAACTAATCTAAACTATTTTATTCAAATCTAAGTATTTTATGGGTATATATTTTTATTTTTGTTACAAGTAATTTATATTCATAAGTTTATTATTTTATAACTTAATAATTGTAAATTTAATACTTTTTTAAATAAATGGAATGAAAATACTATGAAATTATTTCTTAGATTTCTATTAAATACGATTTTAAAACCTTTAGAATGGAAGTATAATTTGAACTTGCCTTTTTTACATGAAGGCTTCCTCGGATCTATCAATCTTAATTCCTTCTGCTTTTATTTGATTCTCAAAGTTTTAGTAGATCATTTTAAAAAAAAAACAAAGAAAACAATGTATTCTCGGCCGAGATTTTGTTTTGATTGAATTCTGAGTATGAGTCTTAAATTAGGTCGTGGTAGTAAAAACTACAATCAACTTAAATATAGAGAAACATTTCAAAAAAAATTTCATATTTCAATTGATTATAATGATCAATACGAGTACTTAAATTAAGACTGAGTACCATTTCAATCAACTAAATCAAGAGTGTGGTTTGGAAATAATAGCGTTTTATAACTAGCACTTACAAGTATTTTGTATGTTTTTTTCTTCAAAATGTTAAAAGCGTTCTTATAAAATGCTATTATTTCCAAACCACTATCTTGATTTAGTTGATTGAAATGGTTCTCAGTCTTAATTTAAGTACTCGTATTAATCATTATAATCAATTTTAATACAGGGGCCTTACTCTGTAATTCGATTCTAAAGTCAAATCGTTCGAATTCGGAAAATATGTACTGTGTAATTTGAAAATCGGATATTGAAATCCGAATTTTATTTATCTAGATACATTTGTTCGAAAATCGGAAATTTCGTACTTGACAACTCTATTTTCGTTGCTTAATACATTCGAATTTCAGAAATTTCATTCGATATCGATTTGTCATCCGGAAAGGCTTTGATGAAAGCTAAACTGGTGTGTATTTAAAAAAAAAATATGTAAACAATATTTTTTTGATAAAATGCCAGACCAGTGAATAAATAGATCTTGACCTATATGTATTTGATCTTTAACTCTCTGTTGTTTATTGTTGTTTCGCAATAAACACTCCTTTACTCTTATCATAAGAATGGATCATTCAAACGAATTTAACTTCCCTAAAAAAACAGCAATGCACCGCGATAATATTACTCAAAGTCCCAAAAGTTTTTACAATGAAATTTCTGAAATATATAAATGTAGTAAAAGTCTAGAAAATGCGTTTGCCAATTTAGTCTTTAAATAAAATGTAACCCAAGTTAAAAAGAGAAAAAAAAACGTTAAAAACAAAAAAGTTGAAAACAAAGAAAAAGGATGGTGAAATGACGGGCAAAGGGATTCTCCACCAGGAATCTTTTTGACAAGCGCAAGCCACTGAACATTGCATAAATGAAGAGATAATCAATAATTCACTGGCAACACCTTGGGATAAATTTTTATTTGGTGGAAAGTCTGAAAGTGAAATGGTATCTCATTTAGAGAATTTGTAGAGAGATGGTTAGAAGTTATTTTTTTTTTATTTATATTTCAAATGGTTCACATATTCCAGTTGGTTGAGTATAGCGCAAGGAAGATGCTTGATGGGAATGGAAACAGTTTATTCAGATAACATAAGTAACAATATGTAGTAGCCCGTAGCGTAATGGTAAGTGCGTTCGACTGTGACGCTGGAGGGGTGGGTTCGCTTCCCAGCCTCGTACACCTAAAAACTAAAAAAGTGTCTTACAGGGCTACTGCCTCTTGCGAGGAATAGACAAATCCTCCAAGAGTATCACTTGTCACGAATAAGCGCTTCTCGTCTAGCCGTTCGGATTCGGCATAAAATTGTAGGTCCCCTCCATTCCTGTCGACAGGCGCGCACAGGAATGGTTGCGAGTTGTTAGTCACTAGGCCCTGGTTCTTCATGAGCCGTTGTGCCACCCAATTTATTTATTTATTTTAAGTAACAATATATATTAACACCCGTATTCATAAAGAAAAAATAGTTATTTTAGCTCCCGTGTTTAGGAAAACTACACGATGGAATACAAATTTTCTGGGCTCAAACTAAAGGCAATTGCTAACTGCTCCATTTGAGGCCGGAACATTGAGATTCCATGGTGTAGTTTTCCTAAACACGGGAGCTAAAATAACTATTTTTTCTGTATGAATAAGGGTGTAAGTATTTTTTTTTTTTGCATTAAGAAAATAAGAATAATCTTCTAGCACAAGGAAATCTCCGGATAAAAGCACAACATTTATTTGAGGACGCTTGCGGACGAACAATATAAAACAGCAACAATTTCAATTTAATTTAACAAATTTAATTTATCAACGAATAAATTTAAATAATAAGAAAACGAGCTATTTGACTTTTTTTTTTTGAATTTAGAATGTAATTTTTGACAAAAAAACAGCTTGAGTCTCGAAACATTTATTCGAAAGTTGCAAAAGTTTGAAATGAAAACATTTAGTTTAAAATTAATTAATATTTAAATAGGAAGGTTGTTTTCTATGCAAGTCTTCAGACTTGATTGTTCTGAAACTTCGCTGTCGCACGTTTCATATTCTTCTTCTGATTGAGAAGCAAAGAGTAATTGGACATTTCATCATCTTTCTGGTAAGGTTCTTGATTTTTTGAATTAGTTTTCAGTGGGGTTGGATCGGTTTTCTTAAGTTCTTCATGCGATTGGTCTATAAAGCATCTCAGAAATTCGTGTATCATGCTGCTGAAATGCTTTATAATCTTCTGTACAGGAAAATAATTTTTTCCAATAAACAAAAATGATACTCTAACGTTAAGCAAACCATAATTTTCTGTATACATCAAACTATTTAAATGACTGTTTTTATGTTAATCGAGATTTTCTGCATGCATTTGGTGCAATATGAATCGATTCCAATTCTAAAAAAAAGAAATTGAAAATTAAAATAAAATAAAATACTGAAATAATTATTTGCCCACCTGGATTAAGCTTACAAGATTGACATTCGAGGATCGGTCAGATAGAATCAAACCCAATGCCGAAGCTTCGGGTACAGTACGAAATGAACGAAGAAAGTTACTGGCTTGACATGGTGATGCAGCTAAAAAAGAAACAAGATAAGTTATTTTAAACAAAGTTACTCCTATTTTTTTACTCACCCCTTGATTTATCAAGCATGTGAAAAAGATAACCCAATGCACAAGACAAGCAAAACTCCTTAGCACATGAATGAATTAACAGGCGCTTCCTTGATGGCTCAATGAAATATAGAATCTGAAGCATTGAATTGCAATACGAATTAGGCAGTGTGACTTCCAGGCCAGCAAAACATGTTTGATTGTATTGCTCGAATTCGAAGTCTTGAGTTCCAAGCTTTGTGTACTTCATATCCACTTTTCTATATCGTCTTGGTATAATTTTTACTCCATTTTCGGTAGTCTTATTTGAATTCTGGATTCCATTTCCATTATTTGACCCAACGCCATTCGGTTACATCACGTATGGTATTTGATTTCGTCTATCAAGGCGGGGATTTGGAGAATAGCCAATATGTCCCTGCATTTTCATTGTTGCTAAAATATCCTGATCTATGGGCTCGGATCGCCTGTACTGATAGCGTAGCAGTTCCTCAGACCAATCACTGAACCAACTTGTGCCGGTGACCAAATGGGGCAAAACAATTGACGATAGCGGGAAATTTGTATCGGTTATCGGAACCATAGGCAGATGAGCAACTGGATCAGCAAACTCAGTATAGCGGGAATATCCATTGAACTGTCGTTGCGGACTGTTAACCGACGCAAGAATATGTACCCAGATTGATGACCAAACGACATTGCCTGCGATGATGAACGATTCAAGAAATTTGATGAGGCCCCTCTACCGGTTAGAATTGTTAGCCTCTGTTTCTTGGAACACATATAGAAGCCAATCGACCGACCAAATGTCCAAGGATTTGTTATTTAATCCAAAAAAAGCGCACGGAAAAAAAAGATCGATTCGAAAGTCGGGGATCCAAAAACTAGATCAAAATACGTGTTCCGGGACATTTTATTGCTGAATCTTTTGGTGGGAATATTTTCGCGAAAAAAATAAGCAACATTTAAGTTTTTCCGGCTAGTTTTATCGACAATAAATAAAAATACCGACGAAATTTAAAAAATTTATAAAAATTTGTTTTGTTGTCGAAGACATTGCAACAAAAACAAATGTCAGAAAAACCACCACTCGGTTCTCAGTTTTGCTCAGCAGCTGTAGTGGGGGAAGTGAAAATTAAAGGTACGTACGCATTAAATTTCAAGGGTTTGGTTCTACTTTTTGATTACATTTTCTTTGTTTTCAACGTAAATAGTCATAAATAATACGGGATTTGTATGCCAGAAGCAATAAAAGGCTATATTAAATAAAGTTGTTGTTCATAAACATTTAGAAACATCAATTTAATTGACAAAAAATTTAATTTTTCAATTTTTGAAATTAACGGATTCCCTTTTTTGAATACCTGATTCACCAATTGAGCACACGACCACGTTTGAGCAAATGCCCTAATGCATACATACAAAGCTCGTTTTGTCCCATTTAAAATGCATTGCAACTGCACACATCCTTACTGAATAGGGCATAAATCCTCTCAATTCAGCTTGTAGGGTGAAAGAGCATGGACCCCTTAAGTCGGTTCTCTAGGTAGTATTTTCTCTATGGGTTATACCTATATTTTTTTCAATTTGATTGTTAAAAACTACATAGGTATTCTGCTTCTTGTATCCTACTATTGCATCATTCCCGGAGACGGCACTGACACAAAATTGAACATAAAAGCAAATAAATAATAAATTAAGAACAATCTAACAAAAAATAATCAAATACAAAATTAACAATGACTCTTATATCACAGTTGAGCTTAGGTACTTTTATTAAATTTAATAAAAGTACCTGCTAGATTGTTCTTAATATATTATTTTTTTTTTTTTTTAATGTTCAATTTTGTGTCAGTGCCGTCTTCGGGAATGATGCAATAGTAGGCTATAAGAAGCAGAGTATGTAGTTTTTTTAACAATCAAATTGAAAAAAAAAATATATAACCCCTGAAGAAGTGAGGAATACTCACGAAACGTTGGGAAAATAATGGAATAATATTGTTTTTATTCGCATTTCTTACAAATAGACCAAAAGAGCCTAAATAATCACAGTGTAAAAGGATTTTATTTAAATCGTCATTTATCATTATACTATGAACTTCATTGCAAAATAATTTTTTTTTTAAATTCATGCAGTTATTACTTTTCACTTTCAATACAATCGGTAATGTATACCTTCAGATAGATCTTTGAAAAATACAATTTGAGTTCTTTTTGCCTAAGGTTTAATTAACTCCATTCAAATATGTACATTTTCTACCACTTTGTGCAATATTTATTTAATACGTACCTTCTCATGAAAAAATTTTTTTTTTTAATTTGTTGGTCAGGGAAAATTTTGAAATTGGTCAGGGAAAGTCAGGGAAATTTATTTTGAAAAAATAGTGGACACCATGGAGGGGAAATTTTTTGTCTACCTTTTACGCCATCCCGCCAACAAACTGAAAATCACCGGCAACTCAGTTTCCTTGTGTGAAAGGGGTCTTTGACTGCTCTAATGTCGACTTCGATTCAACAAAAATAATTCGATTTTTTTATCTGTTTCAGAATTCACGTTCTTTACTACAAAAAAAATCGAGTTTTCTGGTGGTCTGATTTGATTTACCCTGAGGCTACACGGGCAAGTACTGACAAGCAAGTTGGCTACAAAGATTGACTGTCTAATTCCTATAGGTGAATATGCTGTGACGTAGGCGGCAAGCAACTTGGTAGGCAAGTTGCCGGGCAAGTTGCTTTCAAGTTTTTTTTATTGGCCACGTTCTGCTAGCCTTTCTAGGGTGCGATCTTACATTTTGATTAAAATTGCTTAAATTATGGTAAATCGTACTTTAATGACGAAAATGAAAATAAAACCACAAAGTCGCAATCTCCCATGGGTTTTTACTTCATCTGAATCATAAATTTCGGTTTTTAATTTAAAAATTTAATTTCCAAAATTTCAATTTGTTTATAATAAATTCTTTAAAAAATCCCATTCTTTGGATGATTTTTAATCCATCATAATCATAGGCATCCTTAAATGGAATTTGACAATTCATACCTTGGCAGATAGCTTAGAAACTAAATTATGTCCTATGAGGAATATTTCGTTCCGAATGTCACACAAAAGCGCTTAAATCGCCTTTTCCCGCGCCAAAAATTTAATCTCAACAAATTCAGATTTCTTTAAGTTTTTTCAATTCATCATCTCCGTAGCAATCTTTCAGTTAAATTTGACAGCCTATGACTTGCAAATCGGTAACAGAATGTTCCAAATAATGTCATCCCCAAAACTCTCATTTTTTCCAAGCAAAAAATATACACTCACAAAATTAGGATTTTAAAGATGTTTTGTTCATAATCATAGCCATCCTTCAATCATATTTGACAGTTGTTGCCTATTTTTGAAATGTTAAAATTTCTTGGTCCCTCTCCTCATTAAAAGTTAATATTCAATTCCAAATATTCCACGAAAAGCTATCTAGATATCGCTTTATATACAAGTCTGAACGAGTCCACCTGCCTTTCAACTTGCTTCTCTACTGGCTTCAGAAATTCCATGCCAGTTGACGAGCAAGTTGCTTAGGTTTGTATGTATTACCCTGACGCTACACGAGCCAGTACTGGCAAGCCAGTTGGCTACATAGATTGACTGTCAAGTTCGTATTCGTGAACATGCTGTGACGTAGGCGGCAGGCAACTTGTAAGCAAGTTGCTTTCAAGTATCTGCTGTCACGTTCAGCTTTTACTAGGACAGCCTATCTAGGTTTCTAAATGCACAATTTTATTGAATTTGCTTTGGCATCGGACTTCGATTTTTTCTTAAACAAAAAATGACGTCGAATTCTGCATCAAGTCTTGAGATGGTCAACGCAAAATACCGCCAATGCGCTGAAGGATGCATTGAAAGACTTTTCTGTCGCGTCAAATTAACATGGATTGATTTTCATCTAATTTAAAAATTTCGATTTTTTTTTAAATAATTTAAAAAAAAAAATTGATTTTTTGGAGGTTTTTTAATCCATCATCATCGAAGCCATCCTTTAATGGAATTTGACAGTTCATGCGTTGTGAGATAGGTAAGAAACTAGATTACGTCGTACAAGGAATATTTCGTTCCAAAATGTCACATAAAGGCGCTAAAATCGCTTTTTCCCGCGCAAAAAATTTAATCTCAAAAAATTCAGATATCTTTAAGTTTTTCAATGCATCATCTCCGTAGCAATCTTTCAATTTAATTTGACAGTCTATGGCTTAGCAAATCGGTAACAGAATGTACCAAATGTCACGAAATCCCCAAAACTCTCATTTTTCCCAAGAACAAAATAAACTATCAAACAATTAGGATTTTTAAGAGATGTTGTATATTTCATCATAATCATATAGCCATCCTTCAATCATATTTGACAGTTGCCTATTTTGGAAATGTTAAAAATTCCTGATCCCTCCTCTCATTAGAAGTTGTGGTAAAAAGAATATTTAATTTTGCATTAAATTTGCAACGAAAAGCTATCCATATAGCTTTACATACAAGTCTGAACGAGGCCACTGTCTTCTCTACTGGCTTCGAAAATGGCAAGCCAGTTGACGAGCAAGCTGCTCAGGTTTGTATGTTTTAGTAAGAAAATTAAAATGTATTGTAACTTGTTAGCCAGTACTGGCTCGTGTAACCTCAGGGTTAGTAAAAAAATGTGTTTGTATAGCAACTTGCTTGCCAGTACTTGCCCGTGTAGCCTCAGGGTTAGATCAATTTTGCAAATCTCGATTTCAAACACAGATTTTCACACGCACTTGCACACACACCAAATGTAAGTGACATATTCATCCAAATCAGTAGAAAATGTTACTCACACAATTGCAAATACCATTATACCACAATTGATCAAAAGTCTGACCACCAAATCCAAAATTGCGAAATCGACATAAATCAAGGGTACATAAAGGTGTTGCAGTGTGGTGCATAAAATATATAGAATAACAGCGACGCACGACTCCACAACACACGACACATTTGTAGATCAGCCTATATGCGTAGAACCATATTTGTCTCGTGTGTTGTGTTGCAGTGTGGCGCAACACACGACTCCACAACACAACACACGACACAGATTTGGATTAGGCTTCAAAGTACGTTTTCATTGGAGCCGTAATGAAGTAATTTCGAAATTAGCTCATTTGTAACGTCATATTTGTATAGAGAATGACGTTCCAAATGAGTTAATTACGAAATTATTGTGTTGTGGAGTCGTGTGTCGCTATCGCTCCAATGTATTTCATATGCGTAGAACAATATTTCTCTGGTGTGTTGTGTTGCAGTGTGGCAGACATAAAATATATGGAAAAACAGCGACACACGACTCCACAACACGACACAGATGTGGATCAGGCTTAAGGCTCTCCCAAACCAATGCAAATCATTCATTGCGGCGAAGAAACATTCGAGCGACCAAACGCGGATACGTAACCAAACCAAACAAAACCAAGAAAATGAACAGATGAGATGTCAGCTGTTAGTATAATCCAAACAAATCCGACATCAGCTGTTTGGTTCTTCCTTAGGCATTACAACAACACGAACAAATCCAGATACCTGGTTACGTATCCAAACGCGGCCATTTTTTAATTCATTGGCCGCATTCGGAAACCTATTCAGAGCTATCCAGATACGTTCGTGTTGTTGTAATCCCGTGTAAAATACCAGTGGATTACAGAACAGCTTTTGCTGTTGGTTAAAGGCCTCCCACACTAGCCCTCAGTGTATTAATACATATCAAAAAAGTGGGAAACAAATCATGTAGAATAGTGTGGAAACAAAATATGATAGCCCAGCCTACACAACCCAACATTCTATCCCACACGATTTGACATGTGTTAATACATGAATAATGTTAGGAATGGTTCTAATTCTATCCCACATTCTATCACACTTTTTTTTAGGTTATGGTAATGTATTAATACAAGCAAGTATGGAAGCAAAATATGAAAAGTTATTTCTTTCCCACAAATTTGGCAGTCGCGTGGAATTCTTTCCCACTTTCAATTTGGCATGTATTAATACACAGTGGGCTAGTGTGGAAGGGCTATTAAAGGCCTTCCACGCTAGCCCACTGTGTATTAATACATGTCAAAAAAGTGGAAACAAATCAGGTGTAATAGTGTGGAAACAAAATATGAAAGCCCAGCCTACACAACCCGACATTCTATCCCACACGATTTGACATGTGTTAATACATGAATAATTTAGGAATGGTTCTAATTCTATTCCACATTCTATCACACTTTTTTTAGGTTAAGGTAATGTATTAATACAAGCACGTGTGGAAGCAAAATATGAAAAGTCATTTCTTTCACACAAATTTGGCAGTCGCGTGGAATTCATTCCCACTTTCAATTTGACATGTATTAATACACAGTGGGGTAGTGTGGAAAGGCTATAAGTTATATCCCTATCTACATTGCCCGATTTTTCCAGGAATCGTGTGAAATGTACACATAGAACGATTTTTTTCAATGAGATTTTTTCATTTCATTTAATTTTTCATTGAGATTCACTCACACCATCAAGCGAACGGCACACTGAAACCGAACACACACAAAAAACTGGAAAGAAAGGAAAGAGAACATAAACAGACTGGAAAAATCGTTCGAGTTTTGTGGTACAAACGATTTGTTCCGTCGTTTGATGGGCCGAGTTAATCACAATGAAACATGAAGAGCACAGCAATAAAAAAAATGAAGAAGACAAGGAAAAAATCTTATGGCAAAAATCGTTCTGTGTGTGCATTTCACACGATTTCTGGAAAAATCTTCGTGGAAAAATCGGGCAATGTAGATTGGGACTATCCAACCTATCCGAATAACAGGGCCAAATGTCAAGGCACCATAGCATAGGTGCCTCCCAGATCGGTTTAATTCCATTCTTATGGGAACTAGCACACGAGAGGGTTAGTTCCCAAAAAAAAAAAGAAATAAACCCCCAACTGGCAGGCACCTAAGTTTCAAAGCTTTTGAACTAAACAGTACTTCGGGTGGCGGGTGGTGATTATTTAGGCTATTTTGGTCTATTTGTAAAAAATGCGAATAAAAACAATATTATTCCATTATTTTCCCAACGTTTCGTGAGTATTCCTCACTTCTTCAGGGGTTATATATTTTGTTTTCAATTTGATTGTTAAAAAAACTACATACTCTGCTTCTTATAGCCTACTATTGCATCATTCCCGAAGACGGCACTGACACAAAATTGAACATTAAAAAAAAAAAAAAAAAATATATATTAATATATATCACAGTGTAAAAGGATTTTATTTAAATGGTCATTTATCATTATACTATGAACTACATTGCAAAATAATTTTTTTTTTAAATTCATGCAGTTATTACTTTTCACTTTCAATACAATCGGTAATGTATACCTTCAGATAGATCTTTGAAAAATACAATTTGAGTTCTTTTTGCCTAAGGTTTAATTAACTCCATTCAAATATGTACATTTTCTACCACTTTGTGCAATATTTATTTAATACGTACCTTCTCATGAAAATTTTTTTTTTTAATTTGTTGGTCAGGGAAAATTTTGAAATTGGTCAGGGAAAGTCAGGGAAATTTATTTTGAAAAAATAGTGGACACCATGGAGGGGAAATTTTTTGTCTACCTTTTACGCCATCCCGCCAACAAACTGAAAATCACCGGCAACTCAGTTTCCTTGTGTGAAAGGGGTCTTTGACTGCTCTAATGTCGACTTCGATTCAACAAAAATAATTCGATTTTTGTATCTGTTTCAGAATTCACGTTCCTTACTACAAAATAAATCGAGTTTTCTGGTGGTCTGATTTGATTTACCCTGAGGCTACACGGGCAAGTACTGACAAGCAAGTTGGCTACAAAGATTGACTGTCTAATTCCTATAGGTGAATATGCTGTGACGTAGGCGGCAAGCAACTTGGTAGGCAAGTTGCCGGGCAAGTTGCTTTCAAGTTTTTTTATTGGCCACGTTCTGCTAGCCTTTCTAGGGTGCGATCTTACATTTTGATTAAAATTGCTTAAATTATGGTAAATCGTACTTTAATGACGAAAATGAAAATAAAACCACAAAGTCGCAATCTCCCATGGGTTTTTACTTCATCTGAATCATAAATTTCGGTTTTTAATTTAAAAATTTAATTTCCAAAATTTCAATTTGTTTATAATAAATTCTTTAAAAAATCCCATTCTTTGGATGATTTTTAATCCATCATAATCATAGGCATCCTTAAATGGAATTTGACAATTCATACCTTGGCAGATAGCTTAGAAACTAAATTATGTCCTATGAGGAATATTTCGTTCCGAATGTCACACAAAAGCGCTTAAATCGCCTTTTCCCGCGCAAAAAATTTAATCTCAACAAATTCAGATTTCTTTAAGTTTTTTCAATTCATCATCTCCGTAGCAATCTTTCAGTTAAATTTGACAGCCTATGACTTGCAAATCGGTAACAGAATGTTCCAAATAATGTCATCCCCAAAACTCTCATTTTTTCCAAGCAAAAAATATACACTCACAAAATTAGGATTTTAAAGATGTTTTGTTCATAATCATAGCCATCCTTCAATCATATTTGACAGTTGTTGCCTATTTTTGAAATGTTAAAATTTCTTGGTCCCTCTCCTCATTAAAAGTTAATATTCAATTCCAAATATTCCACGAAAAGCTATCTAGATATCGCTTTATATACAAGTCTGAACGAGTCCACCTGCCTTTCAACTTGCTTCTCTACTGGCTTCAGAAATTCCATGCCAGTTGACGAGCAAGTTGCTTAGGTTTGTATGTATTACCCTGACGCTACACGAGCCAGTACTGGCAAGCCAGTTGGCTACATAGATTGACTGTCAAGTTCGTATTCGTGAACATGCTGTGACGTAGGCGGCAGGCAACTTGTAAGCAAGTTGCTTTCAAGTATCTGCTGTCACGTTCAGCTTTTACTAGGACAGCCTATCTAGGTTTCTAAATGCACAATTTTATTGAATTTGCTTTGGCATCGGACTTCGATTTTTTCTTAAACAAAAAATGACGTCGAATTCTGCATCAAGTCTTGAGATGGTCAACGCAAA
Source organism: Melangyna quadrimaculata (assembly GCA_949320155.1). Lineage (NCBI taxonomy): Eukaryota > Metazoa > Arthropoda > Insecta > Diptera > Syrphidae > Melangyna > Melangyna quadrimaculata. Next base: position 281,188,210 of record OX439483.1, read on the forward strand.
ATACCGCCAATGCGCTGAAGGATGCATTGAAAGACTTTTCTGTCGCGTCAAATTAACATGGATTGATTTTCATCTAATTTAAAAATTTCGATTTTTTTTTAAATAATTAAAAAAAAAAAATTGATTTTTTGGAGGTTTTTTAATCCATCATCATCGAAGCCATCCTTTAATGGAATTTGACAGTTCATGCGTTGTGAGATAGGTAAGAAACTAGATTACGTCGTACAAGGAATATTTCGTTCCAAAATGTCACATAAAGGCGCTAAAATCGCTTTTTCCCGCGCAAAAAATTTAATCTCAAAAAATTCAGATATCTTTAAGTTTTTCAATGCATCATCTCCGTAGCAATCTTTCAATTTAATTTGACAGTCTATGGCTTAGCAAATCGGTAACAGAATGTACCAAATGTCACGAAATCCCCAAAACTCTCATTTTTCCCAAGAACAAAATAAACTATCAAACAATTAGGATTTTTAAGAGATGTTGTATATTTCATCATAATCATATAGCCATCCTTCAATCATATTTGACAGTTGCCTATTTTGGAAATGTTAAAAATTCCTGATCCCTCCTCTCATTAGAAGTTGTGGTAAAAAGAATATTTAATTTTGCATTAAATTTGCAACGAAAAGCTATCCATATAGCTTTACATACAAGTCTGAACGAGGCCACTGTCTTCTCTACTGGCTTCGAAAATGGCAAGCCAGTTGACGAGCAAGCTGCTCAGGTTTGTATGTTTTAGTAAGAAAATTAAAATGTATTGTAACTTGTTAGCCAGTACTGGCTCGTGTAACCTCAGGGTTAGTAAAAAAATGTGTTTGTATAGCAACTTGCTTGCCAGTACTTGCCCGTGTAGCCTCAGGGTTAGATCAATTTTGCAAATCTCGATTTCAAACACAGATTTTCACACGCACTTGCACACACACCAAATGTAAGTGACATATTCATCCAAATCAGTAGAAAATGTTACTCACACAATTGCAAATACCATTATACCACAATTGATCAAAAGTCTGACCACCAAATCCAAAATTGCGAAATCGACATAAATCAAGGGTACATAAAGGTGTTGCAGTGTGGTGCATAAAATATATAGAATAACAGCGACGCACGACTCCACAACACACGACACATTTGTAGATCAGCCTATATGCGTAGAACCATATTTGTCTCGTGTGTTGTGTTGCAGTGTGGCGCAACACACGACTCCACAACACAACACACGACACAGATTTGGATTAGGCTTCAAAGTACGTTTTCATTGGAGCCGTAATGAAGTAATTTCGAAATTAGCTCATTTGTAACGTCATATTTGTATAGAGAATGACGTTCCAAATGAGTTAATTACGAAATTATTGTGTTGTGGAGTCGTGTGTCGCTATCGCTCCAATGTATTTCATATGCGTAGAACCATATTTCTCTGGTGTGTTGTGTTGCAGTGTGGCAGACATAAAATATATGGAATAACAGCGACACACGACTCCACAACACGACACAGATGTGGATCAGGCTTAAGGCTCTCCCAAACCAATGCAAATCATTCATTGCGGCGAAGAAACATTCGAGCGACCAAACGCGGATACGTAACCAAACCAAACAAAACCAAGAAAATGAACAGATGAGATGTCAGCTGTTAGTATAATCCAAACAAATCCGACATCAGCTGTTTGGTTCTTCCTTAGGCATTACAACAACACGAACAAATCCAGATACCTGGTTACGTATCCAAACGCGGCCATTTTTTAATTCATTGACCGCATTCGGAAACCTATTCAGAGCTATCCAGATACGTTCGTGTTGTTGTAATCCCGTGTAAAATACCAGTGGATTACAGAACAGCTTTTGCTGTTGGTTAAAGGCCTCCCACACTAGCCCTCAGTGTATTAATACATATCAAAAAAGTGGGAAACAAATCATGTAGAATAGTGTGGAAACAAAATATGATAGCCCAGCCTACACAACCCAACATTCTATCCCACACGATTTGACATGTGTTAATACATGAATAATGTTAGGAATGGTTCTAATTCTATCCCACATTCTATCACACTTTTTTTTAGGTTATGGTAATGTATTAATACAAGCAAGTATGGAAGCAAAATATGAAAAGTTATTTCTTTCCCACAAATTTGGCAGTCGCGTGGAATTCTTTCCCGTTTTCAATTTGGCATGTATTAATACACAGTGGGCTAGTGTGGAAGGGCTATTAAAGGCCTTCCACGCTAGCCCACTGTGTATTAATACATGTCAAAAAAGTGGAAACAAATCAGGTGTAATAGTGTGGAAACAAAATATGAAAGCCCAGCCTACACAACCCGACATTCTATCCCACACGATTTGACATGTGTTAATACATGAAAAATTTAGAAATGGTTCTAATTCTATTCCACATTCTATCACACTTTTTTTAGGTTAAGGTAATATATTAATACAAGCACGTGTGGAAGCAAAATATGAAAAGTCATTTCTTTCACACAAATTTGGCAGTCGCGTGGAATGCTTTCCCACTTTCAATTTGACATGTATTAATACACAGTGGGGTAAGTTGGAAAAGCTTTAAGCTAAGTCCATATCTACATTGCCCGATTTTTCCAGGAATCGTGTGAAATGTACACACAGAACGATTTTTTCACTGAGATTTTTTCATTTCATTTAATTTTTCATTGAGATTCACTCACACCATCCAACGAATGGCACACTGAAACCGAACACACACAAACAAATGGAAAGAAGGCGAAAGAGAACATAAACAGACTGGAAAAATCGTTCGAGTTTTGTGGTACAAACGATTTGTTCCGTCGTTTGATGGGCCGAGTTAATCACAATGAAACATGAAGAGCACAGCAATAAAAAAATGAAGAAGACAAGGAAAAAATCTTATGGCAAAAATCGTTCTGTGTGTGCATTTCACACGATTTCTGGAAAAATCTTCGTGGAAAAATCGGGCAATGTAGATTGGGACTATCCAACCTATCCGAATAACAGGGCCAAATGTCACGGCACCATAGCATAGGTGCCTCCCAGATCGGTTTAATTCCATTCTTATGGGAACTAGCACACGAGGGGGTTAGTTCCCAAAAAAAAAAAGAAATAAACCCCCAACTGGCAGGCACCTAAGTTTCAAAGCTTTTGAACTAAACAGTACTTCGGGTGGCGGGTGGTGATTATTTAGGCTATTTTGGTCTATTTGTAAAAAATGCGAATAAAAACAATATTATTCCATTATTTTCCCAACGTTTCGTGAGTATTCCTCACTTCTTCAGGGGTTATACCTATATTTTTTTCAATTTGATTGTTAAAAACTACATAGGTATTCTGCTTCTTGTATCCTACTATTGCATCATTCCCGGAGACGGCACTGACACAAAATTGAACATAAAAGCAAATAAATAATAAATTAAGAACAATCTAACAAAAAATAATCAAATACAAAATTAACAATGACTCTTATATCACAGTTGAGCTTAGGTACTTTTATTAAATTTAATAAAAGTACCTGCTAGATTGTTCTTAATATATTATTTTTTTTTTTTTTAATGTTCAATTTTGTGTCAGTGCCGTCTTCGGGAATGATGCAATAGTAGGCTATACGAAGCAGAGTATGTAGTTTTTTTAACAATCAAATTGAAAACAAAATATATAACCCCTGAAGAAGTGAGGAATACTCACGAAACGTTGGGAAAATAATGGAATAATATTGTTTTTATTCGCATTTCTTACAAATAGAACAAAAGAGCCTAAATAATCACAGTGTAAAAGGATTTTATTTAAATGGTCATTTATCATTATACTATGAACTACATTGCAAAATAATTTTTTTTTTAAATTCATGCAGTTATTACTTTTCACTTTCAATACAATCGGTAATGTATACCTTCAGATAGATCTTTGAAAAATACAATTTGAGTTCTTTTTGCCTAAGGTTTAATTAACTCCATTCAAATATGTACATTTTCTACCACTTTGTGCAATATTTATTTAATACGTACCTTCTCATGAAAAAATTTTTTTTTTTAATTTGTTGGTCAGGGAAAATTTTGAAATTGGTCAGGGAAAGTCAGGGAAATTTATTTTGAAAAAATAGTGGACACCATGGAGGGGAAATTTTTTGTCTACCTTTTACGCCATCCCGCCAACAAACTGAAAATCACCGGCAACTCAGTTTCCTTGTGTGAAAGGGGTCTTTGACTGCTCTAATGTCGACTTCGATTCAACAAAAATAATTCGATTTTTTTATCTGTTTCAGAATTCACGTTCTTTACTACAAAATAAATCGAGTTTTCTGGTGGTCTGATTTGATTTACCCTGAGGCTACACGGGCAAGTACTGACAAGCAAGTTGGCTACAAAGATTGACTGTCTAATTCCTATAGGTGAATATGCTGTGACGTAGGCGGCAAGCAACTTGGTAGGCAAGTTGCCGGGCAAGTTGCTTTCAAGTTTTTTTATTGGCCACGTTCTGCTAGCCTTTCTAGGGTGCGATCTTACATTTTGATTAAAATTGCTTAAATTATGGTAAATCGTACTTTAATGACGAAAATGAAAATAAAACCACAAAGTCGCAATCTCCCATGGGTTTTTACTTCATCTGAATCATAAATTTCGGTTTTTAATTTAAAAATTTAATTTCCAAAATTTCAATTTGTTTATAATAAATTCTTTAAAAAATCCCATTCTTTGGATGATTTTTAATCCATCATAATCATAGGCATCCTTAAATGGAATTTGACAATTCATACCTTGGCAGATAGCTTAGAAACTAAATTATGTCCTATGAGGAATATTTCGTTCCGAATGTCACACAAAAGCGCTTAAATCGCCTTTTCCCGCGCAAAAAATTTAATCTCAACAAATTCAGATTTCTTTAAGTTTTTTCAATTCATCATCTCCGTAGCAATCTTTCAGTTAAATTTGACAGCCTATGACTTGCAAATCGGTAACAGAATGTTCCAAATAATGTCATCCCCAAAACTCTCATTTTTTCCAAGCAAAAAATATACACTCACAAAATTAGGATTTTAAAGATGTTTTGTTCATAATCATAGCCATCCTTCAATCATATTTGACAGTTGTTGCCTATTTTTGAAATGTTAAAATTTCTTGGTCCCTCTCCTCATTAAAAGTTAATATTCAATTCCAAATATTCCACGAAAAGCTATCTAGATATCGCTTTATATACAAGTCTGAACGAGTCCACCTGCCTTTCAACTTGCTTCTCTACTGGCTTCAGAAATTCCATGCCAGTTGACGAGCAAGTTGCTTAGGTTTGTATGTATTACCCTGACGCTACACGAGCCAGTACTGGCAAGCCAGTTGGCTACATAGATTGACTGTCAAGTTCGTATTCGTGAACATGCTGTGACGTAGGCGGCAGGCAACTTGTAAGCAAGTTGCTTTCAAGTATCTGCTGTCACGTTCAGCTTTTACTAGGACAGCCTATCTAGGTTTCTAAATGCACAATTTTATTGAATTTGCTTTGGCATCGGACTTCGATTTTTTCTTAAACAAAAAATGACGTCGAATTCTGCATCAAGTCTTGAGATGGTCAACGCAAAATACCGCCAATGCGCTGAAGGATGCATTGAAAGACTTTTCTGTCGCGTCAAATTAACATGGATTGATTTTCATCTAATTTAAAAATTTCGATTTTTTTTTAAATAATTTAAAAAAAAAAATTGATTTTTTGGAGGTTTTTTAATCCATCATCATCGAAGCCATCCTTTAATGGAATTTGACAGTTCATGCGTTGTGAGATAGGTAAGAAACTAGATTACGTCGTACAAGGAATATTTCGTTCCAAAATGTCACATAAAGGCGCTAAAATCGCTTTTTCCCGCGCAAAAAATTTAATCTCAAAAAATTCAGATATCTTTAAGTTTTTCAATGCATCATCTCCGTAGCAATCTTTCAATTTAATTTGACAGTCTATGGCTTAGCAAATCGGTAACAGAATGTACCAAATGTCACGAAATCCCCAAAACTCTCATTTTTCCCAAGAACAAAATAAACTATCAAACAATTAGGATTTTTAAGAGATGTTGTATATTTCATCATAATCATATAGCCATCCTTCAATCATATTTGACAGTTGCCTATTTTGGAAATGTTAAAAATTCCTGATCCCTCCTCTCATTAGAAGTTGTGGTAAAAAGAATATTTAATTTTGCATTAAATTTGCAACGAAAAGCTACCCATATAGCTTTACATACAAGTCTGAACGAGGCCACTGTCTTCTCTACTGGCTTCGAAAATGGCAAGCCAGTTGACGAGCAAGCTGCTCAGGTTTGTATGTTTTAGTAAGAAAATTAAAATGTATTGTAACTTGTTAGCCAGTACTGGCTCGTGTAACCTCAGGGTTAGTAAAAAAATGTGTTTGTATAGCAACTTGCTTGCCAGTACTTGCCCGTGTAGCCTCAGGGTTAGATCAATTTTGCAAATCTCGATTTCAAACACAGATTTTCACACGCACTTGCACACACACCAAATGTAAGTGACATATTCATACCATATTTGTCTCGTGTGTTGTGTTGCAGTGTGGCGCAACACACGACTCCACAACACAACACACGACACAGATTTGGATTAGGCTTCAAAGTACGTTTTCATTGGAGCCGTAATGAAGTAATTTCGAAATTAGCTCATTTGTAACGTCATATTTGTATAGAGAATAACGTTCCAAATGAGTTAATTACGAAATTATTGTGTTGTGGAGTCGTGTGTCGCTATCGCTCCAATGTATTTCATATGCGTAGAACCATATTTCTCTGGTGTGTTGTGTTGCAGTGTGGCAGACATAAAATATATGGAATAACAGCGACACACGACTCCACAACACGACACAGATGTGGATCAGGCTTAAGGCTCTCCCAAACCAATGCAAATCATTCATTGCGGCGAAGAAACATTCGAGCGACCAAACGCGGATACGTAACCAAACCAAACAAAACCAAGAAAATGAACAGATGAGATGTCAGCTGTTAGTATAATCCAAACAAATCCGACATCAGCTGTTTGGTTCTTCCTTAGGCATTACAACAACACGAACAAATCCAGATACCTGGTTACGTATCCAAACGCGGCCATTTTTTAATTCATTGGCCGCATTCGGAAACCTATTCAGAGCTATCCAGATACGTTCGTGTTGTTGTAATCCCGTGTAAAATACCAGTGGATTACAGAACAGCTTTTGCTGTTGGTTAAAGGCCTCCCACACTAGCCCTCAGTGTATTAATACATATCAAAAAAGTGGGAAACAAATCATGTAGAATAGTGTGGAAACAAAATATGATAGCCCAGCCTACACAACCCAACATTCTATCCCACACGATTTGACATGTGTTAATACATGAATAATGTTAGGAATGGTTCTAATTCTATCCCACATTCTATCACACTTTTTTTTAGGTTATGGTAATGTATTAATACAAGCAAGTATGGAAGCAAAATATGAAAAGTTATTTCTTTCCCACAAATTTGGCAGTCGCGTGGAATTCTTTCCCGTTTTCAATTTGGCATGTATTAATACACAGTGGGCTAGTGTGGAAGGGCTATTAAAGGCCTTCCACGCTAGCCCACTGTGTATTAATACATGTCAAAAAAGTGGAAACAAATCAGGTGTAATAGTGTGGAAACAAAATATGAAAGCCCAGCCTACACAACCCGACATTCTATCCCACACGATTTGACATGTGTTAATACATGAAAAATTTAGAAATGGTTCTAATTCTATTCCACATTCTATCACACTTTTTTTAGGTTAAGGTAATATATTAATACAAGCACGTGTGGAAGCAAAATATGAAAAGTCATTTCTTTCACACAAATTTGGCAGTCGCGTGGAATGCTTTCCCACTTTCAATTTGACATGTATTAATACACAGTGGGGTAAGTTGGAAAAGCTTTAAGCTAAGTCCATATCTACATTGCCCGATTTTTCCAGGAATCGTGTGAAATGTACACACAGAACGATTTTTTTCACTGAGATTTTTTCATTTCATTTAATTTTTCATTGAGATTCACTCACACCATCCAACGAATGGCACACTGAAACCGAACACACACAAACAAATGGAAAGAAGGCGAAAGAGAACATAAACAGACTGGAAAAATCGTTCGAGTTTTGTGGTACAAACGATTTGTTCCGTCGTTTGATGGGCCGAGTTAATCACAATGAAACATGAAGAGCACAGCAATAAAAAAATGAAGAAGACAAGGAAAAAATCTTATGGCAAAAATCGTTCTGTGTGTGCATTTCACACGATTTCTGGAAAAATCTTCGTGGAAAAATCGGGCAATGTAGATTGGGACTATCCAACCTATCCGAATAACAGGGCCAAATGTCACGGCACCATAGCATAGGTGCCTCCCAGATCGGTTTAATTCCATTCTTATGGGAACTAGCACACGAGGGGGTTAGTTCCCAAAAAAAAAAAGAAATAAACCCCCAACTGGCAGGCACCTAAGTTTCAAAGCTTTTGAACTAAACAGTACTTCGGGTGGCGGGTGGTGATTATTTAGGCTATTTTGGTCTATTTGTAAAAAATGCGAATAAAAACAATATTATTCCATTATTTTCCCAACGTTTCGTGAGTATTCCTCACTTCTTCAGGGGTTATACCTATATTTTTTCAATTTGATTGTTAAAAACTACATAGGTATTCTGCTTCTTGTATCCTACTATTGCATCATTCCCGGAGACGGCACTGACACAAAATTGAACATAAAAGCAAATAAATAATAAATTAAGAACAATCTAACAAAAAATAATCAAATACAAAATTAACAATGACTCTTATATCACAGTTGAGCTTAGGTACTTTTATTAAATTTAATAAAAGTACCTGCTAGATTGTTCTTAATATATTATTTTTTTTTTTTTTAATGTTCAATTTTGTGTCAGTGCCGTCTTCGGGAATGATGCAATAGTAGGCTATAAGAAGCAGAATATGTAGTTTTTTAACAATCAAATTGAAAAAAAAATATATAACCCCTGAAGAAGTGAGGAATACTCACGAAACGTTGGGAAAATAATGGAATAATATTGTTTTTATTCGCATTTCTTACAAATAGACCAAAAGAGCCTAAATAATCACAGTGTAAGAGGATTTTATTTAAATGGTCATTTATCATTATACTATGAACTACATTGCAAAATAATTTTTTTTTAAATTCATGCAGTTATTACTTTTCACTTTCAATACAATCGGTAATGTATACCTTCAGATAGATCTTTGAAAAATACAATTTGAGTTCTTTTTGCCTAAGGTTTAATTAACTCCATTCAAATATGTACATTTTCTACCACTTTGTGCAATATTTATTTAATACGTACCTTCTCATGAAAAAATTTTTTTTTTTAATTTGTTGGTCAGGGAAAATTTTGAAATTGGTCAGGGAAAGTCAGGGAAATTTATTTTGAAAAAATAGTGGACACCATGGAGGGGAAATTTTTTGTCTACCTTTTACGCCATCCCGCCAACAAACTGAAAATCACCGGCAACTCAGTTTCCTTGTGTGAAAGGGGTCTTTGACTGCTCTAATGTCGACTTCGATTCAACAAAAATAATTCGATTTTTTTATCTGTTTCAGAATTCACGTTCTTTACTACAAAAAAAAATCGAGTTTTCTGGTGGTCTGATTTGATTTACCCTGAGGCTACACGGGCAAGTACTGACAAGCAAGTTGGCTACAAAGATTGACTGTCTAATTCCTATAGGTGAATATGCTGTGACGTAGGCGGCAAGCAACTTGGTAGGCAAGTTGCCGGGCAAGTTGCTTTCAAGTTTTTTTATTGGCCACGTTCTGCTAGCCTTTCTAGGGTGCGATCTTACATTTTGATTAAAATTGCTTAAATTATGGTAAATCGTACTTTAATGACGAAAATGAAAATAAAACCACAAAGTCGCAATCTCCCATGGGTTTTTACTTCATCTGAATCATAAATTTCGGTTTTTAATTTAAAAATTTAATTTCCAAAATTTCAATTTGTTTATAATAAATTCTTTAAAAAATCCCATTCTTTGGATGATTTTTAATCCATCATAATCATAGGCATCCTTAAATGGAATTTGACAATTCATACCTTGGCAGATAGCTTAGAAACTAAATTATGTCCTATGAGGAATATTTCGTTCCGAATGTCACACAAAAGCGCTTAAATCGCCTTTTCCCGCGCAAAAAATTTAATCTCAACAAATTCAGATTTCTTTAAGTTTTTTCAATTCATCATCTCCGTAGCAATCTTTCAGTTAAATTTGACAGCCTATGACTTGCAAATCGGTAACAGAATGTTCCAAATAATGTCATCCCCAAAACTCTCATTTTTTCCAAGCAAAAAATATACACTCACAAAATTAGGATTTTAAAGATGTTTTGTTCATAATCATAGCCATCCTTCAATCATATTTGACAGTTGTTGCCTATTTTTGAAATGTTAAAATTTCTTGGTCCCTCTCCTCATTAAAAGTTAATATTCAATTCCAAATATTCCACGAAAAGCTATCTAGATATCGCTTTATATACAAGTCTGAACGAGTCCACCTGCCTTTCAACTTGCTTCTCTACTGGCTTCAGAAATTCCATGCCAGTTGACGAGCAAGTTGCTTAGGTTTGTATGTATTACCCTGACGCTACACGAGCCAGTACTGGCAAGCCAGTTGGCTACATAGATTGACTGTCAAGTTCGTATTCGTGAACATGCTGTGACGTAGGCGGCAGGCAACTTGTAAGCAAGTTGCTTTCAAGTATCTGCTGTCACGTTCAGCTTTTACTAGGACAGCCTATCTAGGTTTCTAAATGCACAATTTTATTGAATTTGCTTTGGCATCGGACTTCGATTTTTTCTTAAACAAAAAATGACGTCGAATTCTGCATCAAGTCTTGAGATGGTCAACGCAAAATACCGCCAATGCGCTGAAGGATGCATTGAAAGACTTTTCTGTCGCGTCAAATTAACATGGATTGATTTTTATCTAATTTAAAAATTTCGATTTTTTTTTAAATAATTTAAAAAAAAAATTGATTTTTTGGAGGTTTTTTAATCCATCATCATCGAAGACATCCTTTAATGGAATTTGACAGTTCATGCGTTGTGAGATAGGTAAGAAACTAGATTACGTCGTACAAGGAATATTTCGTTCCAAAATGTCACATAAAGGCGCTAAAATCGCTTTTTCCCGCGCAAAAAATTTAATCTCAAAAAATTCAGATATCTTTAAGTTTTTCAATGCATCATCTCCGTAGCAATCTTTCAATTTAATTTGACAGTCTATGGCTTAGCAAATCGGTAACAGAATGTACCAAATGTCACGAAATCCCCAAAAGTCTCATTTTTCCCAAGAACAAAATAAACTATCAAACAATTAGGATTTTTAAGAGATGTTGTATATTTCATCATAATCATATAGCCATCCTTCAATCATATTTGACAGTTGCCTATTTTGGAAATGTTAAAAATTCCTGATCCCTCCTCTCATTAGAAGTTGTGGTAAAAAGAATATTTAATTTTGCATTAAATTTGCAACGAAAAGCTATCCATATAGCTTTACATACAAGTCTGAACGAGGCCACTGTCTTCTCTACTGGCTTCGAAAATGGCAAGCCAGTTGACGAGCAAGCTGCTCAGGTTTGTATGTTTTAGTAAGAAAATTAAAATGTATTGTAACTTGTTAGCCAGTACTGGCTCGTGTAACCTCAGGGTTAGTAAAAAAATGTGTTTGTATAGCAACTTGCTTGCCAGTACTTGCCCGTGTAGCCTCAGGGTTAGATCAATTTTGCAAATCTCGATTTCAAACACAGATTTTCACACGCACTTGCACACACACCAAATGTAAGTGACATATTCATCCAAATCAGTAGAAAATGTTACTCACACAATTGCAAATACCGTTATACCACAATTGATCAAAAGTCTGACCACCAAATCCAAAATTGCGAAATCGACATAAATCAAGGGTACATAAAGGTGTTGCAGTGTGGTGCATAAAATATATAGAATAACAGCGACGCACGACTCCACAACACACGACACATTTGTAGATCAGCCTATATGCGTAGAACCATATTTGTCTCGTGTGTTGTGTTGCAGTGTGGCGCAACACACGACTCCACAACACAACACACGACACAGATTTGGATTAGGCTTCAAAGTACGTTTTCATTGGAGCCGTAATGAAGTAATTTCGAAATTAGCTCATTTGTAACGTCATATTTGTATAGAGAATAACGTTCCAAATGAGTTAATTACGAAATTATTGTGTTGTGGAGTCGTGTGTCGCTATCGCTCCAATGTATTTCATATGCGTAGAACCATATTTCTCTGGTGTGTTGTGTTGCAGTGTGGCAGACATAAAATATATGGAATAACAGCGACACACGACTCCACAACACGACACAGATGTGGATCAGGCTTAAGGCTCTCCCAAACCAATGCAAATCATTCATTGCGGCGAAGAAACATTCGAGCGACCAAACGCGGATACGTAACCAAACCAAACAAAACCAAGAAAATGAACAGATGAGATGTCAGCTGTTAGTATAATCCAAACAAATCCGACATCAGCTGTTTGGTTCTTCCTTAGGCATTACAACAACACGAACAAATCCAGATACCTGGTTACGTATCCAAACGCGGCCATTTTTTAATTCATTGGCCGCATTCGGAAACCTATTCAGAGCTATCCAGATACGTTCGTGTTGTTGTAATCCCGTGTAAAATACCAGTGGATTACAGAACAGCTTTTGCTGTTGGTTAAAGGCCTCCCACACTAGCCCTCAGTGTATTAATACATATCAAAAAAGTGGGAAACAAATCATGTAGAATAGTGTGGAAACAAAATATGATAGCCCAGCCTACACAACCCAACATTCTATCCCACACGATTTGACATGTGTTAATACATGAATAATGTTAGGAATGGTTCTAATTCTATCCCACATTCTATCACACTTTTTTTTAGGTTATGGTAATGTATTAATACAAGCAAGTATGGAAGCAAAATATGAAAAGTTATTTCTTTCCCACAAATTTGGCAGTCGCGTGGAATTCTTTCCCACTTTCAATTTGGCATGTATTAATACACAGTGGGCTAGTGTGGAAGGGCTATTAAAGGCCTTCCACGCTAGCCCACTGTGTATTAATACATGTCAAAAAAGTGGAAACAAATCAGGTGTAATAGTGTGGAAACAAAATATGAAAGCCCAGCCTACACAACCCGACATTCTATCCCACACGATTTGACATGTGTTAATACATGAATAATTTAGGAATGGTTCTAATTCTATTCCACATTCTATCACACTTTTTTTAGGTTAAGGTAATGTATTAATACAAGCACGTGTGGAAGCAAAATATGAAAAGTCATTTCTTTCACACAAATTTGGCAGTCGCGTGGAATTCATTCCCACTTTCAATTTGACATGTATTAATACACAGTGGGGTAGTGTGGAAAGGCTATAAGTTATACCCCTATCTACATTGCCCGATTTTTCCAGGAATCGTGTGAAATGTACACATAGAACGATTTTTTTCAATGAGATTTTTTCATTTCATTTAATTTTTCATTGAGATTCACTCACACCATCAAGCGAACGGCACACTGAAACCGAACACACACAAAAAACTGGAAAGAAAGGAAAGAGAACATAAACAGACTGGAAAAATCGTTCGAGTTTTGTGGTACAAACGATTTGATCCCTACCCCTCACTTTTCACTCCCTTCACCAACGAACAAAAGATCGGCACTGGAAAAATCGTTCAATGTAGACCGGGACATAGTCCCAGTGCCGATCTTTTGTTCGATAGTGAAGGGAGTGAAAAGTGAGGGGTAGGGATCAAATCGTTTGTACCACAAAACTCGAACGATTTTTCCAGTCTGTTTATGTTCTCTTTCGCCTTCTTTCAATTTGTTTGTGTGTGTTCGGTGTCAGTGTGCCGTTCGTTTGATGGGCCGAGTGAATCTCAATGAAACATGAAGAGCACAGCAATAAAAAAAAAAGAAGAAGACAAGGAAAAAATCTTATGGAAAAAATCGTTCTGTGTGTACATTTCACACGATTTCTGGAAAAATCTTCGTGGAAACATCGGGCAATGTAGATTGAGACTTTCCAACCTATCCGAATAACACGGTCAAATGTCACGGCACCATAGCATAGGTGCCTCCCAGATCGGTTTAATTCCATTTTTATGGGAACTAGCACACGAGGGGTTAGTTCCCAAAAAAAAAAAAAAATAAACCCCCAACTGGCAGGCACCTAAGTTTCAAAGCTTTTGAACTAAACAGTACTTCGGGTGGCCCGCTTCGCGGGTTCAAGGATCTTAACTCCATTTTTGGGTCCTCTCTTCCGCTCACGTGACTCCGTCTTTCCGCTTAGGGTACGCTCAGTCGCCTGGAAAGCGCCTATGCTTTCAATCGGTCAACTTTCAAAGCTTCTGTTATCACTGAATTTTTGCGGAAAAACAAATTTGGTCTTATTTCCAAATGAAATTTGCCCCTATTTCATTTTGGAAATAGAAATAGAGCCAATTTGGCCTTATTTCCATTTTCAAAGCGAAATAAGGCCAAATTTGAGATTTGGTTTTATTTCGTTGGGCTTTATTTCACGTCACCATTTAAAAGGATTTTATTATGTTATGAATTTGACCAATTTTTTTGTGTCACTTTTCCACTGTGATTATTTAGGCTATTTTGGTCTATTTGTAAAAATGCGAATAAAAACAATATTATTCCATTATTTTCCCAACGTTTCGTGAGTATTCCTCACTTCTTCAGGGGTTATACCTATATTTTTTTCAATTTGATTGTTAAAAACTACATAGGTACTCTGCTTCTTGTATCCTACTATTGCATCATTCCCGGAGACGGCACTGACACAAAATTGAACATAAAAGCAAATAAATAATAAATTAAGAACAATCTAGCAAAAAATAATCAAATACAAAATTAACAATGACTCTTATATCACAGTTGAGCTTAGGTACTTTTATTAAATTTAATAAAAGTACCTGCTAGATTGTTCTTAATATATTATTTATTTTTTTTTAATGTTCAATTTTGTGTCAGTGCCGTCTTCGGGAATGATGCAATAGTAGGCTATAAGAAGCAGAGTATGTAGTTTCTTTAACAATCAAATTGAAAAAAAAATATATAACCCCTGAAGAAGTGAGGAATACTCACGAAACGTTGGAAAAATAATGGAATAATATTGTTTTTATTCGCATTTTTTACAAATAGACCAAAAGAGCCTAAATAATCACAGTGTAAAAGGATTTTATTTAAATGGTCATTTATCATTATACTATGAACTACATTGCAAAACAATTTTTTTTTTAAATTCATGCAGTTATTACTTTTCACTTTCAATACAATCGGTAATGTATACCTTTAGATAGATCTTTGAAAAATACAATTTGAGTTCTTTTTGCCTAAGGTTTAATTAACTCCATTCAAATATGTACATTTTCTACCACTTGGTTCAATATTTTTTTAATACGTACCTTCTCATGAAAAATTTTTTTTTTTAATTTGTTGGTCAGGGAAAATTTTGAAATTGGTCAGGGAAAGTTAGGGCAAGTCAGGGAAATTTATTTTGAAAAAATAGTGGACACCATGGAGGGGAGATTTTTTGTCTACCTTTTACGCCATCTCGCCAACAAACTGAAAATCACCGGCAACTCAGTTTCCTTGTGTGAAAGGGGTCTTTGACTGCTCTAATGTCGACTTCGATTCAACAAAAATAATTCGATTTTTGTATCTGTTTCAGAATTCACGTTCTTTACTACAAAAAAAATCGAGTTTTCTGGTGGTCTGATTTGATTTACCCTGAGGCTACACGGGCAAGTACTGGCAAGCAAGTTGGCTACAAAGATTGACTGTCTAATTCCTATAGGTGAATATGCTGTGACGTAGGCAAGTTGCTTTCAAGTTTTTTTATTGGCCACGTTCTGCTAGCCTTTCTAGGGTGCGATCTTACATTTTGATTAAAATTGCTTAAATTATGGTAAATCGTACTTTAATGACGAAAATGAAAATAAAACCACAAAGTCGCAATCTCCCATGGGTTTTTACTTCATCTGAATCATAAATTTCGGTTTTTAATTTAAAACTTTAATTTCCAAAATTTCAATTTGTTTATAATAAATTCTTTAAAAAATCCCATTCTTTGGATGATTTTTAATCCATCATAATCATAGGCATCCTTTAATGGAATTTGACAATTCATACCTTGGCAGATAGCTAAGAAACTAAATTATGTCCTATGAGGAATATTTCGTTCCAAATGTCACACAAAAGCGCTTAAATCGCCTTTTCCCTTTTCCCAAATTCAGATTTCTTTAAGTTTTTTCAATTCATCATCTCCGTAGCAATCTTTCAGTTAAATTTGACAGCCTATGACTTGCAAATCGGTAACAGAATGTTCCAAATAATGTCATCCCCAAAACTCTCATTTTTTCCAAGCAAAAAATATACACTCACAAAATTAGGATTTTAAAGATGTTTTGTTCATAATCATAGCCATCCTTCAATCATATTTGACAGTTGTTGCCTACTTTTGCCAGCTTTTACTAGGACAGCCTATCTAGGTTTCTAAATGCACAATTTTATTGAATTTGCTTTGGCATCGGACTTCGATTTTTTCTTAAACAAAAAATGACGTCGAATTATGCATCAAGTCTTGAGATGGTCAAAGCATATTACTGCCAATGCGCTGAAGGATGCATTGAAAGACTTTTCTGTCGCGTCAAATTAACATGGATTGATTTTCATCTATATTAAAAAAAAAATTGATTTTTTGGAGGTTTTTTAATCCATCATCATCGAAGCCATCCTTTAATGGAATTTGACAGTTCATGCGTTGTGAGATAGGTAAGAAACTAAATTACGTCGTACGAGGAATATTTCGTTCCAAAATGTCACATAAAGGGGCTAAAATCTCTTTTTCCGGCGCAAAAAATTTAATCTCAAAAAATTCAGATATCTTTAAGTTTTTCAATGCATCATCTCCGTAGCAATCTTTCAATTTAATTTGACAGTCTATGGCTTGACAAATCGGTAACAGAATGTACCAAATGTCACGAAATCCCCAAAACTCTCATTTTTCCCAAGAACAAAATAAACTATCAAACAATTAGGATTTTTAAGAGATGTTGTATATTTCATCATAATCATATAGCCATCCTTCAATCATATTTGACAGTTGCCTATTTTGGAAATGTTAAAAATTCCTGATCCCTCCTCTCATTAGAAGTTGTGGTAAAAAGAATATTTAATTTTGCATTAAATTTGCAACGAAAAGCTATCCATATAGCTTTACATACAAGTCTGAACGAGGCCACTGTCTTCTCTACTGGCTTCGAAAATGGCAAGCCAGTTGACGAGCAAGCTGCTCAGGTTTGTATGTTTTAGTAAGAAAATTAAAATGTATTGTAACTTGTAAGCCAGTACTGGCTCGGTAACCTCAGGGTTAGTAAAAAAATGTGTTTGTATAGCAACTTGCTTGCCAGTACTTGCCCGTGTAGCCTCAGGGTTAGATCAATTTTGCAAATCTCGATTTCAAACACAGATTTTCACACGCACTTGCACACACACCAAATGTAAGTGACATATTCATCCAAATCAGTAGAAAATGTTACTCACACAATTGCAAATACCATTATACCACAATTGATCAAAAGTCTGACCACCAAATCCAAAATTGTTGAATCGAAATCGGCATAAATCAAGGGTACATAAAGGTGTTGCAGTGTGGTGCATAAAATATATAGAATGACAGCGACGCACGACTCCACAACACACGACACATTTGTAGATCAGCCTATATGCGTAGAACCATATTTGTCTCGTGTGTTGTGTTGCAGTGTGGCGCAACACACGACTCCACAACACAACACACGACACAGATTTGGATTAGGCTTCAAAGTACGTTTTCATTGGAGCCGAAATGAAGTAATTTCGAAATTAGCTCATTTGGAACGTCATATTTGTATAGAGAATGACGTTCCAAATGAGTTAATTACGAAATTATTGTGTTGTGGAGTCGTGTGTCGCTATCGCTCCAATGTATTTCATATGCGTAGAACCATATTTCTCTGGTGTGTTGTGTTGCAGTGTGGCAGACATAAAATATATGGAATAACAGCGACACATGACTCCACAACACGACACAGATGTGGATCAGGCTTAAGGCTCTCCCAAACCAATGCAAATCATTCATTGCGGCGAAGAAACATTCGAACGACCAAACGCGGATACGTAACCAAATTAAACAAAACCAAGAAAATGAACAGATGAGATGTCAGCTGTTAGTATAATCCAAACAAATCCGACATCAGCTGTTTGGTTCTTCCTTAGGCATTACAACAACACGAACAAATCCAGATACCTGGTTACGTATCCAAACGCGGCCATTTTTTAATTCATTGGCCGCATTCGGAAACCTATTTAGAGCTATCCAGATACGTTCGTGTTGTTGTAATCCCGTGTAAAATACCAGTGGATTACAGAACAGCTTTTGCTGTTGGTTAAAGGCCTTCCACACTAGCCCACAGTGTATTAATACATGTCAAAAAAGTGGGAAACAAATCATGTAGAAAAGTGTGGAAACAAAATATGAAAGCCCAGCCTACACAACCCAACATTCTATCCCACACGATTTGACATGTGTTAATACATGAATAATTTTAGGAATGGTTCTAATTCTATCCCACATTCTATCACACTTTTTTTTAGGTTATGGTAATGTATTAATACAAGCAAGTATGGAAGCAAAATATGAAAAGTTATTTCTTTCCCACAAATTTGGCAGTCGCGTAGAATTCTTTCCCACTTTCAGTTTGGCATGTATTAATACACAGTGGGCTAGTGTGGAAGGGCTATTAAAGGCCTTCCACGCTAGCCCACTGTGTATTAATACATGTCAAAAAAGTGGAAACAAATCAGGTGTAATAGTGTGGAAACAAAATATGAAAGCCCAGCCTACACAACCCGACATTCTATCCCACACGATTTGACATGTGTTAATACATGAATAATTTAGGAATGGTTCTAATTCTATTCCACATTCTATCACACTTTTTTTTAGGTTAAGGTAATGTATTAATACAAGCACGTGTGGAAGCAAAATATGAAAAGTCATTTCTTTCACACAAATTTGGCAGTCGCGTGGAATTCATTCCCACTTTCAATTTGACATGTATTAATACACAGTGGGGTAGTGTGGAAAGGCTATAAGTTATGTCCCTATCTACATTGCCCGATTTTTCCAGGAATCGTGTGAAATGTACACACAGAACGATTTTTTTCAATGAGATTTTTTCATTTCATTTAATTTTTCATTGAGATTCACTCACACCATCAAACGAACGGCACACTGAAACCGAACACACACAAAAAACTGGAAAGAAAGGAAAGAGAACATAAACAGACTGGAAAAATCGTTCGAGTTTTGTGGTACAAACGATTTGATCCCTACCCCTCACTTTTCACTCCCTTCACCAACGAACAAAAGATCGGCACTGGAAAAATCGTTCAATGTAGACCGGGACATAGTCCCAGTGCCGATCTTTTGTTCGATAGTGAAGGGAGTGAAAAGTGAGGGGTAGGGATCAAATCGTTTGTACCACAAAACTCGAACGATTTTTCCAGTCTGTTTATGTTCTCTTTCGCCTTCTTTCCATTTGTTTGTGTGTGTTCGGTGTCAGTGTGCCGTTCGTTTGATGGTGTGAGTGAATCTCAATGAAACATGAAGAGCACAGCAATAAAAAAAAGAAGAAGACAAGGAAAAAATCTTATGGAAAAAATCGTTCTGTGTGTACATTTCACACGATTTCTGGAAAAATCTTCGTGGAAACATCGGGCAATGTAGATTGAGACTTTCCAACCTATCCGAATAACACGGCCAAATGTCACGGCACCATAGCATAGGTGCCTCCCAGATCGGTTTAATTCCATTTTTATGGGAACTAGCACACGAGGGGTTAGTTCCCAAAAAAAAAAAAAAAAAAACCCCCAACTGGCAGGCACCTAAGTTTCAAAGCTTTTGAACTAAACAGTACTTCGGGTGGCCCGCTTCGCGGGTTCAAGGATCTTAACTCCATTTTTGGGTCCTCTCTTCCGCTCACGTGACTCCGTCTTTCCGCTTAGGGTACGCTCAGTCGCCTGGAAAGCGCCTATGCTTTCAATCGGTCAACTTTCAAAGCTTCTGTTATCACTGAATTTTTGCGGAAAAACAAATTTGGTCTTATTTCCAAATGAAATTTGCCCCTATTTCATTTTGGAAATAGAAATAGAGCCAATTTGGCCTTATTTCCATTTTCAAAGCGAAATAAGGCCAAATTTGAGATTTGGTTTTATTTCGTTGGGCTTTATTTCACGTCACCATTTAAAAGGATTTTATTATGTTATGAATTTGACCAATTTTTTTGTGTCACTTTTCCACTGTGATTATTTAGGCTATTTTGGTCTATTTGTAAAAATGCGAATAAAAACAATATTATTCCATTATTTTCCCAACGTTTCGTGAGTATTCCTCACTTCTTCAGGGGTTATACCTATATTTTTTTCAATTTGATTGTTAAAAACTACATAGGTACTCTGCTTCTTGTATCCTACTATTGCATCATTCCCGGAGACGGCACTGACACAAAATTGAACATAAAAGCAAATAAATAATAAATTAAGAACAATCTAGCAAAAAATAATCAAATACAAAATTAACAATGACTCTTATATCACAGTTGAGCTTAGATACTTTTATTAAATTTAATAAAAGTACCTGCTAGATTGTTCTTAATATATTATTTATTTTTTTTTAATGTTCAATTTTGTGTCAGTGCCGTCTTCGGCAATGATGCAATAGTAGGCTATAAGAAGCAGAGTATGTAGTTTCTTTAACAATCAAATTGAAAAAAAAATATATAACCCCTGAAGAAGTGAGGAATACTCACGAAACGTTGGAAAAATAATGGAATAATATTGTTTTTATTCGCATTTTTTACAAATAGACCAAAAGAGCCTAAATAATCACAGTGTAAAAGGATTTTATTTAAATGGTCATTTATCATTATACTATGAACTACATTGCAAAACAATTTTTTTTTTAAATTCATGCAGTTATTACTTTTCACTTTCAATACAATCGGTAATGTATACCTTCAGATAGATCTTTGAAAAATACAATTTGAGTTCTTTTTGCCTAAGGTTTAATTAACTCCATTCAAATATGTACATTTTCTACCACTTGGTTCAATATTTATTTAATACGTACCTTCTCATGAAAAATTTTTTTTTTAATTTGTTGGTCAGGGAAAATTTTGAAATTGGTCAGGGAAAGTTAGGGAAAGTCAGGGAAATTTATTTTGAAAAAATAGTGGACACCATGGAGGGGAGATTTTTTGTCTACCTTTTACGCCATCTCGCCAACAAACTGAAAATCACCGGCAACTCAGTTTCCTTGTGTGAAAGGGGTCTTTGACTGCTCTAATGTCGACTTCGATTCAACAAAAATAATTCGATTTTTGTATCTGTTTCAGAATTCACGTTCTTTACTACAAAAAAAATCGAGTTTTCTGGTGGTCTGATTTGATTTACCCTGAGGCTACACGGGCAAGTACTGGCAAGCAAGTTGGCTACAAAGATTGACTGTCTAATTCCTATAGGTGAATATGCTGTGACGTAGGCAGCAAGCAACTTGGTAGGCAAGTTGCCGGGCAAGTTGCTTTCAAGTTTTTTTAATTGGTCACGTTCTGCTAGCCTTTCTAGGGTGCGATCTTACATTTTGATTAAAATTGCTTAAATTATGGTAAATCGTACTTTAATGACGAAAATGAAAATAAAACCACAAAGTCGCAATCTCCCATGGGTTTTTACTTCATCTGAATCATAAATTTCGGTTTTTAATTTAAAACTTTAATTTCCAAAATTTCAATTTGTTTATAATAAATTCTTTAAAAAATCCCATTCTTTGGATGATTTTTAATCCATCATAATCATAGGCATCCTTAAATGGAATTTGACAATTCATACCTTGGCAGATAGCTAAGAAACTAAATTATGTCCTATGAGGAATATTTCGTTCCAAATGTCACACAAAAGCGCTTAAATCGCCTTTTCCCTTTTCCCAAATTCAGATTTCTTTAAGTTTTTTCAATTCATCATCTCCGTAGCAATCTTTCAGTTAAATTTGACAGCCTATGACTTGCAAATCGGTAACAGAATGTTCCAAATAATGTCATCCCCAAAACTCTCATTTTTTCCAAGCAAAAAATATACACTCACAAAATTAGGATTTTAAAGATGTTTTGTTCATAATCATAGCCATCCTTCAATCATATTTGACAGTTGTTGCCTACTTTTGCCAGCTTTTACTAGGACAGCCTATCTAGGTTTCTAAATGCACAATTTTATTGAATTTGCTTTGGCATCGAACTTCGATTTTTTCTTAAACAAAAAATGACGTCGAATTATGCATCAAGTCTTGAGATGGTCAACGCATAATACTGCCAATGCGCTGAAGGATGCATTGAAAGACTTTTCTGTCGCGTCAAATTAACATGGATTGATTTTCATCTAGATTAAAAAAAAAATTGATTTTTTGGAGGTTTTTTAATCCATCATCATCGAAGCCATCCTTTAATGGAATTTGACAGTTCATGCGTTGTGAGATAGGTAAGAAACTAAATAACGTCGTACGAGGAATATTTCGTTCCAAAATGTCACATAAAGGGGCTTTTTCCGGCGCAAAAAATTTAATCTCAAAAAATTCAGATATCTTTAAGTTTTTCAATGCATCATCTCCGTAGCAATCTTTCAATTTAATTTGACAGTCTATGGCTTGACAAATCGGTAACAGAATGTACCAAATGTCACGAAATCCCCAAAACTCTCATTTTTCCCAAGAACAAAATAAACTATCAAACAATTAGGATTTTTAAGAGATGTTGTATATTTCATCATAATCATATAGCCATCCTTCAATCATATTTGACAGTTGCCTATTTTGGAAATGTTAAAAATTCCTGATCCCTCCTCTCATTAGAAGTTGTGGTAAAAAGAATATTTAATTTTGCATTAAATTTGCAACGAAAAGCTATCCATATAGCTTTACATACAAGTCTGAACGAGGCCACTGTCTTCTCTACTGGCTTCGAAAATGGCAAGCCAGTTGACGAGCAAGCTGCTCAGGTTTGTATGTTTTAGTAAGAAAATTAAAATGTATTGTAACTTGTAAGCCAGTACTGGCTCGTGTAACCTCAGGGTTAGTAAAAAAATTTGTTTGTATAGCAACTTGCTTGCCAGTACTTGCCCGTGTAGCCTCAGGGTTAGATAAATTTTGCAAATCTCGATTTCAAACACAGATTTTCACACGCACTTGCACACACACCAAATGTAAGTGACATATTCATCCAAATCAGTAGAAAATGTTACTCACACAATTGCAAATACCATTATACCACAATTGATCAAAAGTCTGACCACCAAATCCAAAATTGTTGAATCGAAATCGACATAAATCAAGGGTACATAAAGGTGTTGCAGTGTGGTGCATAAAATATATAGAATGACAGCGACGCACGACTCCACAACACACGACTTATTTGTAGATCAGCCTATATGCGTAGAACCATATTTGTCTCGTGTGTTGTGTTGCAGTGTAGCGCAACACACGACTCCACAACACAACACACGACACAGATTTGGATTAGGCTTCAAAGTACGTTTTCATTGGAGCCGAAATGAAGTAATTTCGAAATTAGCTCATTTGGAACGTCATATTTGTATAGAGAATCACGTTCCAAATGAGTTAATTACGAAATTATTGTGTTGTGGAGTCGTGTGTCGCTATCGCTCCAATGTATTTCATATGCGTAGAACCATATTTCTCTGGTGTGTTGTGTTGCAGTGTGGCAGACATAAAAAATATGGAATAACAGCGACACACGACTCCACAACACGACACAGATGTGGATCAGGCTTAAGGCTCTCCCAAACCAATGCAAATCATTCATTGCGGCGAAGAAACATTCGAACGTAACCAAATTAAACAAAACCAAGAAAATGAACAGATGAGATGTCAGCTGTTAGTATAATCCAAACAAATCCGACATCAGCTGTTTGGTTCTTCCTTAGGCATTACAACAACACGAACAAATCCAGATACCTGGTTACGTATCCAAACGCGGCCATTTTTTAATTCATTGGCCGCATTCGGAAACCTATTTAGAGCTATCCAGATACGTTCGTGTTGTTGTAATCCCGTGTAAAATACCAGTGGATTACAGAACAGCTTTTGCTGTTGGTTAAAGGCCTTCCACACTAGCCCACAGTGTATTAATACATGTCAAAAAAGTGGGAAACAAATCATGTAGAAAAGTGTGGAAACAAAATATGAAAGCCCAGCCTACACAACCCAACATTCTATCCCACACGATTTGACATGTGTTAATACATGAATAATTTTAGGAATGGTTCTAATTCTATCCCACATTCTATCACACTTTTTTTTAGGTTATGGTAATGTATTAATACAAGCAAGTATGGAAGCAAAATATGAAAAGTTATTTCTTTCCCACAAATTTGGCAGTCGCGTAGAATTCTTTCCCACTTTCAGTTTGGCATGTATTAATACACAGTGGGCTAGTGTGGAAGGGCTATTAAAGGCCTTCCACGCTAGCCCACTGTGTATTAATACATGTCAAAAAAGTGGAAACAAATCAGGTGTAATAGTGTGGAAACAAAATATGAAAGCCCAGCCTACACAACCCGACATTCTATCCCACACGATTTGACATGTGTTAATACATGAATAATTTAGGAATGGTTCTAATTCTATTCCACATTCTATCACACTTTTTTTTAGGTTAAGGTAATGTATTAATACAAGCACGTGTGGAAGCAAAATATGAAAAGTCATTTCTTTCACACAAATTTGGCAGTCGCGTGGAATTCATTCCCACTTTCAATTTGACATGTATTAATACACAGTGGGGTAGTGTGGAAAGGCTATAAGTTATGTCCCTATCTACATTGCCCGATTTTTCCAGGAATCGTGTGAAATGTACACACAGAACGATTTTTTTCAATGAGATTTTTTCATTTCATTTAATTTTTCATTGAGATTCACTCACACCATCAAACGAACGGCACACTGAAACCGAACACACACAAAAAACTGGAAAGAAAGGAAAGAGAACATAAACAGACTGGAAAAATCGTTCGAGTTTTGTGGTACAAACGATTTGATCCCTACCCCTCACTTTTCACTCCCTTCACCAACGAACAAAAGATCGGCACTGGAAAAATCGTTCAATGTAGACCGGGACATAGTCCCAGTGCCGATCTTTTGTTCGATAGTGAAGGGAGTGAAAAGTGAGGGGTAGGGATCAAATCGTTTGTACCACAAAACTCGAACGATTTTTCCAGTCTGTTTATGTTCTCTTTCGCCTTCTTTCCATTTGTTTGTGTGTGTTCGGTGTCAGTGTGCCGTTCGTTTGATGGGCCGAGTGAATCTCAATGAAACATGAAGAGCACAGCAATAAAAAAAAGAAGAAGACAAGGAAAAAATCTTATGGAAAAAATCGTTCTGTGTGTACATTTCACACGATTTCTGGAAAAATCTTCGTGGAAACATCGGGCAATGTAGATTGAGACTTTCCAACCTATCCGAATAACACGGCCAAATGTCACGGCACCATAGCATAGGTGCCTCCCAGATCGGTTTAATTCCATTTTTATGGGAACTAGCACACGAGGGGGTTAGTTCCCAAAAAAAAAAAAAAGAAATAAACCCCCAACTGGCAGGCACCTAAGTTTCAAAGCTTTTGAACTAAACAGTACTTCGGGTGGACCGCTTCGCGGGTTCAAGGATCTTAACTCCATTTTTGGGTCCTCTCTTCCGCTCACGTGACTCCGTCTTTCCGCTTAGGGTACGCTCAGTCGCCTGGAAAGCGCCTATGCTTTCAATCGGTCAACTTTCAAAGCTTCTGTTATCACTGAATTTTTGCGGAAAAACAAATTTGGTCTTATTTCCAAATGAAATTTGCCCCTATTTCATTTTGGAAATAGAAATAGAGCCAATTTGGCCTTATTTCCATTTTCAAAGCGAAATAAGGCCAAATTTGAGATTTGGTTTTATTTCGTTGGGCTTTATTTCACGTCACCATTTAAAAGGATTTTATTATGTTATGAATTTGACCAATTTTTTTGTGTCACTTTTTCACTGTGATTATTTAGGCTATTTTGGTCTATTTGTAAAAAATGCGAATAAAAACAATATTATTCCATTATTTTCCCAACGTTTCGTGAGTATTCCCCACTTCTTCAGGGGTTATACCTATATTTTTTTCAATTTGATTGTTAAAAACTACATAGGTACTCTGCTTCTTGTATCCTACTATTGCATCATTCCCGGAGACGGCACTGACACAAAATTGAACATAAAAGCAAATAAATAATAAATTAAGAACAATCTAGCAAAAAATAATCAAATACAAAATTAACAATGACTCTTATATCACAGTTGAGCTTAGGTACTTTTATTAAATTTAATAAAAGTACCTGCTAGATTGTTCTTAATATATTATTTATTTTTTTTTAATGTTCAATTTTGTGTCAGTGCCGTGTTCGGGAATGATGCAATAGTAGGCTATAAGAAGCAGAGTATGTAGTTTTTTTAACAATCAAATTGAAAAAAAAATATATAACCCCTGAAGAAGTGAGGAATACTCACGAAACGTTGGAAAAATAATGGAATAATATTGTTTTTATTCGCATTTTTTACAAATAGACCAAAAGAGCCTAAATAATCACAGTGTAAAAGGATTTTATTTAAATGGTCATTTATCATTATACTATGAACTACATTGCAAAACAATTTTTTTTTTAAATTCATGCAGTTATTACTTTTCACTTTCAATACAATCGGTAATGTATACCTTCAGATAGATCTTTGAAAAATACAATTTGAGTTCTTTTTGCCTAAGGTTTAATTAACTCCATTCAAATATGTACATTTTCTACCACTTGGTTCAATATTTATTTAATACGTACCTTCTCAGGAAATTTTTTTTTTAATTTGTTGGTCAGGGAAAATTTTGAAATTGGTCAGGGAAAGTTAGGGAAAGTCAGGGAAATTTATTTTGAAAAAATAGTGGACACCATGGAGGTGAGATTTTTTGTCTACCTTTTACGCCATCTCGCCAACAAACTGAAAATCACCGGCAACTCAGTTTCCTTGTGTGAAAGGGGTCTTTGACTTCTCTAATGTCGACTTCGATTCAACAAAAATAATTCGATTTTTGTATCTGTTTCAGAATTCACGTTCTTTACTACAAAAAAATCGAGTTTTCTGGTGGTCTGATTGGATTTACCCTGAGGCTACACGGGCAAGTACTGGCAAGCAAGTTGGCTACAAAGATTGACTGTATAATTCCTATAGGTGAATATGCTGTGACGTAGGCGGCAAGCAACTTGGTAGGCAAGTTGCCGGGCAAGTTGCTTTCAAGTTTTTTTATTGGCCACGTTCTGCTAGCCTTTCTAGGGTGCGATCTTACATTTTGATTAAAATTGCTTAAATTATGGTAAATCGTACTTTAATGACGAAAATGAAAATAAAACCACAAAGTCGCAATCTCCCATGGGTTTTTACTTCATCTGAATCATAAATTTCGGTTTTTAATTTAAAACTTTAATTTCCAAAATTTCAATTTGTTTATAATAAATTCTTTAAAAAATCCCATTCTTTGGATGATTTTTAATCCATCATAATCATAGGCATCCTTAAATGGAATTTGACAATTCATACCTTGGCAGATAGCTAAGAAACTAAATTATGTCCTATGAGGAATATTTCGTTCCAAATGTCACACAAAAGCGCTTAAATCGCCTTTTCCCTTTTCCCAAATTCAGATTTCTTTAAGTTTTTTCAATTCATCATCTCCGTAGCAATCTTTCAGTTAAATTTGACAGCCTATGACTTGCAAATCGGTAACAGAATGTTCCAAATAATGTCATCCCCAAAACTCGTCATTTTTTCCAAGCAAAAAATATACACTCACAAAATTAGGATTTTAAAGATGTTTTGTTCATAATCATAGCCATCCTTCAATCATATTTGACAGTTGTTGCCTATTTTTGAAATGTTAAAATTTCTTGGTCCCTCTCCTCATTAAAAGTTAATATTCAATTCCAAATATTCCACGAAAAGCTATCTAGATATCGCTTTATATACAAGTCTGAACGAGTCCACCTGCCTTTCCACTTGCTTCTCTACTGGCTTCAGAAATTCCATGCCAGTTGACGAGCAAGTTGCTTAGGTTTGTATGTATTACCCTAACGCTACACGAGCCAGTACTGGCAAGCCAGTTGGCTACATAGATTGACTGTCAAGTTCGTATTCGTGAACATGCTGTGACGTAGGCGGCAGGCAACTTGTAAGCAAGTTGCTTTCAAGTATCTGCGGTCACGTTCAGCTTTTACTAGGACAGCCTATCTAGGTTTCTAAATGCACAATTTTATTGAATTTGCTTTGGCATCGGACTTCGATTTTTTCTTAAACAAAAAATGACGTCGAATTCTGCATCAAGTCTTGAGATGGTCAACGCATAATACTGCCAATGCGCTGAAGGATGCATTGAAAGACTTTTCTGTCGCGTCAAATTAACATGGATTGATTTTTATCTAATTTAAAAAAAAAATTGATTTTTTGGTTTTTTAATCCATCATCATCGAAGCCATCCTTTAATGGAATTTGACAGTTCATGCGTTGTGAGATAGGTAAGAAACTAGATTACGTCGTACAAGGAATATTTCGTTCCAAAATGTCACATAAAGGCGCTAAAATCGCTTTTTCCCGCGCAAAAAATTTAATCTCAAAAAATTCAGATATCTTTAAGTTTTTCAATGCATCATCTCCGTAGCAATCTTTCAATTTAATTTGACAGTCTATGGCTTGACAAATCGGTAACAGAATGTACCAAATGTCACGAAATCCCCAAAATTCTCATTTTTCCCAAGAACAAAATATACTATCAAACAATTAGGATTTTTAAGAGATGTTGTATATTTCATCATAATCATATAGCCATCCTTCAATCATATTTGACAGTTGCCTATTTTGGAAATGTTAAAAATTCCTGATCCCTCCTCTCATTAGAAGTTGTGGTAAAAAGAATATTTAATTTTGCATTAAATTTGCAACGAAAAGCTATCCATATAGCTTTACATACAAGTCTGAACGAGGCCACTGTCTTCTCTACTGGCTTCGAAAATAGCAAGCCAGTTGACGAGCAAGTTGCTCAGGTTTGTATGTTTTAGTAAGAAAATTAAAATGTATTGTAACTTGTAAGCCAGTACTGGCTCGTGTAACCTCAGGGTTAGTAAAAAAATGTGTTTGTATAGCAACTTGCTTGCCAGTACTTGCCCGTGTAGCCTCAGGGTTAGATCAATTTTGCAAATTTCGATTTCAAACACAGATTTTCACACGCACTTGCACACACACCAAATGTAAGTGACATATTCATCCAAATCAATAGAAAATGGTACTCACACAATTGCAAATACCATTATACCACAATTGATCAAAAGTCTGACCAACAAATCCAAAATTGTTGAATCGAAATCGACATAAATCAAGGGTACATAAAGGTGTTGCAGTGTGGTGCATAAAATATATAGAATGACAGCGACGCACGACTCCACAACACACGACACATTTGTAGATCAGCCTATATGCGTAGAACCATATTTGTCTCGTGTGTTGTGTTGCAGTGTGGCGCAACACACGACTCCACAACACAACACACGACACAGATTTGGATTAGGCTTCAAAGTACGTTTTCATTGGAGCCGAAATGAAGTAATTTCGAAATTAGCTCATTTGGAACGTCAAATTTGTATAGAGAATGACGTTCCAAATGAGTTAATTACGAAATTATTGTGTTGTGGAGTCGTGTGTCGCTATCGCTCCAATGTATTTCATATGCGTAGAACCATATTTCTCTGGTGTGTTGTGTTGCAGTGTGGCAGACATAAAATATATGGAAAAACAGCGACACACGACTCCACAACACGACACAGATGTGGATCAGGCTTAAGGCTCTCCCAAACCAATGCAAATCATTCATTGCGGCGAAGAAACATTCGAACGACCAAACGCGGATACGTAACCAAACCAAACAAAACCAAGAAAATGAACAGATGAGATGTCAGCTGTTAGTATAATCCAAACAAATCCGACATCAGCTGTTTGGTTCTTCCTTAGGCATTACAACAACACGAACAAATCCAGATACCTGGTTACGTATCCAAACGCGGCCATTTTTTAATTCATTGGCCTTATTCGGAAACCTATTCAGAGCTATCCAGATACGTTCGTGTTGTTGTAATCCCGTGTAAAATACCAGTGGATTACAGAACAGCTTTTGCTGTTGGTTAAAGGCCTTCCACACTAGCCCACAGTGTATTAATACATGTCAAAAACGTGGGAAACAAATCATGTAGAATAGTGTGGAAACAAAATATGAAAGCCCAGCCTACACAACCCAACATTCTATCCCACACGATTTGACATGTGTTAATACATGAATAATGTTAGGAATGGTTCTAATTCTATCCCACTTTCTATCACACTTTTTTTTAGGTTAAGGTAATATATTAATACAAGCAAGTATGGAAGCAAAATATGAAAAGTTATTTCTTTCCCACAAATTTGGCAGTCGCGTGGAATTCTTTCCCACTTTCAATTTGGCATGTATTAATACACAGTGGGCTAGTGTGGAAGGGCTATTAAAGGCCTTCCACGCTAGCCCACTGTGTATTAATACATGTCAAAAAAGTGGAAACAAATCAGGTGTAATAGTGTGGAAACAAAATATGAAAGCCCAGCCTACACAACCCGACATTCTATCCCACACGATTTGACATGTGTTAATACATGAATAATTTAGGAATGGTTCTAATTCTATTCCACATTCTATCACACTTTTTTTAGGTTAAAGGTTAGACCGCACTAGGCGGAACTGCACTGCAGCGGAACTGCGATTCAAAATAATTTGTATGAAATTTAATGAAGTTCAGTTGCCGCTTAGTGCGATATAGCTCATACAGTTTCATACAAATAATGTTTTGCCGCGTCGTGAAGTGTAGTTCCGCTGCAGTTGTGTGCGGTCTAACCTTAAGGTAATGTATTAATACAAGCACGTGTGGAAGCAAAATATGAAAAGTCATTTCTTTCACACAAATTTGGCAGTCGCGTGGAATTCTTTCCCACTTTCAATTTGACATGTACTAATACACAGTGGGGTAGTGTGGAAAGGCTATAAGTTATGTCCCTATCTACATTGCCCGATTTTTCCAGAAATCGTGTGAAATGTACACACAGAACGATTTTTTTCAATGAGATTTTTTCATTTCATTTAATTTTTCATTGAGATTCACTCACACCATCAAACGAACGGCACACTGAAACCGAACACACACAAAAAACTGGAAAGAAAGGAAAGAGAACATAAACAGACTGGAAAAATCGTTCGAGTTTTGTGGTACAAACGATTTGATCCCTACCCCTCACTTTTCACTCCCTTCACCAACGAACAAAAGATCGGCACTGGAAAAATCGTTCAATGTAGACCGGGACATAGTCCCAGTGCCGATCTTTTGTTCGATAGTGAAGGGAGTGAAAAGTGAGGGGTAGGGATCAAATCGTTTGTACCACAAAACTCGAACGATTTTTCCAGTCTGTTTATGTTCTCTTTCGCCTTCTTTCCATTTGTTTGTGTGTGTTCGGTGTCAGTGTGCCGTTCGTTTGATGGGCCGAGTGAATCTCAATGAAACATGAAGAGCACAGCAATAAAAAAATGAAGAAGACAAGGAAAAAATCGTTCTGTGTGTGCATTTCACACGATTTCTGGAAAAATCTTCGTGGAAAAATCGGGCAATGTAGATTGGGACTATCCAACCTATCCGAAAAATTTTTGTATACGTTTGGATCCCCATGCGAAATGTCAAAAACAACCAATACGTTCGAAAACCTATATGGATACAAACCTATCTTAATACTACGTTTCCACCAACCACTAAACCGAGATTTAGGTAATGAGATTTGTTTGGTGTTTCCATTGCACAAAAAGAGGATTATGGTAAAACATTCAAATGATGTTTCATTTTTTTGATATGAAGTGGAAGTGAGATAGATAGTTTTTGTTTACATTTTCATCTGTCATTAAACGAAAATAGGTCGGTTCCACAATTATTCTTCGAAAAAACAGTTTGTTTGATTTGACAAACTAATGTTTCCAAGTAGATTTGATTGAGTTTTATTTGAAATCTTCATTTGAGGAGATTAAAATTTGTATGGTAAATCTTGTAGATTTCAAGGAGATTTGTGATAATCTTGCTAAATCTCGGTTTAGTGTCTGGTGAAAACGTAGTATAAGCCCGGGACACACAGGACGCGGTCTGGCGGTGCGGTCGACATTTTTGACCGTCGCGTTCTTTGTCTTGTGTAGAATCACTTGTTGTTGTTCAAACAGAACGCGGTCAAGTCAAGCGGCGAAGAAAAGATCGCGACGGGCAAATTTATTTTGTAAATTTTTACAAAGAACGCGACGGTCAAGTGTCAAAAAAGACCAAACGTCAAAAAAAACCTCTGAAAACAGCTGCATGTGAGATTATTATTTTGTATTGATTTTGGTAATTCTCTTTTATTTATTTTTATTTGTTTTCTTTTCCAATTTTAAGACAAATTAAAAAGAAAATAATATGTGTGACATTGAAGTACTGATCAAATCAGTTCGAACAAACATATTAGGGGTATTCACGATCTGGTGCAACGAGCCTAGTAAAAGTGCGAAATTTTATTTTTTTTAAGTGGATCGTGAACGCACTTTTCTTATCTTCTTGCAACACTAAAGCAAATGTCAAAATTAGTTTGACATTTGTTATTTGTTTTTGTTTCGAACATATCTGAAAATTTCAATTTGATTAAATTTAAATTTTGTTCATAAAAAGATGCCAAAAAAACGGAAAAAGAAAATATTACCAAATCTTAATTATCGTCCGAATTTTAAATGGAAAATAATAGTAAAAGATGATGACGACGTCACATCAATACAATCAAGATAGCAAATTGGATGTATCCAATGAACATACCTTTGTTTCTGTTTAACGTAATCAAGAATGAGTGAGCTGCCAAAAACACAATTTACAAATTTTACAATGTTGTATTTTTCTGTTGCAATAGGTTTCGAGTATTGCTAAAGTGCGAAACTGTTGTAAGATTGCACCTTGTATATTTTGTTGTTGTAGTGTTGTAAGATTTTACACTTTTGCACTTTTACAATGATACTAGGCCAGTTGCATCGGATCGTGAATACCCTTATTAATATATGATTGCAAGCACCCGGAGTATAAAGATTTTGCTAAAAAGACGAAGACATGGGGAATAAATAGCTTCTTTTTTGGTTTATCTCATGAACCTTTTTTCGTCTTTTTCTGGTTGTAAGTGTAAGCAGAAGAAGCACATAATTTTGTTTTAATTATACTGCTGCACTCCGACCAACTGCTCAACAGAGAAACACATACGAAACTAGAACGCCGAAAGCTGACCGCGTTCTGTCTGACTTTATAGAACGCGGCGGTCAACGACAGCTGCAGCTATGACGGTGTTGTTGTAAAAACCCTCTCTATATTGAAAATGGAATTACTGCATAGATTACCCCTATGATGGTTACGTTTTTGGAATCAAAGGATGGATCTCTTTGCGAATCTGGCAAACTCAAAAGTTACAGCCACCACTTTGCGGGGAATGTCAAACAAAAGGAAATTGAAAAAAAAAAACAAAAGTTTGATATTAAATTTTAATGAAGTTCTGTGTTGATAAAAGAAAAGTGATAAAGTGGATAAATATAAAATAAATAAATTTTAAGAAATATCTAAAGATTTCACAAGGTTTAAAAGTATTTTTGATTTTATTTAAATAATTTTAGACAATTTTTTTTTTCTTTGTCTTTTTTGTTATGACATTCCCCACAAAGTAAAATGAATGAGACAGCCATATATTGCCATTTGGTAAAGAGCTCTACGGAGAGTTTTTTTTTGTCTGTTGTGTTTTTTTTTTAGCCACTGACGTTTCTGGGATAAGCCGAATTGGTTATTTTTGACTTTTTGCTGGCCTGGGCCTCGTTTGGCTTTGAAGTGTAGTGTGTGGAAGTAGAAAATATTTTGTTTAATAAATGTGTTTTCCAAAAAAAAACTTTTTAAAACTTAATGCAAACTTATCTTTGCAGCTTGGCCCTTATGTGCGATCTATTTCAACTCCGGCTGGCTGAAGCAAGTGTGCCGGCTCATAATAATAAGCATTCTTTGCTGGCTTCATACGCTGGATTGTCCTGAAAATGCACAAATAGCTACAAACTGCTCCGAAATAACACGAAATATTACACTTAATTATATTCTGTAAGTGAATTTAAAAAAATGTAAGCATCTGATTATGTAGCGATACCAACGTTCAATTCAAATCATTGAAAGTTATTTATTTCCAGCTCAAAGCCAGTCTTCCCACAGTACACATCTCCCGTTTTGTGTCATAGCACAAAACAGGTGTACCAACATCCGTCCGTGTTTTCTTTTTTTTTTGTGAGCTGTTTGATACGACACAGGAAAAGTGAATTTTATTTGCAAATTATCTTGTTACCTATCGAAAATAATAATTGAAAACAATTCAATTCTCCGTTAACCTTCTTCACAAAAAAACCGTCAACTTGGGCTATTTGTTATTGGTGTGCCCTGTGATGTGCCAGCGGTGTAGAAATGCACTGAAAATGAAATATTTACTGCAGAGATCCAAAAAGAATATTTCACAAAATGAGTGGTACATAAAATGAAGTTTTCCCCAAATAACGGAGGATACAAAGAAAGTCTTCGTTCGCTGTAGTTTGGTTTAAGTGCACATCTACAGCAGCCCGAACCAAATTAAAAAAGGAACCCGTAGACTTCCAATTGAATTGTCCTCACCTGCGTCGACTTGTTTTAAATGGTGTAGTTATGCATCATCGCCTGCAATTTGCTAATCTGCAAGACTGAAGTATTTAGATTTAACATCATTTTGGTCAATTTTAGTTTGCAAGCATTTTGCATTCTAGCTAACTTGCATACATTAGTTTTATTAAATGTATAGCAAATCAATTGAATGCTATTTTTAGGATGAAAAAATCAAGGACACTTGATAAATCGATAAGTGGATCAGTAAATGGTCATGGAACATATGACCTTCCAGATCAGGTAAGAGGTCTTCTTTTTACATTCATGGATCAAAAATTATAGTTTTTTTTTTTTTTTCATATACCTAATGGAAATGTTTGTTGAAAATCTACCCTGAACTTTCACACTTGGTTATTTCAAGAAAAAAATTTAGGAGGCAATGGAGTTGCAAGGAAAGGAGCATGTGAGAACAAAAAGATGGTCTTAGCTCTTTGGAATCTCGGCCACAAATGAATGCAGACATTCCTGGTCTAGCGGGAAGAACTGAGCGGTCCTTCAGTACCTTGGTCTATATCACACACCACAGACGCGAATGAGGAACAAATGTCCACCAAGATAACACACATCTGTTCCGGTAAGACTGGCCTACCCAAGACCCAATGAAAACATCTGGTTGGCCTCGTATACTCCACAAATATCTTCCTCCGGTTCGTTGACCCTATCGGTCAAGTGGAATGAAAAAATGTGATGGGCTGCCCTCTTACTGTAGCAGTTGGCTTTTCCATGGATACTTCCAAGGTCATAGCATCTGGTGAAGGTCTTCGTCATGGAGTTTAGGAAAAGATTTTAAATCATGAATATATACTAGGTGAGCAGGTCCTGGACAATTGACTGCCCCTTGTGCTGGTCCACGAAAAGTTGCCTACTGTGAGCTATATGATCGTGGTGATGCAACGCACGTTCACATTAAATATCAAGCCTCAGGATCCTGGAAGGCATTTACTTACCAGATGCTTGCAAGGTGCGATTTATCATATTTATCTTATGATTCTAGTTTTTGAATATAAATTTGTTTTAGGTTCGAGTTTATGGACCTGATATTGAACATGGGGTGCTGGACACTTTCCAGTCTCGCTTCATTTGTGACATAAGAGGAGCCTGAGCTGGCCAACTGACTGTTAGAGTGCGAGGTACAAAAGGTGCATTCCGTGTTGAAATGCAACGAGAGTGCCAAAAGGACATGGCGATACTTTGCAAGGTAAGACTTTTCGATTTTAACTTAAAGGTCAATTTAAGAACCTCATGATGTTCATGAATTCTTTGACGGACTGACTAAAGTAGATATGTAAGACACAATGAGCCAGTCTTCGAACCGGATTTAAGTTATTTAATTTTTAATAGACATGCAGCAAGAACTGTCCTCCACTAGCAATGGAATAATAGATCTCAAGGACCTTGAACAAGCAATAACCCCACAGACAGCTTTGCTATCTATATTGACTGTACACAATGAAATTGGTAAGAAGAACTTATCACAATCGGACAAGTCCAATTTCTATAGATAATATCATGAATTTTTAGGTGTTCGACAGTCCCTCTCAGATACAAATACAATTTGCAGAGAACGGAAAGTACTAATTCAGATGCCGCACAAGCTGTTGGCAAAATTCCTATAGATGCCCATTAGGAAAACATCAACTTGATGTCGATTTCTGGACACAAAATTAACGGTCCCAAAGGAATCGGTGCATGTTGGTAGAAAACCTCGAGTTCTTCTTGTACCTATTCAAAGTGGCGAGGGTCAAGAGCGTGGTCTACGAAGGGAAACTGTTCCAGCGCCCTTAGCTGTTGGAATGGGAACTGCATGTGAAATTGAAATTGCAGAAAGTAAAATGCTACCTATATGATAAAAAATGGGTAGAATTTTTTCAAAACGGTTATTGGATAAAATAATGTAATCAACACGTGTGAGTTGAGATATGAGAGGTCATTTTCAAATTTCGATGTGTAGAAATTCTTTTAAAACATTTTCTTATTATTATGTAATAAAACATAATTGTAGATGCATTAAAAGTCTTTGAAAAGACAGAGCCAACATGCCATGTAATCTTTCACTTCTTATTTTTACTTTTTTAATCTTCTGTCTGAGGAAACATGAAATTTTTTTTTGTATACCACGCTCTCCCTCATTATCGTTTGTATTTGATTTTTTTTAAAGGGAACAAGCTAGATTGTTTAGCGAGCGATTGAGTACTCTTGTTGGCCAACCCAAAGCAGGAGAAGAGTAACTCAATGAACAAATCTTAGTCGGATTTTAAAAAACAGCAATTTCTATTCAAGGAGAAAGCACATCTAACAATGAAGAAGTTAGAAAATACTCTGATACAATATGAGAAGCTCTTGTTGTGGGCTAAGAACTTATCTTCTTAAATAATCCGAGTAACCGCCAAATGCCAAAGTAAAGCTTATTGACTTAAATATTATTTTCAGATAAAAAAATATTCAATTTGGCACAACTTTTCTCATAAAATGACTTTTAATTTTTCAATGATGAACTACCTTACCAATGATCATTGAAAAAATTAAAAGTTGCGTTATGGGGAAGATGTGGGTCAAAATGATTTTTTTTGGAGGATAAATAATTTTGCAGTCATAAGCTATATTTCTGCATTAAAATATTCAATGATTAACCTTTCCAAAAGTCTGAAAATAAACAGCTTACTTTTTCAATGATAGTTTCCAATGATAGCTATAACTGGGCCCTAACACGATCATCCTTTTCACCCAACTTCTTACTTATAAGTTTCTTTATCGCCTACCCCAAAGATATCGGTACGGCGCGGCGCGGCGCGACGTCTTTTGGCCAATTGCTCGCCAATAATAGGAGATATGAGAAACTCATCAGCTTGAGGTGGTTTGACGGGTTTCTTAGTTTGTTTCGGGTCGTACAACAACTGTGTCGTTCGTTGGTGGCATATTGGGTGTAACTGGTGGTTGGACTTTGGTAATTGGAGCTTCTTCATCACTCAAAGCTTCGTCAATGTCTTGGACTTGGTTATAATATTTTTTCGATTTCTTCTTCGGGTTGTTTTGGTGGCAAGTTCGGTATCTTATGCTGGCATTTTATTGCATGGCTTAGGTTTCTTATGTGGAAGAATAAAACTTTTTTTAATTAATTTAAGTATGTTGATTTATACAAAAAATAGCACTAAAAAATGTAAATACAAAACGAAAAAACAATTTAATTTCTTCAACGTTCTCAGTCTGTCACTTACTAGGAGCAAACTCAATAATTGTCAAAAGTTACAACGTGTTTTCCGCTTGTCCTACATTAGCGCTTTTTAATATATGGAACCATTTGAAGTTTCAGCCTAGCAGTCCATATTATTCCTATGTCAATGTACAGGCAGGTGGTACTTTCTCTTGTAACCACAAGTCATGTTGTGCAAACAGACGGAGGTGTACAAAGATTACCATATCCGAGTGTGCGACTAGACGATCACCCTAAGGGATCAGATCGTATGCGTCCCGGGCAAATCAGCAAATTGCTTAGCGTAGCATACTGCAACTGAACTCGGGCGTAGGCGATGATCCGTTGGGAGATCTATCACCAAATACCCTCTTTTTCTTAAAAATGTTCTTTTAACCCACAGGTCAAACGAGTTATGGTATCAAAACGGCGCATTACAACGTTAATTGGGTCATCGAGCAAGGATGCTACCTACCTATATGCCAGAAGTAATAAAAGGATATATCAAATAAAGGTTTTGTTTATAATCAATTAGAAGTATCAGTTTTGTTGACAAAATATTTTATTTTTCAATTTTTGAATTTTACTGATTCC
Source organism: Melangyna quadrimaculata (assembly GCA_949320155.1). NCBI lineage: Eukaryota > Metazoa > Arthropoda > Insecta > Diptera > Syrphidae > Melangyna > Melangyna quadrimaculata. The sequence goes on from OX439483.1 coordinate 281,227,023, forward strand.
CTTCTTTGAATATTTGAGCGCATTTATTCACCAAATTAAGCACTTAATGGTGGATTTACATGTATCTTCATCTGCATAAAGCAGAAAAGTAGAGCAGGACAGATGTATACAAAAAATCCAAGCGAGTGTAAGATATCCATCAAGAAGGTGAACATGTTCGTCTTCATTTCTGCTTTATAGCACTTTCCTATATGCAGAAACGAAGTTCTTCTGCATTTAGATCTTTTCTCTCTATCTATCAAATATACATTTTGTATTTGGCATCCCTTTTTTTGTGCAGAAACCAAATGCAGATACATGTAAGTCCACCGTAAACTACGATTGAGCAAAGCTCGTTTTTCCCATTTAAAATGCACGGCAACTGCACACATGCTTAGCGAAACGGGCATAATCCTCTCAATTCAGCTTGCAGGGTGAAAGAGTATGGACCCCTTAAGTCGGTTCTCTAGGAAGTATTTTCTCTAAGGTGTGTATGTTGAAACTGTTCCTCAGTGTTTCAACGCCTATTACCTTCATAATCGTTGAAATTTTTTAAGTGTTTCGAAACAAATGAAAGTATTTTGTTGTAGTTTTCTGCTTTATTTTATTGATAATATAATAATTTCACAGATTTTGATATTTGTATGACTTTTTACACATTTCATATACATTTTCAAAATCGGTTGTAGGTATTTGGGTATAACTATTTTAACTTTTAAGATCAAAAATTAAGTAAACTTTTGTTCTTGATCAACTATACCAATACTATCGCAACAACGAATCTTAAGAGGAAACTAGTTTTGTATTATTTTAATCAAATCTAAATATTTTATAGGTATATATTTTTATTTTTGTTATAAGTAATTTTATTCTTAAGTTTATTATTTAATAACTTAATAATTGTACATCATTGAGCTTTTAGAATTACTTTTTCATAAATTTGAACATGTAGAGAATTTTGTAATTTAAATTATTGATACACTTAAAACATTCAAATCTTTGTGTTTTTGTAAATTTAATACCTTTTTTTTAAATAAATGGAATGAAAATACTATGCCGAGAAATTATTTCTTAGATTTCTATTAAAAATGATTTTAAAATCTTTAGAATTGACGTTTAATTGTAAATTGCCTCGCGTCCTCGGATCAATCAGTCTTTGTTCCTTCTGCTTTTATTTTATTCTCATAATTGTTGTAGATCATCTAAAAAAAAGAAAGAAATCAATTTATTTTTGGCCAAGATTTTATTTTGGTTGATTGAATTCTGAGTATGAGTCTTAAATTAAGTCGTGGTAGCGAACACTACAATCAATTTTAATATAGATAAATATTTCAAAAAAATTTCATATGGGACACTTAAAAAAAAAAAATCGACTGACATTTTTCAAACGTGTTTTATTTGAATTTTTGTTTAAATATTTATCTGTATTAAAAATGATTATAATGATCAATACTTACTTACTTACTTTACTTTTGATGGCGCTCACAGCCCAGGATGGGCTTCCCCCTCAACTAACAAGCCCCTCCAGCCAGCTCTGTCCCTAGCTAGCCGCTTCCAGTTGCGCACACCGAGTGCTTTGATGTCGTCATTCACTTGATTGCGCCACATGTTACGGGTTCTTCCTCTGCTGCGTACCCCATCGGGGTTGGATTCGAAGACTCGTCGGGCAGGTGCGTTGCTGTCCATACGCTCCACGTGCCCCAGCCATCTCAGCCGCTGTATTTTCAGCTTTTTGACCAGGTCAACGTCGCTGTATAGCCCGTATAGCTCGTCGTTGAATCTTCTCCTCCATACTCCTTCGATACACACCGGACCGAAAATCACACGAAGAATCTTCCTCTCAAAGCACCCTAGCAGATTTTTATCCGAATCTTTCAGTGTCCATGCTTCTGACCCATAAAGCAGAACCGGAATGATTAGGGTTTGTATAAAGTCTCCTTGGTTCTCTGAGAGAGGGCCTTACTACTTAAATGCCTTCTTAGACCGAAGAAACAGCGGTTGGCAAGAGTAATTCTTCGCTTGATCTCTGCACTGATGTCATTCTGCGATGTAATAGTGGAGCCCAGGTAGACAAAGTCCTTGACAACTTCGAAGTTATATCTGTCCATCGTGATATTTTGCCCGAGTCGACGATGTTGAGATTCCTCTCTCGATGACAGCATATACTTTGTCTTGTCCTCATTAACTGCCAATCCCATTCTAGCCGCCTCCGATTCAATGCTCGCAAATGCCCCTGCCACAGCTTGCTTCGTTCTGCTGACAATGTCTATGTCATCCGCATATGCAAGCAATTGAACGGTCTTTTGATAGATTGTACCGCTGGTGTTGACATGTGCGTTGCGTACAATGGCTTCAAGAACGATGTTGAATAGGTTGCATGATAACGCGTCGCCTTGCCTCAATCCTTTCTCAACATCAAAGGAATCGGTGGTGTTCTTACCAATTTTGACGGAGCAGCGAGATTTCTCCATCGTCATCCTGCACAAGCGGACGAGTTTGGCAGGGATGCCGAGACTCGACATGGCTCTGTATAATTCGTCCCTTTTCACGCTATCATACGCGACTTTAAAATCGATAAAAAAGTTGGTGTGTATCGATCTGGAATTCCCGGGATTTTTCTAAAATCTGTCGGAGTGTGAACATTTGATCGACGGTTGACTTGCCTGGCCTAAAACCGCACTGATAAGGGCCGATCAGATCGTTGACAAAAGGTTTTAAGCGGTCACACAGGATGGCCGACAAGATTTTATAAGCGACGTTTAGGAGACTAATTCCTCTGTAGTTGGTACATTTCAGAACATCTCCCTTTTTATGGATGGGGCACACTATACCGAGGTTCCATTCATCGGGCATACTTTCCTCCGACCAAATTTTGCAGATGAGCTGGTGTATGCTCCTAGCCAATTCATCTCCCGCTGATTTAAATAGTTCGGCTTGTAAGCCATCCGCACCTGCAGCCTTGTACGACTTAAGTTTGGATATCGCCAGCCGAACTTCGGTTAGGTCGGGTGGACGGAACTCTTGGCCATCATCGTCCAAGTTGAATGGAGCGTTCTGCCTATTAGCGGCATCTTGGCTGTCTTCGCCATTAAGCAGTCTAGAGAAGTGTTCTTTCCAGATCCTCAGCACTGACTGTGTGTCTACTACCATATTCCCACTCTCATCTCGGCAGGCTTCCGTTCTAGCCTTGAATCCTTGGGTGGATCGCTTCACCCTCTGATAAAATTTTCGAACATCTCCCCTACCGCTACAACCCTCAATAGACTCTACCGCCCGCTTCTCGTGCTCTCTCTTTTTCCTCCTGAGAAGTCGGCGTTCCTCTTTTCGTTTCAGCCCGTAGAGCTCCCGGGCCACTCTCTCAGCAGCTCTTGCTCGAGTCTGCAGCATTGCCTGGTAGGCCTCGTCCTTAGCTGCATGCGCTAGCCGGCACTCTTCATCGAACCAGGGGTTTCGTTGTATTCGTCTAGTGAAACCCAGCACATCAGAGGCGGCACTTCTGATGGCTTGTTGACAGTGTTCCCACTGGTCCTCTGCACTTGATGCTGGTGGCGGACCTCCTGAGAGATTAAGAGTTACGTGGTCTGCAAAAGTTCTGGCAGTCTCTTGCGATTTAAGCTTCTCGACATCGAATCTTTTCACAGCATCTGCTCTGCGTTGTCGCGTCATGGATATCCGCATACGTAGTCTAGCTACCGCCAATGTTGGCCCCTCGGAACGTTCGGACGTCCAAGATACTGGAAGCATGTCTCGCGTCTATCGCAACGTGGTCGATTTGGTTGACGGTTACTTGATCACGCGACCGCCAAATCCCCTTGTGTATATTGAGGTGTGGGAAGTAGGTGCTTGAGATGATGACATTTCGCCCCGCCGCAAAGTCTGCCAGCCTGTGTCCGTTGCCGGAAGTTTCGTCGTGTAGGCTGTGTCCTCCGACTATCGAACCAAAGATGCCCTCCTTTCCAAATCTTGCGTTGAAGTCACCAAGAATGATCTTCACGTCGTACTTCGGGCACATATCATACGTTGTCTCCAAGAGATCGTAGAATGCTTCTTTGGTTGAGTCTTCTCCCCTTTCATGGGGGGCGTGAACACAAATCAGCGAAATGTTCTTAAATTTGCCTTTGATGCGGATTGTGACCAGGCGCTCGCTTACACTTCGGAAGCCCAAGACTTCTTGCCTAAGTCTTCCCCTTATCACAAAACCACAACCAAAGAGCCGCTGACCCTGTTCCGTCAAGCACCCGCCGTAGTAGATGTCACACGTTTTCAGTCTCCGTACGCCCTCTCCATCCCATCGCACTTCCTGGATGGCTGTTACGTCAGCCTTTAGCCTGTCCAGGTTCTCCACTAATTGTTCGGCTGCACGTGTTCTGTATAAGGACAGGACGTTCCACGTGCAGATCCGAAATTCATTGTCCTTGTTTCGTTTGCTGGGGTCGTCAACTTTAAAATCATCCATATCCGAGGCTTGTTGTTGTCTCGGAACAACTTTTTTTTACGTGGTAGGGAAGTTACCCCGACGCACAACCCCCGACCCGGAGGACCAGACCCTTCGTATAACTCCAAGGGTAGGGAGCCGGATAAACCGCTCCTTATAGGCCTGAGCTACAAATATGTCGTAGTAGCCCATATAAGGTGTTCACTAAGTAGTTCAACCTAACTGGAACTGTAGACGCCACCGTTGATTCCATCTATTTTCTTCCGCTGCCGTCTCGATGAAAGGAGAAGTGAATAACAATGCTGTTATTTCAAAACCACTATCTTGATTTAAGCCTTAACTACATAGACCTACTTTTGTACAAAAGTACAAATGTGAGAAATTAAAATGGTCGTCAAAGAAACATGCTTGCAAAAAACCAAATGAAAATTGTTCTGACACAATAAATTAAACCGCCATGCACAAATTTCCCTTGTTTTTTTGCAAGCAGGTATTTTCAGAATAGATATTTATTTCTCACTTTTGTACAAAAGTAGACCTATGTAGTTAAGCCTTAAATCGATTGAATGGTTTGTACTTACTTTATCTAATATGAAGGACTACACCTTTGTTGATTCCCAATTCGGATTGGCCGGACTAAGATTCACGAAAATGTTTCCTCTTTCAGTTTACATTGACGTGCTCGACGTTTTTCTTTTAAACGTTCAACTTCCTTGACAACATACGATGACCGTGGACCGGCGTTATTGTTTTTCACAGAGAAACTGGCATTATCGTTATGTTTCTTGCGTTTTTGGTTGTCCGTGAATATTACTGACTGTGAGTGGATTAGCTTATGTTTGTGTTCAGAAACCACCAAATCCAGTTGTGGGTTGCGTGTTCAAACTCCATAACGAACCGAATTGGTTGCTCTGGAACCTGGAAGTTGCTGAAGCCAGTGGTCGGAGCAGCTGCTCCAAACACAGAAGTGTTCTCAAATGCTGGAGTAGGCTTTTGTCCAAATAGTCACCCACCTGCAGTGCTGGTATTGACACTAGTTCCAAATCATCCGAATCCAGTATTGGTTGTAGACGCTGCCAAACCAAAGGCTGGCTTATCTTTTGTTGAAGGTGCAGAGGTTTGTTGAACTGAAGCACCAAAACCACCAGGTGCTGATGCATTCTGAGCTGCCGGCTGAAAAAAAATGAGAAATTAATTAAAAACTGTATGAGTTTCTTACGTTCATTAGGTCGAGTTTATAAATTATTAAAGAGAGTGTACTTTCAAAATATAAAAAGAAATAGGTATATCTAATATCTATATGTGACACTCACAAAGGCACAGTATTTAGTATTATAAAAAATTTGTATAAATAATATCCTGAACAAAATATCTATAAAATTATCTTAAAACGCCTCTTAGAGGTTATTTAGTTAAGCTTGCTTAAATATTAAAGTTGCCTTTAAATCACGTTACTTAAATTTGTATCTATAATCAATATTCCTTTCATACTTAACTAAACAACCGTAATGTAACGTAACGCAAGAAAATTGACAAATCTGATACAAATTTCCAGTACATTTTTCCCTCTCAGGCTATTTCTGTCAGATTTCAAAAAAAATTTGCATACACAAAAGAGTGCACAAATAATAAGACGGAAAGAGAAGCAACTGGGTGTATGTGTGTATGCATCTTCAAACACAGAAGCCAGAAGAAATGAAACCATTCCACTTCGGTTTTTTTTTATTTGGTTTTCAGAAATTTCCTTCCTATATTGGTGAGAAAGTATATCGTTTATTAAATATTATTTTCTTTAACAAAAAAAAAAAAACAAAACAAAACAAAACAATTTAAACCCGGCCATAACAGTACACACATAAATATTTCCTTACTCAACCTGCGCACAATTTGTTTTGATAAAAAAAAAACAATTCTCATGTGTCAAAATAAATTTAAGTTGGCTTTGCTAAGCCTTTAAACGCTTTGGATGGTGTTTAAGTTAAGAGGTGTTTAAGTTACGTTGCTTAAATGTGGAAATTGATTATAGATACCGATTTCACACTTGAGTGATATTTAGAGGTAGTTTAGAGTTAAGAAGCCTTTAAAATTTCTTTATAGATTCGGCTGTTAGTACTTACGGCTGTCTATATTTGGTTTTTTTTATTTTCCCTTTTTGTGGTCTCCAGCTGATGATTTTTCAAAGCACTGCAATTAAAAATGAAGAAATAATATTAATAAAGACATCTAAGTATATTTAGTTTGAAACAAAATCAATTTTTATTAAAGAATAAATTATTTTACATGATAGTAAACACAGGTATTCCTTAAAGGCCTTCCACACAAGCCCACTTTGTATTAATACATGTCAAAAAAGTGGGAAACAAATCATGTAGAATAGTGTGGAAACAAAATATGGCAGCCCAGCCTACACAACCCGACATTCTATCCCACACGATTTGACATGTGTTAATACATGAAGAATTGTAGGAATGGTTCTAATTCTATCACACTTTTTTTTAGGTTAAGGTAATGTATTAATACAAGTAAGTGTGGAAGCAAAATATGAAAAGCCATTTCTTTCCCACAAATTTGGCAGTCGTGTGGAATTCTTTCCCACTTTCAATTTGACTTGTATTAATACAAAGTGAGGTAGTGTGGAAGGGCTATTATGGCTGTCAATGGTTAGTGTTCTGTTCTTTTATTTTACCACCTGGTATCGCATTTTGACTTTTCTAATTGTCAATACGTGTTGTAATGTTCAAATAACTTTTATTCAAGATTTATTTTCCATAATCTTTCGAAAGTTATTATAAAAAAAAAACCAAAACAGTATAAGGAAAACATTTTTTTATAAAAAATTTATTTTTTTTAACATTAAATAGAAGTATGGCTTTGATTGAAATGTTTGTTCATATACGAAGTTTTGTCAAATGATTTAAAAGAACTTAAAAAAAAATGAAAGCCAAAAATGTATTCTTTGTTTATTTTGTATATATTTGTTTGTATTTGAGTTCATGTGCACTAAAGTCGTAGCAATAGTAACTAAACTAAACGAGTTAACGCCTTCGATATATAATGTTACTTTACTGCCTCTTGCGAGGAATTGACAAATCCTCCAAGAGTATCACTTGTCACGAATAAGTGCTTCTCGTCTAGCCGTTCGGATTCGGCATACAATTGTAGGTCCCTTCCATTCCTGTCAAGAGGCGCACACAGGAATGGTTGCGAGTTGTTAGTCACTAGGCCCTGGTTCTTCATGAGCCATTGTGTCACCCAATTTATTTATTAATTTTTTTTGAAGTTTCAACCAAATCGGAAACGTCAAATAGCTTTTTTTCTTGTTTTTTTTTTTGTATAGACTTTGAAGGGTGCGCTGGTACACTGGGTCCACTAACTGTCATCTTCAAATGGAGTAAAAAAAAACTGTTAGGGAATCCACTATCCAGTGTATTATAGAGATCAGTGCCTTCACCCAATCTGTCAAAAAAAAGAAACAACCGACAAAAACGAAACGACTAATCGGGCACCATTTCTTCTTCTAAGAACCGTAATGACAACCGAGTATTCGGCTTTCCGCAGATTTATCTCTGTCTTTTCTCTTTCTAATTTTGACAGTTCATTACAAAAAAAAATTAAAGACAAAAAAATTTTAATCAAGGGACCAGCGTTACTGCCATACTTTTTTAACTCTAGTTTTTAACTGATGAACACATTTCTTGCAGTGTTTGTTATGCCAAATTGAGCGATCAAGTTGGAGCTTTAAGATGTGGGTTACAAGATTTCGGTTCGTTTTAATTTCTACGCTTCTCGCTTCAAATTTGTGAGATACAATTCTATTATTTGCAAATTATTTTTCGCATACAAATTTTGACAGTTCATTTCTACAAATTTAAAAGTCTATGGTTTATAAGCTTTCTATGAGTACCCCTATTGTAACAACGAAATAAAATTTAAAAATAGTGTAACACTTTTGTTACATTTGTAACATTGTGGCAACGCTGTTTCCCAGCAAACGTAGAACTACATAAATAATCGGTGAAATATGTACGTAATAGAAGTACTTTTCTTGCACTGAAAAAAGATAGGGGCTCGGGAAAAAACTTAGTTATATACCTCCTGTACATGAGAATACATAAAGCAGCTATCTCTTTCTAAAATGCGAAATGTAGTGAATTTCTCCTCCATTAAAGTACTGACAAAGGTACTTCAAATGTATATCAGCGAAGCACTACTGGAAGTACTTCTAATGTTAATGCGCCAGTAGGTTCTTAAACCATAGCAAAGCACTGAAACTTGACCTTTAAAAGTACTTCTTATGCGTGTACATTTCACCGGTTATATCCGTACTACTACAATTGAGTTCTCGAATCTAGAAGTACGGATATAACAGATGAAACTTATACGTAAAAGAAGTAGTTTGTTTCTTCTGAAACTGAGCGTTTTTATTTAGTTTCATAAAGGACAAATTCACCAGTTTATTGCTAGTTTTATCAAAATAAATAAAATAACTTCCAATGGAAAGATAAAAATTGTTCAGATAAGAGCCGTTCCAATAATTAAACAATTTGCTGTATAACAATCTCAAAATACACGACGATCGTCGAAAATGGTTTCCTTGACCCTGATGAATCTGAAATAATAATAATAAAGTATAAAACACTTATTAGAACATTTGTATATTTACAGCCCTATTCTGCCGTTGTGAGGCTCACAATTTTTGTGAGGTTGATTATGTGAGGTTTCTTATGAGGCGGTCACAATTTCGTATTCTGCTTGAGCCCTCATAAGAAACCTCACAAGAAAACTCACCACAGGTAGGGGAATTTTTTATTGTCAGGTTGGCCAGTTGATTTCTGAAAACAAACAGATTAAAAAAAACTTATTTGGCGGAATTAAATACCTTATAATAATAATGAATTCTATTGGTAAGCAATTCGTTTAAACATTGATGTTTATATTTAATAATTATTATTTTATATATTCTAGATGATCAGAAAATCAAACGAGCGTCGCGGGAGCAGCTCGAGTATTTCATCGATTTTGTTCGGAGAAACCCCGATCTCCTAGCAAAAAAAATTAAAAAAAAAAATAAAAATGAAAAGGCCAAATTGTTATACTCGGATGACAAAGGGTAGTGCACTGTCTTGGTCGTCATGTGGTTTGAGTTCCTGGATAATATCTATATATCTAGGCACAAAGTTTTTGCAAAACGGAAAAATTTAATAAAAGTTGTGTTTTCAAGGGCAATTGGATCATTCATATCTCCTAATTGTCTTAGCATATTCTCCTTCGCTGCAATCTAAGTCATTTATGAAAAAAAAAAAATATTGATTTGCTTTTGTTAATATGTATGTAAATTTTTACTTTTCATTTCTAGATGAAACTTCTTCGAAAGATGTATTAAAATCAAATTCAATTCTATATTTCTTATTTTGCTATTTTTGTATAGTTTTGAGGGAAAGATGTGTCATGTATGTGAGTTGTGATCTGCCAAGGACCAGATCATAATTTTCAAGTTTTTATGAGGCTCACAAGTTGTGAGGTTTTTGCTAGAATACGAAAAAAGTCACAAAATCGAATTCACTTCGAGTTATGAGGTTATTGTGACTTGTGAGGCATCAGTGAGGTTGCCAGAATAAGGCTGTTAATTTAAATTTAATCACAATAATTAAATATAATTTCTCTCCATTTATAACTCGCGCTCGCCGATAAAATAACTATTTTTGTTTGTCATGTTGTGCACATACGAAATGAGACAAAACTTTGTGCATCGTATACATCGCACTCTTTCTTCTCTTTTACGACAGAAGAGTTTTATATTTTTAAGGAGAAACAAATGTCATTTTTTTGAGGGGAGAGTTTTTGGTAAATAGAGAAACACACACATTTATAGAATGCGTTTTGTTTGTGGTTGTGTTTCAAGGCAAACTACTGATTTTTGGTTTGCAGGGTTGTTTCCCTTTTTTTTTTGTTGTTTGTTGTGTCTTTTTTTAGCCACTTACGTTTCTGGGATAAGCCGAATTCTCATATTTATAATGATTTATCTATGGTTTCTGGTTTTATGCATAGATCTTATAGCCTTTTCACACCAAACCCAAAACCCGGTTTTCCCGAAAATATCGGTTTTGGCTGAAAACCTAGATCGAAAACACAAGTTTTCCCATACATTTATGCTAAACAACAAGTTTTGATAAAACACAAGTTTTAAATAAAACCTGTCCAAAACATGTTGGATTTGCAGGATGAACTAAGCATACACACGTTGTGAAACATTCAGCGCTCAATTAAATGTCATATAAATAGCTGATGGGTTGCTGCCAGGAAAAAATATTTTTTACGCTGGAACACAAGAGAGCGCGACGCAGTGTCGCCCATCCTTACTACTACGTGCAATTGATCGGTTAAGAAATAAATTAATTATAACGACTCAGGATTGATTGTATTTCCATTATTAAATTCCAATATTAATAAATTGTCTTTTAATTGCACATAAAACATTTGATTTTTCCCTTTTCTGTGGCACTGACAGTTTTTAAAGTGGCGCGGCCCTTCCTCGAAACCATTGTGTTTAAGCAAAACAAATGAAATGTCAAATGAAAACTTGTAAATTTTTGGTGTGAATGCATTTCAAGTTTTCGATTTTAAAATCTTTAGAATGGACGTTTAATTGTAAATAGCCTCGCGTACTCCGATCAATCAGTCTTTGTTCCTTCTGCTTTTATTTTGTTCTCATAGCTGTTGTAGATCATCTAAAAAAAAAGAAAGAAAACAATTTATTTTTGGCCGAGATTTTATTTTGGTTGATTGAACACGAACACTACAATCAATTTTAATATAGATAAATATTTCAAAAAAATTTCATATGGGACACTTAAAAAAAAAAAATCGACTGACATTTTTCAAACGTGTTTTATTTAAATTTTTGTTTAAATCTTTATCTGTATTAAAAATGATTATAATGATCAATACGATTACTTAAATTAAAACTGAGAACCATTTTATAACTATCACTTGCAAGTATTTTGTATGATTTTTTCTTGAAATTCTTAAAAGTGTTCTTATAAAATGCTGTTATTTCAAAACCACTATCTTGATTTAAGCCTTAACTACATAGACCTACTTTTGTACAAAAGTACAAATGTGAGAAATTAAAATCGTCGTCAAAGAAACATGCTTGCAAAAAACCAAATGAAAATTGTTCTGACACAATAAATTAAACCGCCATGCACAAATTTCCCTTGTTTTTTTGCAAGCAGGTATCTTCAGAATAGATATTTATTTCTCACTTTTGTACAAAAGTAGACCTATGTAGTTAAGCCTTAAATCGATTGAAATAAAAGCATTTTATAACTATCACTTGCAAGTATTTTGTATGATTTTTTCTTGAAATTCTTAAAAGTGTTCTTATAAAATGCTGTTATTTCAAAACCACTATCTTGATTTAAGCCTTAACTACATAGACCTACTTTTGTACAAAAGTACAAATGTGAGAAATTAAAATGGTCGTCAAAGAAACATGCTTGCAAAAAACCAAATGAAAATTGTTCTGACACAATAAATTAAACCGCCATGCACAAATTTCCCTTGTTTTTTTGCAAGCAGGTATCTTCAGAATAGATATTTATTTCTCACTTTTGTACAAAAGTAGACCTATGTAGTTAAGCCTTAAATCGATTGAATGGTTTGTACTTACTTTATCTAATATGAAGGACTACACCTTTGTTGATTCCCAATTCGGATTGGCCGGACTAAGATTCACGAAAATGTTTCCTCTTTCAGTTTACATTGACGTGCTCGACGTTTTTCTTTTAAACGTTCAACTTCCTTGACAACATACGATGACCGTGGACCGGCGTTATTGTTTTTCACAGAGAAACTGGCATTATCGTTATGTTTCTTGCGTTTTTGGTTGTCCGTGAATATTACTGAATGTGAGTGGATTAGCTTATGTCTGTGTTCAAAACCACCAAATCCAGTTGTGGGTTGCGTGTTCAAACTCCATAACGAACCGAATTGGTTGCTCTGGAACCTGGAAGTTGCTGAAGCCAGTGGTCGGAGCAGCTGCTCCAAACACAGAAGTGTTCTCAAATGCTGGAGTAGGCTTTTGTCCAAATAGTTACCCACCTGCCGTGCTGGTATTGACATTAGTTCCAAATCATCCGAATCCAGTATTGGTTGTAGACGCTGCCAGACCAAAGGCTGGCTTATCTTTTGTTGAAGGTGCAGAGGTTTGTTGAACTGAAGCACCAAAACCACCAGGTGCTGATGCATTCTGAGCTGCCGGCTGAAAAAAAATGAGAAATTAATTAAAAACTGTATGAGTTTCTTACGTTCATTAGGTCGAGTTTATAAATTATTAAAGAGAGTGTACTTTCAAAATATAAAAAGAAATAGGTATATCTAATATCTATATGTGACTCTCACAAAGGCACAGTATTTAGTATTATAAAAAATTTGTATAAATAATATCCTGAACAAAATATGGTAGGTAGTTTAATTACTTAGTACTTACGGCTGTCTATATTTGTTTTTTTTTTATTTTCCCTTTTTGTGGTCTCCAGCTGATGATTTTTCAAAGCACTGCAATTAAAAATGAAAAAATAATATTAATAAGGACATCTTAGTATATTTAGTTTGAAACAAAATCAATTTTTATTAAAGAATAAATTATTTTACATGATAGTAAACACAGGTATTCCTTAAAGGCCTTCCACACAAGCCCACTTTGTATTAATACATGTCAAAAAAGTGGGAAACAAATCATGTAGAATAGTGTGGAAACAAAATATGGCAGCCCAGCCTACACAACCCGACATTCTATCCCACACGATTTGACATGTGTTAATACATGAAGAATTGTAGGAATGGTTCTAATTCTATCCCACATTCTATCACACTTTTTTTTAGGTTAAGGTAATGTATTAATTCAAGTAAGTGTGGAAGCAAAATATGAAAAGACATTTCTTTTCCACAAATTTGGCAGTCGTGTGGAATTCTTTCCCACTTTCAATTTGACTTGTATTAATACAAAGTGAGGTAGTGTGGAAGGGCTATTATGGCTGTCAATGGTTAGTGTTCTGTTCTTTTATTTTACCACCTGGTATCGCATTTTGACTTTTCTAATTGTCAATACGTGTTGTAATGTTCAAATAACTTTTATTCAAGATTTATTTTCCATAATCTTTTGAAAGTTATTATTAAAAAAAAAACCAAAACAGTATAAGGAAAACATTTTTTTATAAAAAAATTATTTTTTTAACAATAAATAGAAGTATGGCTTTGATTGAAATGTTTGTTCATATACGAAGTTTTGTCAGATGATTTAAAAGAACTTAAAAAAAAATGAGAGCCAAAAATGTATTCTTTGTTTATTTTGTATATATTTGTTTGTATTTGAGTTCATGTGCACTAAAGTCGTAGCAATAGTAACTAAACTAAACGAGTTAACGCCTTCGATATATAATGTTACTTTACTGCCTCTTGCGAGGAATTGACAAATCCTCCAAGAGTATCACTTGTCACGAATAAGTGCTTCTCGTCTAGCCGTTCGGATTCGGCATACAATTGTAGGTCCCTTCCATTCCTGTCAAGAGGCGCACACAGGAATGGTTGCGAGTTGTTAGTCACTAGGCCCTGGTTCTTCATGAGCCATTGTGTCACCCAATTTATTTATTAATTTTTTTTGAAGTTTCAACCAAATCGGAAACGTCAAATAGCTTTTTTTCTTGTTTTTTTTTTTTGTATAGACTTTGAAGGGTGCGCTGGTACACTGGGTCCACTAACTGTCATCTTCAAATGGAGTAAAAAAAACTGTTAGGGAATCCACTATCCAGTGTATTATAGAGATCAGTGCCTTCACCCAATCTGTCAAAAAAAAGAAACAACCGACAAAAACGAAGCGACTAATCGGGCACCATTTCTTCTTCTAAGAACCGTAATGACAACCGAGTATTCGGCTTTCCGCAGATTTATCTCTGTCTTTTCTCTTTCTAATTTTGACAGTTCATTATATAAAAAATTAAAGAAAACAAAATCTAAATCAAGAGACCAGCGTTACTGCCATACTTTTTTAACTCTAGTTTTTAACTGATGAACACATTTCTTGCAGTGTTTGTTATGCCAAATTGAGCGATCAAGTTGGAGCTTTAAGATGTGGGTTACAAGATTTCGGTTCGTTTTAATTTCTACGCTTCTCGCTTCAAATTTGTGAGATACAATTCTATTATTTGCAAATTATTTTTCGCATACAAATTTTGACAGTTCATTTCTACAAATTTAAAAGTCTATGGTTTATAAGCTTTCTATGAGTACCCCTATTGTAACAACGAAATAAAATTTAAAAATAGTGTAACACTTTTGTTACATTTGTAACATTGTGGCAACGCTGTTTCCCAGCAAACTATATAAATAACCGGTGAAATATGTACGTAATAGAAGTACTTTTCTTGCACTGAAAAAAGATAGGGGCTCGGGAAAAAACTTAGTTATATACCTCCTATACATGAGAATACATAAAGCAGCTATCTCTTTCTAAAATGCGAAATGTAGTGAATTTCTCCTCCATTAAAGTACTGACAAAGGTACTTCAAATGTATATCAGCGAAGCACTACTGGAAGTACTTCTAATGTTAATGCGCCAGTAGGTTCTTAAACCATAGCAAAGCACTGAAACTTGACCTTTAAAAGTACTTCTTATGCGTGTACATTTCACCGGTTATATCCGTACTACTACAATTGAGTTCTCGAATCTAGAAGTACGGATATAACAGGTGAAACTTATACGTAAAAGAAGTAGTTTGTTTCTTCTGAAACTGAGCGTTTTTATTTAGTTTCATAAAGGACAAATTCACCAGTTTATTGCTAGTTTTATCAAAATAAATAAAATAACTTCCAATGGAAAGATAAAAATTGTTCAGATAAGAGCCGTTCCAATAATTAAACAATTTGCTGTATAACAATCTCAAAATACACGACGATCGTCGAAAATGGTTTCCTTGACCCTGATGAATCTGAAATAATAATAATAAAGTATAAAACACTTATTAGAACATTTGTATATTTACAGCCCTATTCTGCCGTTGTGAGGCTCACAATTTTTGTGAGGTTGATTATGTGAGGTTTCTTAATGGGCGGTCACAATTTCGTATTCTGCTTAAGCCCTCATAAGAAACCTCACAAGAAAACTCACCACAGGTAGGGGAATTTTTTATTGTCAGGTTGGCCAGTTGATTTCTGAAAACAAACAGATTAAAAAAAACTTATTTGGCGGAATTAAATACCTTATAATAATAATGAATTCTATTGGTAAGCAATTCGTTTAAACATTGATGTTTATATTTAATAATTATTATTTTATATATTCTAGATGATCAGAAAATCAAACGAGCGTCGCGGGAGCAGCTCGAGTATTTCATCGATTTTGTTCGGAGAAACCCCGATCTCCTAGCAAAAAAAATTAAAAAAAAAAAATAAAAATGAAAAGGCCAAATTGTTATACTCGGATGACAAAGGGTAGTGCACTGTCTTGGTCGTCATGTGGTTTGAGTTCCTGGATAATATCTATATATCTAGGCACAAAGTTTTTGAAAAACGGAAAAATTTAATAAAAGTTGTGTTTTCAAGGGCAATTGGATCATTCATATCTCCTTATTGTCTTAGCATATTCTCCTTCGCTGCAATCTAAGTCATTTATGAAAAAAAAAAATATTGATTTGCTTTTGTTAATATGCATGTAAATTTTTACTTTTCATTTCTAGATGAAACTTCTTCGAAAGATGTATTAAAATCAAATTCAATTCTATATTTCTTATTTTGCTATTTTTGTATAGTTTTGAGGGAAAGATGTGTCATGTATCTGAGTTGTGATCTGCCAAGGACCAGATCATAATTTTCAAGTTTTTATGAGGCTCACAAGTTGTGAGGTTTTTGCTAGAATACGAAAAAAGTCACATAATCGAATTCACCTCGAGTTATGAGGTTATTGTGACTTGTGAGGCATCAGTGAGGTTGCCAGAATAAGGCTGTTAATTTAATTTTAATCACAATAATTAAATATAATTTCTCTCCATTTATAACTCGCGCTCGCCGATAAAATAACTATTTTTGTTTGTCATGTTGTGCACATACGAAATGAGACAAAACTTTGTGCATCGTATACATCGCACTCTTTCTTCTCTTTTACGACAGAAGAGTTTTATATTTTTAAGGAGAAACAAAAGTCATTTTTTTGAGGGGAGAGTTTTTGGTAAATAGAGAAACACACACATTTATAGAATGCGTTTTATTTGTGGTTGTGTTTCAAGGCAAACTACTGATTTTTGGTTTGCAGGGTTGTTTCCCTTTTTTTTTTGTTGTTTGTTGTGTCTTTTTTTAGCCACTTACGTTTCTGGGATAAGCCGAATTCTCATATTTATAATGATTTATCTATGGTTTCTGGTTTTATGCATAGATCTTATAGCCTTTTCACACCAAACCCAAAACCCGGTTTTCCCGAAAATATCGGTTTTGGCTGAAAACCTAGATCGAAAACACAAGTTTTCCCATACATTTATGCTAAACAACAAGTTTTGATAAAACACAAGTTTTAAATAAAACCTGTCCAAAACATGTTGGATTTGCAGGATGAACTAAGCATACACACGTTGTGAAACATTCAGCGCTCAATTAAATGTCATATAAATAGCTGATGGGTTGCTGCCAGGAAAAAATATTTTTTACGCTGGAACACAAGAGAGCGCGACGCAGTGTCGCCCATCCTTACTACTACGTGCAATTGATCGGTTAAGAAATAAATTAATTATAACGACTCAGGATTGATTGTATTTCCATTATTAAATTCCAATATTAATAAATTGTCTTTTAATTGCACATAAAACATTTGATTTTTCCCTTTTCTGTGGCACTGACAGTTTTTAAAGGGACGCGGCCCTTCCTCGAAACCATTGTGTTTAAGCAAAACAAATGAAATGTCAAATGAAAACTTGTAAATTTTTGGTGTGAATGCATTTCAAGTTTTCGATTTTAAAATCTTTAGAATGGACGTTTAATTGTAAATAGCCTCGCGTACTCGGATCAATCAGTCTTTGTTCCTTCTGCTTTTATTTTGTTCTCATAGCTGTTGTAGATCATCTAAAAAAAAAGAAAGAAAACAATTTATTTTTGGCCGAGATTTTATTTTGGTTGATTGAACACGAACACTACAATCAATTTTAATATAGATAAATATTTCAAAAAAATTTCATATGGGACACTTAAAAAAAAAAAATCGACTGACATTTTTCAAACGTGTTTTATTTAAATTTTTGTTTAAATCTTTATCTGTATTAAAAATGATTATAATGATCAATACGATTACTTAAATTAAAACTGAGAACCATTTTATAACTATCACTTGCAAGTATTTTGTATGATTTTTTCTTGAAATTCTTAAAAGTGTTCTTATAAAATGCTGTTATTTCAAAACCACTATCTTGATTTAAGCCTTAACTACATAGACCTACTTTTGTACAAAAGTACAAATGTGAGAAATTAAAATCGTCGTCAAAGAAACATGCTTGCAAAAAACCAAATGAAAATTGTTCTGACACAATAAATTAAACCGCCATGCACAAATTTCCCTTGTTTTTTTGCAAGCAGGTATCTTCAGAATAGATATTAATTTCTCACTTTTGTACAAAAGTAGACCTATGTAGTTAAGCCTTAAATCGATTGAAATAAAAGCATTTTATAACTATCACTTGCAAGTATTTTGTATGATTTTTTCTTGAAATTCTTAAAAGTGTTCTTATAAAATGCTGTTATTTCAAAACCACTATCTTGATTTAAGCCTTAACTACATAGACCTACTTTTGTACAAAAGTACAAATGTGAGAAATTAAAATGGTCGTCAAAGAAACATGCTTGCAAAAAACCAAATGAAAATTGTTCTGACACAATAAATTAAACCGCCATGCACAAATTTCCCTTGTTTTTTTGCAAGCAGGTATCTTCAGAATAGATATTTATTTCTCACTTTTGTACAAAAGTAGACCTATGTAGTTAAGCCTTAAATCGATTGAATGGTTTGTACTTACTTTATCTAATATGAAGGACTACACCTTTGTTGATTCCCAATTCGGATTGGCCGGACTAAGATTCACGAAAATGTTTCCTCTTTCAGTTTACATTGACGTGCTCGACGTTTTTCTTTTAAACGTTCAACTTCCTTGACAACATACGATGACCGTGGACCGGCGTTATTGTTTTTCACAGAGAAACTGGCATTATCGTTATGTTTCTTGCGTTTTTGGTTGTCCGTGAATATTACTGAATGTGAGTGGATTAGCTTATGTCTGTGTTCAGAAACCACCAAATCCAGTTGTGGGTTGCGTGTTCAAACTCCATAACGAACCGAATTGGTTGCTCTGGAACCTGGAAGTTGCTGAAGCCAGTGGTCGGAGCAGCTGCTCCAAACACAGAAGTGTTCTCAAATGCTGGAGTAGGCTTTTGTCCAAATAGTTACCCACCTGCCGTGCTGGTATTGACATTAGTTCCAAATCATCCGAATCCAGTATTGGTTGTAGACGCTGCCAGACCAAAGGCTGGCTTATCTTTTGTTGAAGGTGCAGAGGTTTGTTGAACTGAAGCACCAAAACCACCAGTGCTGATGCATTCTGAGCTGCCGGCTGAAAAAAAATGAGAAATTAATTAAAAACTGTATGAGTTTCTTACGTTCATTAGGTCGAGTTTATAAATTATTAAAGAGAGTGTACTTTCAAAATATAAAAAGAAATAGGTATATCTAATATCTATATGTGACTCTCACAAAGGCACAGTATTTAGTATTATAAAAAATTTGTATAAATAATATCCTGAACAAAATATGGTAGGTAGTTTAATTACTTAGTACTTACGGCTGTCTATATTTGTTTTTTTTTTATTTTCCCTTTTTGTGGTCTCCAGCTGATGATTTTTCAAAGCACTGCAATTAAAAATGAAAAAATAATATTAATAAGGACATCTTAGTATATTTAGTTTGAAACAAAATCAATTTTTATTAAAGAATAAATTATTTTACATGATAGTAAACACAGGTATTCCTTAAAGGCCTTCCACACAAGCCCACTTTGTATTAATACATGTCAAAAAAGTGGGAAACAAATCATGTAGAATAGTGTGGAAACAAAATATGGCAGCCCAGCCTACACAACCCGACATTCTATCCCACACGATTTGACATGTGTTAATACATGAAGAATTGTAGGAATGGTTCTAATTCTATCCCACATTCTATCACACTTTTTTTTAGGTTAAGGTAATGTATTAATTCAAGTAAGTGTGGAAGCAAAATATGACATTTCTTTTCCACAAATTTGGCAGTCGTGTGGAATTCTTTCCCACTTTCAATTTGACTTGTATTAATACAAAGTGAGGTAGTGTGGAAGGGCTATTATGGCTGTCAATGGTTAGTGTTCTGTTCTTTTATTTTACCACCTGGTATCGCATTTTGACTTTTCTAATTGTCAATACGTGTTGTAATGTTCAAATAACTTTTATTCAAGATTTATTTTCCATAATCTTTTGAAAGTTATTATTAAAAAAAAAACCAAAACAGTATAAGGAAAACATTTTTTTATAAAAAAATTATTTTTTTAACAATAAATAGAAGTATGGCTTTGATTGAAATGTTTGTTCATATACGAAGTTTTGTCAGATGATTTAAAAGAACTTAAAAAAAAATGAGAGCCAAAAATGTATTCTTTGTTTATTTTGTATATATTTGTTTGTATTTGAGTTCATGTGCACTAAAGTCGTAGCAATAGTAACTAAACTAAACGAGTTAACGCCTTCGATATATAATGTTACTTTACTGCCTCTTGCGAGGAATTGACAAATCCTCCAAGAGTATCACTTGTCACGAATAAGTGCTTCTCGTCTAGCCGTTCGGATTCGGCATACAATTGTAGGTCCCTTCCATTCCTGTCAAGAGGCGCACACAGGAATGGTTGCGAGTTGTTAGTCACTAGGCCCTGGTTCTTCATGAGCCATTGTGTCACCCAATTTATTTATTAATTTTTTTTGAAGTTTCAACCAAATCGGAAACGTCAAATAGCTTTTTTTCTTGTTTTTTTTTTTTGTATAGACTTTGAAGGGTGCGCTGGTACACTGGGTCCACTAACTGTCATCTTCAAATGGAGTAAAAAAAACTGTTAGGGAATCCACTATCCAGTGTATTATAGAGATCAGTGCCTTCACCCAATCTGTCAAAAAAAAGAAACAACCGACAAAAACGAAGCGACTAATCGGGCACCATTTCTTCTTCTAAGAACCGTAATGACAACCGAGTATTCGGCTTTCCGCAGATTTATCTCTGTCTTTTCTCTTTCTAATTTTGACAGTTCATTACATAAAAAATTAAAGAAAAAAAAATCTAAATCAAGAGACCAGCGTTACTGCCATACTTTTTTAACTCTAGTTTTTAACTGATGAACACATTTCTTGCAGTGTTTGTTATGCCAAATTGAGCGATCAAGTTGGAGCTTTAAGATGTGGGTTACAAGATTTCGGTTCGTTTTAATTTCTACGCTTCTCGCTTCAAATTTGTGAGATACAATTCTATTATTTGCAAATTATTTTTCGCATACAAATTTGGCAGTTCATTTCTACAAATTTAAAAGTCTATGGTTTATAAGCTTTCTATGAGTACCCCTATTGTAACAACGAAATAAAATTTAAAAATAGTGTAACACTTTTGTTACATTTGTAACATTGTGGCAACGCTGTTTCCCAGCAAACTATATAAATAACCGGTGAAATATGTACGTAATAGAAGTACTTTTCTTGCACTGAAAAAAGATAGGGGCTCGGGAAAAAACTTAGTTATATACCTCCTATACATGAGAATACATAAAGCAGCTATCTCTTTCTAAAATGCGAAATGTAGTGAATTTCTCCTCCATTAAAGTACTGACAAAGGTACTTCAAATGTATATCAGCGAAGCACTACTGGAAGTACTTCTAATGTTAATGCGCCAGTAGGTTCTTAAACCATAGCAAAGCACTGAAACTTGACCTTTAAAAGTACTTCTTATGCGTGTACATTTCACCGGTTATATCCGTACTACTACAATTGAGTTCTCGAATCTAGAAGTACGGATATAACAGGTGAAACTTATACGTAAAAGAAGTAGTTTGTTTCTTCTGAAACTGAGCGTTTTTATTTAGTTTCATAAAGGACAAATTCACCAGTTTATTGCTAGTTTTATCAAAATAAATAAAATAACTTCCAATGGAAAGATAAAAATTGTTCAGATAAGAGCCGTTCCAATAATTAAACAATTTGCTGTATAACAATCTCAAAATACACGACGATCGTCGAAAATGGTTTCCTTGACCCTGATGAATCTGAAATAATAATAATAAAGTATAAAACACTTATTAGAACATTTGTATATTTACAGCCCTATTCTGCCGTTGTGAGGCTCACAATTTTTGTGAGGTTGATTATGTGAGGTTTCTTAATGGGCGGTCACAATTTCGTATTCTGCTTAAGCCCTCATAAGAAACCTCACAAGAAAACTCACCACAGGTAGGGGAATTTTTTATTGTCAGGTTGGCCAGTTGATTTCTGAAAACAAACAGATTAAAAAAAACTTATTTGGCGGAATTAAATACCTTATAATAATAATGAATTCTATTGGTAAGCAATTCGTTTAAACATTGATGTTTATATTTAATAATTATTATTTTATATATTCTAGATGATCAGAAAATCAAACGAGCGTCGCGGGAGCAGCTCGAGTATTTCATCGATTTTGTTCGGAGAAACCCCGATCTCCTAGCAAAAAAAATTAAAAAAAAAAAATAAAAATGAAAAGGCCAAATTGTTATACTCGGATGACAAAGGGTAGTGCACTGTCTTGGTCGTCATGTGGTTTGAGTTCCTGGATAATATCTATATATCTAGGCACAAAGTTTTTGAAAAACGGAAAAATTTAATAAAAGTTGTGTTTTCAAGGGCAATTGGATCATTCATATCTCCTTATTGTCTTAGCATATTCTCCTTCGCTGCAATCTAAGTCATTTATGAAAAAAAAAAATATTGATTTGCTTTTGTTAATATGCATGTAAATTTTTACTTTTCATTTCTAGATGAAACTTCTTCGAAAGATGTATTAAAATCAAATTCAATTCTATATTTCTTATTTTGCTATTTTTGTATAGTTTTGAGGGAAAGATGTGTCATGTATCTGAGTTGTGATCTGCCAAGGACCAGATCATAATTTTCAAGTTTTTATGAGGCTCACAAGTTGTGAGGTTTTTGCTAGAATACGAAAAAAGTCACATAATCGAATTCACCTCGAGTTATGAGGTTATTGTGACTTGTGAGGCATCAGTGAGGTTGCCAGAATAAGGCTGTTAATTTAATTTTAATCACAATAATTAAATATAATTTCTCTCCATTTATAACTCGCGCTCGCCGATAAAATAACTATTTTTGTTTGTCATGTTGTGCACATACGAAATGAGACAAAACTTTGTGCATCGTATACATCGCACTCTTTCTTCTCTTTTACGACAGAAGAGTTTTATATTTTTAAGGAGAAACAAAAGTCATTTTTTTGAGGGGAGAGTTTTTGGTAAATAGAGAAACACACACATTTATAGAATGCGTTTTATTTGTGGTTGTGTTTCAAGGCAAACTACTGATTTTTGGTTTGCAGGGTTGTTTCCCTTTTTTTTTTGTTGTTTGTTGTGTCTTTTTTTAGCCACTTACGTTTCTGGGATAAGCCGAATTCTCATATTTATAATGATTTATCTATGGTTTCTGGTTTTATGCATAGATCTTATAGCCTTTTCACATCAAACCCAAAACCCGGTTTTCCCGAAAATATCGGTTTTGGCTGAAAACCTAGATCGAAAACACAAGTTTTCCCATACATTTATGCTAAACAACAAGTTTTGATAAAACACAAGTTTTAAATAAAACCTGTCCAAAACATGTTGGATTTGCAGGATGAACTAAGCATACACACGTTGTGAAACATTCAGCGCTCAATTAAATGTCATATAAATAGCTGATGGGTTGCTGCCAGGAAAAAATATTTTTTACGCTGGAACACAAGAGAGCGCGACGCAGTGTCGCCCATCCTTACTACTACGTGCAATTGATCGGTTAAGAAATAAATTAATTATAACGACTCAGGATTGATTGTATTTCCATTATTAAATTCCAATATTAATAAATTGTCTTTTAATTGCACATAAAACATTTGATTTTTCCCTTTTCTGTGGCACTGACAGTTTTTAAAGCGACGCGGCCCTTCCTCGAAACCATTGTGTTTAAGCAAAACAAATGAAATGTCAATTGAAAACTTGTAAATTTTTGGTGTGAATGCATTTCAAGTTTTCGATTTTAAAATCTTTAGAATGGACGTTTAATTGTAAATAGCCTCGCGTACTCGGATCAATCAGTCTTTGCTCCTTCTGCTTTTATTTTGTTCTCATAGCTGTTGTAGATCATCTAAAAAAAAAGAAAGAAAACAATTTATTTTTGGCCGAGATTTTATTTTGGTTGATTGAATTCTGAGTATGAGTCTTAAATTAAGTCGTGGTAGCGAACACTACAATCAATTTTAATATAGATAAATATTTCAAAAAAATTTCATATGGGACACTTAAAAAAAAAAAAATCGACTGACATTTTTCAAACGTGTTTTATTTGAATTTTTGTTTAAATCTTTATCTGTATTAAAAATGATTATAATGATCAATACGATTACTTAAATTAAAACTGAGAACCATTTTATAACTATCACTTGCAAGTATTTTGTATGATTTTTTCTTGAAATTCTTAAAAGTGTTCTTATAAAATGCTGTTATTTCAAAACCACTATCTTGATTTAAGCCTTAACTACATAGACCTACTTTTGTATAAAAGTACAAATGTGAGAAATTAAAATCGTCGTCAAAGAAACATGCTTGCAAAAAACCAAATGAAAATTGTTCTGACACAATAAATTAAACCGCCATGCACAAATTTCCCTTGTTTTTTTGCAAGCAGGTATCTTCAGAATAGATATTTATTTCTCACTTTTGTACAAAAGTAGACCTATGTAGTTAAGCCTTAAATCGATTGAAATAAAAGCATTTTATAACTATCACTTGCAAGTATTTTGTATGATTTTTTCTTGAAATTCTTAAAAGTGTTCTTATAAAATGCTGTTATTTCAAAACCACTATCTTGATTTAAGCCTTAACTAAATAGACCTACTTTTGTACAAAAGTACAAATGTGAGAAATTAAAATCGTCGTCAAAGAAACATGCTTGCAAAAAACCAATGAAAATTGTTCTGACACAATAAATTAAACCGCCATGCACAAATTTCCCTTGTTTTTTTGCAAGCAGGTATCTTCAGAATAGATATTTATTTCTCACTTTTGTACAAAAGTAGACCTATGTAGTTAAGCCTTAAATCGATTGAATGGTTTGTACTTACTTTATCTAATATGAAGGACTACACCTTTGTTGATTCCCAATTCGGATTGGCCGGACTAAGATTCACGAAAATGTTTCCTCTTTCAGTTTACATTGACGTGCTCGACGTTTTTCTTTTAAACGTTCAACTTCCTTGACAACATACGATGACCGTGGACCGGCGTTATTGTTTTTCACAGAGAAACTGGCATTATCGTTATGTTTCTTGCGTTTTTGGTTGTCCGTGAATATTACTGAATGTGAGTGGATTAGCTTATGTCTGTGTTCAGAAACCACCAAATCCAGTTGTGAGTTGCGTGTTCAAACTCCATAACGAACCGAATTGGTTGCTCTGGAACCTGGAAGTTGCTGAAGCCAGTGGTCGGAGCAGCTGCTCCAAACACAGAAGTGTTCTCAAATGCTGGAGTAGGCTTTTGTCCAAATAGTTACCCACCTGCCGTGCTGGTATTGACATTAGTTCCAAATCATCCGAATCCAGTATTGGTTGTAGACGCTGCCAGACCAAAGGCTGGCTTATCTTTTGTTGAAGGTGCAGAGGTTTGTTGAACTGAAGCACCAAAACCACCAGGTGCTGATGTATTCTGAGCTGCCGGCTGAAAAAAAATGAGAAATTAATTAAAACTGTATGAGTTTCTTACGTTCATTAGGTCGAGTTTATAAATTATTAAAGAGAGTGTACTTTCAAAATATAAAAAGAAATAGGTATATCTAATATCTATATGTGACTCTCACAAAGGCACAGTATTTAGTATTATAAAAAATTTGTATAAATAATATCCTGAACAAAATATGGTAGGTAGTTTAATTACTTAGTACTTACGGCTGTCTATATTTGTTTTTTTTTTATTTTCCCTTTTTGTGGTCTCCAGCTGATGATTTTTCAAAGCACTGCAATTAAAAATGAAAAAATAATATTAATAAGGACATCTTAGTATATTTAGTTTGAAACAAAATCAATTTTTATTAAAGAATAAATTATTTTACATGATAGTAAACACAGGTATTCCTTAAAGGCCTTCCACACAAGCCCACTTTGTATTAATACATGTCAAAAAAGTGGGAAACAAATCATGTAGAATAGTGTGGAAACAAAATATGGCAGCCCAGCCTACACAACCCGACATTCTATCCCACACGATTTGACATGTGTTAATACATGAAGAATTGTAGGAATGGTTCTAATTCTATCCCACATTCTATCACACTTTTTTTTAGGTTAAGGTAATGTATTAATTCAAGTAAGTGTGGAAGCAAAATATGAAAAGACATTTCTTTTCCACAAATTTGGCAGTCGTGTGGAATTCTTTCCCACTTTCAATTTGACTTGTATTAATACAAAGTGAGGTAGTGTGGAAGGGCTATTATGGCTGTCAATGGTTAGTGTTCTGTTCTTTTATTTTACCACCTGGTATCGCATTTTGACTTTTCTAATTGTCAATACGTGTTGTAATGTTCAAATAACTTTTATTCAAGATTTATTTTCCATAATCTTTCGAAAGTTATTATTAAAAAAAAAACCAAAACAGTATAAGGAAAACATTTTTTTATAAAAAATTTATTTTTTTAACAATAAATAGAAGTATGGCTTTGATTGAAATGTTTGTTCATATACGAAGTTTTGTCAGATGATTTAAAAGAACTTAAAAAAAATGAGAGCCAAAAATGTATTCTTTGTTTATTTTGTATATATTTGTTTGTATTTGAGTTCATGTGCACTAAAGTCGTAGCAATAGTAACTAAACTAAACGAGTTAACGCCTTCGATATATAATGTTACTTTACTGCCTCTTGCGAGGAATTAACAAATCCTCCAAGAGTATCACTTGTCACGAATAAGTGCTTCTCGTCTAGCCGTTCGGATTCGGCATACAATTGTAGGTCCCTTCCATTCCTGTCAAGAGGCGCACACAGGAATGGTTGCGAGTTGTTAGTCACTAGGCCCTGGTTCTTCATGAGCCATTGTGTCACCCAATTTATTTATTAATTTTTTTTGAAGTTTCAACCAAATCGGAAACGTCAAATAGCTTTTTTTCTTGTTTTTTTTTTTGTATAGACTTTGAAGGGTGCGCTGGTACACTGGGTCCACTAACTGTCATCTTCAAATGGAGTAAAAAAAACTGTTAGGGAATCCACTATCCAGTGTATTATAGAGATCAGTGCCTTCACCCAATCTGTCAAAAAAAAGAAACAACCGACAAAAACGAAGCGACTAATCGGGCACCATTTCTTCTTCTAAGAACCGTAATGACAACCGAGTATTCGGCTTTCCGCAGATTTATCTCTGTCTTTTCTCTTTCTAATTTTGACAGTTCATTACATAAAAAATTAAAGAAAAAAAAATCTAAATCAAGAGACCAGCGTTACTGCCATACTTTTTTAACTCTAGTTTTTAACTGATGAACACATTTCTTGCAGTGTTTGTTATGCCAAATTGAGCGATCAAGTTGGAGCTTTAAGATGTGGGTTACAAGATTTCGGTTCGTTTTAATTTCTACGCTTCTCGCTTCAAATTTGTGAGATACAATTCTATTATTTGCAAATTATTTTTCGCATACAAATTTTGACAGTTCATTTCTACAAATTTAAAAGTCTATGGTTTATTAGCTTTCTATGAGTACCCCTATTGTAACAACGAAATAAAATTTAAAAATAGTGTAACACTTTTGTTACATTTGTAACATTGTGGCAACGCTGTTTCCCAGCAAACTATATAAATAACCGGTGAAATATGTACGTAATAGAAGTACTTTTCTTGCACTGAAAAAAGATAGGGGCTCGGGAAAAAACTTAGTTATATACCTCCTATACATGAGAATACATAAAGCAGCTATCTCTTTCTAAAATGCGAAATGTAGTGAATTTCTCCTCCATTAAAGTACTGACAAAGGTACTTCAAATGTATATCAGCGAAGCACTACTGGAAGTACTTCTAATGTTAATGCGCCAGTAGGTTCTTAAACCATAGCAAAGCACTGAAACTTGACCTTTAAAAGTACTTCTTATGCGTGTACATTTCACCGGTTATATCCGTACTACTACAATTGAGTTCTCGAATCTAGAAGTACGGATATAACAGGTGAAACTTATACGTAAAAGAAGTAGTTTGTTTCTTCTGAAACTGAGCGTTTTTATTTAGTTTCATAAAGGACAAATTCACCAGTTTATTGCTAGTTTTATCAAAATAAATAAAATAACTTCCAATGGAAAGATAAAAATTGTTCAGATAAGAGCCGTTCCAATAATTAAACAATTTGCTGTATAACAATCTCAAAATACACGACGATCGTCGAAAATGGTTTCCTTGACCCTGATGAATCTAAAATAATAATAATAAAGTATAAAACACTTATTAGAACATTTGTATATTTACAGCCCTATTCTGCCGTTGTGAGGCTCACAATTTTTGTGAGGTTGATTATGTGAGGTTTCTTATGAGGCGGTCACAATTTCGTATTCTGCTTAAGCCCTCATAAGAAACCTCACAAGAAAACTCACCACAGGTAGGGGAATTTTTTATTGTCAGGTTGGCCAGTTGATTTCTGAAAACAAACAGATTAAAAAAAACTTATTTGGCGGAATTAAATACCTTATAATAATAATGAATTCTATTGGTAAGCAATTCGTTTAAACATTGATGTTTATATTTAATAATTATTATTTTATATATTCTAGATGATCAGAAAATCAAACGAGCGTCGCGGGAGCAGCTCGAGTATTTCATCGATTTTGTTCGGAGAAACCCCGATCTCCTAGCAAAAAAAATTAAAAAAAAAAAATAAAAATGAAAAGGCCAAATTGTTATACTCGGATGACAAAGGGTAGTGCACTGTCTTGGTCGTCATGTGGTTTGAGTTCCTGGATAATATCTATATATGTAGGCACAAAGTTTTTGAAAAACGGAAAAATTTAATAAAAGTTGTGTTTTCAAGGGCAATTGGATCATTCATATCTCCTTATTGTCTTAGCATATTCTCCTTCGCTGCAATCTAAGTCATTTATGAAAAAAAAAAATATTGATTTGCTTTTGTTAATATGCATGTAAATTTTTACTTTTTATTTCTAGATGAAACTTCTTCGAAAGATATATTAAAATCAAATTCAATTCTATGTTTCTTATTTTGCTATTTTTGTATAGTTTTGAGGGAAAGATGTGTCATGTATGTGAGTTGTGATCTGCCAAGGACCAGATCATAATTTTCAAGTTTTTATGAGGCTCACAAGTTGTGAGGTTTTTGCTAGAATACGAAAAAAGTCACAAAATCGAATTCACCTCGAGTTATGAGGTTATTGTGACTTGTGAGGCATCAGTGAGGTTGCCAGAATAGGGCTGTTAATTTAAATTTAATCACAATAATTAAATATAATTTCTCTCCATTTATAACTCGCGCTCGCCGATAAAATAACTATTTTTGTTTGTCATGTTGTGCATCGTATACATCGCACTCTTTCTTCTCTTTTACGACAGAAGAGTTTTATATTTTTAAGGAGAACAAAAGTCATTTTTTTGAGGGGAGAGTTTTTGGTAAATAGAGAAACACACACATTTATAGAATGCGTTTTGTTTGTGGTTGTGTTTCAAGGCAAACTACTGATTTTTGGTTTGCAGGGTTGTTTCCCTTTTTTTTTTTGTTGTTTGTTGTGTCTTTTTTTAGCCACTTACGTTTCTGGGATAAGCCGAATTCTCATATTTATAATGATTTATCTATGGTTTCTGGTTTTATGCATAGATCTTA
Organism: Melangyna quadrimaculata; assembly: GCA_949320155.1. Lineage (NCBI taxonomy): Eukaryota > Metazoa > Arthropoda > Insecta > Diptera > Syrphidae > Melangyna > Melangyna quadrimaculata. The sequence continues at coordinate 281,256,624 of OX439483.1, forward strand.
TAGCCTTTTCACACCAAACCCAAAACCCGGTTTTCGCGAAAATATCGGTTTTGGCTGAAAACCTAGATCGAAAACACATGTTTTCCCATACATTTATGCTAAACAACAAGTTTTGATAAAACACAAGTTTTAAATAAAACCTGTCCAAAACATGTTGGATTTGCAGGATGAACTAAGCAAACACACCTTGTGAAACATTCAGCGCTCAATTAAATGTCATATAAATAGCTGATGGGTTGCTGCCAGGAAAAAATATTTTTTACACTGGAACACAAGAGAGCGCGACGCAGTGTCGCGCATCCTTACTACTACGTGCAATTGATCGGTTAAGAAATAAATTAATTATAACGAATCAAGATTGATTGTATTTCCATTATTAAATTCCAATATTAATAAATTGTCTTTTAATTGCACATAAAACATCTGATTTTTCTCTTTTCTGTGGCACTGACAGTTTTTAAAGTGGCGCGGCCCTTCCTCGAAACCATTGTGTCTAAGCAAAACAAATGAAATGTCAAATGAAAACTTGTAAATTTTTGGTGTGAACGCATTTCAAGTTTTTGTAAACCAATTGCCGAAAACCTGGTTTTGGGTTTGGTGTGAAAAGGCTATTAGAAGAAGAAATAGAGGAAGAGGTATTTGTCACATATACAGTGTACGTGCGTGAAGCAATTTTTGAGAACCAGAAGTGTCAAATCGTTAGCGTGTGATTAGAAAAAACAAAGAAAAACAAATTGGTACAAGTTAAAACCCAAATTAATATAACAATAACTTTGAAAAAACAAATAATTTAAAGTGCATTAATTAGACATTGTGGAGATCTTATAAATTAAAAAAAAAACATGAAATGCATTGTTCAGGGGTGTGGAAATCAACACAACAAGGTGAATAAAAGCTTTTCCTTTTACGGGTGAATTTTATTATATTTTTCTCAAAAAAAGTGCTGTAAAGTTTTTGTCTTTAGATTGGTGAACTTTTAAACAATAGGGGTATTCACGATCTGGTGCAACGAGCCTAGTAAAAGTGCGAAATTAAAAAATTAAGTGGATCGTGAACGCACTTTTCTTATCTTCTTGTAACACTAAAGCAAATGTAAAAATTAGTTTGACATTTGTTATTTGTTTTTGTTTCGAACATATCTGAAAATTTCAATTTGATTTAATTTAAATTTTGTTCATAAAAAGATGCCAAAAAAACGGAAAAAGAAAATATTACCAAATCTTAATTATCGTCCGAATTTTAAATGGAAAATAATAGTAAAAGATGATGACGACGTCACATCAATACAATCAAGATAGCAAATTGGATGTATCCAATGAACATACCTTTGTTTCTGTTTAACGTAATCAAGAATGAGTGAGCTGTCAAAAACACAATTTACAAATTTTACAATGTTGTATTTTTCTGTTGCAATAGGTTTCGGGTATTGCTAAAGTGCGAAACTGTTGTAAGATTGCACCTTGTATATTTTGTTGGTGTAGTGTTGTAAGATTTTACACGCACTTTTACAATAGGGGTATTCACGATCCGATGCACCTGGTCTTGTATCATTGTAAAAGTGCAAAAGTGTAAAATCTTACAACACTACAACAACAAAATATACAAGGTGCAATCTTACAACAGTTTTGCACTTTAGCAATACCCGAAACCTATTGCAACAGAAAAATACAACATTGTAAAATTTGTAAATTGTGTTTTTGACAGCTCACTCATTCTTGATTACGTTAAACAGAAACCAAGGTATGTTCATTGGATACATCCAATTTGCTATCTTGATTGTATTGATGTGACGCCGTCATCACCTTTTAATTATTTCCCATTTAAAATTCGGACGATAATTAAGATTTGGTAATATTTTCTTTTTCCGTTTTTTTGGCATCTTTTTATGAACAAAATTTAAATTAAATCAAATTGAAATTTTCAGATATGTTCGAAACAAAAACAGATAACAAATGTCAAACTAATTTTGACATTTGCTTTAGTGTTGCAAGAAGATAAGAAAAGTGCGTTCACGATCCACTTAAAAAAAATAAAATTTCGCACTTTTACTAGGCTCGTTGCACCAGATCGTTAATACCCCTAATGATACTAGGCCAGTTGCATCAGATCGTGAATACTCCTAATATATTTAGAATGGGTTACACTTTAAATTAAGTCAAGAATATTATAATTTAGTTGAAAATGTGCACATAATTTTTTTGTTAGAATTTAAGAACAAGAAATGACAAAACTGAAATTCTTGTTAACAGGGGTGCATGAGATTATATTGGAGGTTGAAAGGCGCAACCATCTGTTAAGCGCCGTTTTTATGAGACAATTATTTTTTGTTATTCAATCGATTTTTCACGTTTAAAGTTAGTAATAAAATATCTATTTGTTCCGTCACCAACTTATTAGTTCATGTTTCAATGTTAATTTGTCTGTTCAGTAAGGTGTCTATCAGTTCATATTTGGTTCATGGTTCATGTTTAAAGTTTAATCCATTATAAATAAATGTTCTTCGATAGTTAATTGATCTACATAAATACAAACAGTTAACAGCACTTGATTTGAGAAAAATATAATAAAACTCACTTGTGAGACGAAATGCTCTTACCACACTTACTGTTTTTCTGTTAATTTCTAAATAACTAAAATGTCTATTTTATTCACTTGAAAAGGTTTGTCTTTTCAAAGTTTTTTTTTTATATATATGCGTCTTAATTTGTAACACTTTTTTATTGTCCTTTTTTAAAATTACACTAGCGATTTGCCATTTCAGATTAACAAATTTCTTCACGCACGTACACTTTCTTTTTTTTAGAACATTCCACTAAAACAACTTCGGAAAATAACAAAAATGACTATTCTGATGGTGCCCTAGTGAGTTGCCTTCAAAGAGCACTCCGTCCCTGCTGTAATGCATTTGTATTTGTGAGACCTCACACCATTTTAAAAACTGCTTCACTTTTTTCCAACAAGGGCTGTTCCTCTATTTCTTCTTCTAAGGCATAGATAAACAATAATTGTGCTTTTAGTAAAACTATAGCTATACATATATCTAAAAAAAGAATGCATAAAAAACCTAAATCGAGGGAAAACAATTCAATGCAAACAAATATAAATATACAACTACAAATGCATCCTCTGTACACGTATACGATATTATTCGTTTTCCCTCTAGTTAGAGCTGTTTTTTTTTCCTTATTTTAGCTCCGTTTGCCACAGACGTTTGTGGGATAAGCTCCATACCATAGAGAAAATACTACCTAGAGAACCGACTTAAGGTGTCCATGCTCTTTCACCCTACAAGCTGAATTGAGAGGATTTATGCCCTATTCAGTAAGGATGTGTGCAGTTGCAATGCATTTTAAATTGGACAAAACGAGCTTTGTATGTATGCATTAGGGCATTTGCTCAAACGTGGTCATGTGCTCAATTGGTGAATCGGATATTCAAAAAAGGGAATCCGTTTACTTCAAAAACTGAAAAATGAAATATTTTGTCAATAAAATTGATGCTTCTAAATGTTTATGAACAAAAACTTTAATTGATATAGCCTTTATTGCTTCTGGCATATAAATCAAGTAATATTTATTACTATTTCTATTGAAAACAAAGAAAATGTAATCAAAAAGTAGATTCACACCCTTGAAATTCCATGCGTATGTGCCCTAACTTCCAGCACAAGAAATAGACCAGTTTTGCTCAATCATGTCGAGAATTTTGACAAGAGCTGACAGCTCGTAGTGTTTTCAAATTTTTCTTCAAAAAATGAGTCCAATCTGCTAAAATTAAACTTTTGCTCTTATAAATAAAACTAAACAATGGACGATCCCGTTTTTAAACACAAAAATCAAAAATATAAACTTCGAGTTAAAGTGTGGGAAAAAGATTTCAAAAAGAAATACAATAGAATTCCTTTAAAGGTTAGTTTAAAAATCTTGGCTTGTAACTTCGTAACTTATATTTTTTTTTTTTTGATTCTTACAAAATGTACTACAAACTTAAAACCTCATTTCTCGAAGACACACTCAATGATATTCTCGCCGAGGATGGTTTTGATATTCTTGAAACCTCTCAAGGAGACATCGATGAAAGCATGCAAGACAATTCATGTGGACCACAACTTCCACTGGATATCAACTATATCAAATATGGACTCGTCGCTAAATTTTTCCAATTTAAACGAACTCAAGTCTTTAACTCAGATTACAAACGCTGTTAATCTTAATGAAGATCATGTCATCAAAGAATTTGAACTCGTTAAAGAGAGCGAACACAATACAAAAGCTTGGGGCAAAGATGTAAGTAAGAAACCCCCTGTACAAAAATCCACCAGTCCAGTCCGTCAAGCCTTCAAATCCAATTTAACGGTAAAACTGTTTAAAAGTTCGTCCTTTTCGAAAAGAAATCCTCGCAAATCTTTAGCAAAAACAAATAAAGATCTATCGCAGTCTTCGGTTACCTCCACTCAATCGGAAACTCAGGAACTTTTTCCCGATCTCGAGACAATTCTAACTCAGCGAGCTAAAGAATTGGCAAATAAAGAACCAAATTATGATTTTATGTCTGCTGTGGGTCTCAAAAAGCCTAAACACACTTCAATGCAACTGGACGCGGGTTGGCTTAATAGAAATGCCACAGATGATGGAAATTCTTTCATGTTAAGTGATCAAATAGGAGAATCTGTTCCAATGGGGCTGAGCAATATAAATGTCTCCCAATTAATTGCTCAGGAAAAAAAACGGGAATCGCTTATTATTTATACTCCAACCATTCCTGAGCAATATGGAGACAATACAAAGACTGTGCAGGGCAAATATGACTCCGACTCTATCGTGTCCAATAGCGAAGATGAAAAAGAAGTTCAAGAACCTCGCATAGTCAAACGCCGACGGGTTCTGACTGCAATAGACAAGAATCAACAGACACCAATTGCTGCTCCTCAAGAACAAATAAGAGTTCCACTAATTCCATGTGAAGAATATCCAAAAGCACCATGCGAGGATGCATCCATATCTGTGGAAGACATTCCAATTGTTGCAAAGAAGCGAAGGAGAAAGGAAATGGATACATCCGAAGGAGACGAAGATAAAAAACCTAAGCGAATTCGCAAAAAAGCTGTAGCTACGAAGAAAAAACTACAAAAGAAGGAAGTAAACAAACCAAATGCAAGTAGTAAAGCCAAGAAGGCGGCTCCAAAAGCTGTAACTGCAATAAAATCCACCACAAGAGTTTCGAGGAAGCAACAAAAACAAGAGGCCACTGAAGAAAATGAAGAAGGAAAAGCCCCAGATCCGGAAGAGATTAAGTATACCCTCGCTCTAGAAACTGGAAACTTAAGATGCTTGCCTAGAGCAAATGTGGACGATCTCGAAATGGCTAATTTAATGGCAGATGAGTATATTAACAATGTAAGCGAAAAAGTAGGAGGTATAAAGAAAACTGATGAAAGCCAGACATGTTTTAAAGTGAATGAAAAACGCGAAGCACTAAAAAACAAGTTAGCTGACAAAGTGGCTTCTGGAGAATTGAATGAGAATTTTGTCCGGATCAATATCCAAAAGAAGGTTTTCGTTCGTGGCAAGAAAACTGTAAACTTCTCTAAATACAAGAAGAACCAATGGAAAAAGAAGAAAGCAGCCGCTTTGATTGGACCCGAAATGAACATGAGTGGATGTGATGGCGGAATCTTGACTTGTTTTCAGTGCGGTCAGCCGGGTCATTTTGCCCAGCAGTGCAAACTTAAAAGTGATTCTCTTCTGCCAGCTACTGTGGATATGGATGATGATAGTCCTTACTTAACTCTAGAAGAGGCAGAGAAGATGGCCAGTCAGAGTGCATTGGTTGTGCATAGCCGGAATTTGGATAAACTTCCAGAAGCAACGAACACGCTTCTGTGTAAGAAAGATGGCGAAGAAGAAGATCAAGGAGATGACGAGGAAGAAACTTTTGATGGCAAAGAAAATGAAGCAGAAGAAGACATAGTCGCTCAAATTTATAAAGAAATCCAAGCAGCAACAGAAAAACCAGCTGAAATCCCAACATCTCCACCAAAAGTATATATAGGGCATACAATCCCCCAGGATTTTCTTGAAAAAGCTGGTCTACTCAATGCTCCCAATGTAGTTTCCAAAGGCGGCGCTATCTATGAACTTAATCCTGACGGATCTATCCCAGCAGCAACAGAAGAAGTCTATGAAGTGCTTAGGATGTTTGGCCACACTGACTTCCGCAAGGGCCAGGATTGGGCCATAATGAGAATTCTCACCGGCCAATCGACATTGGTAACTCTCAGTACTGGCAGTGGAAAATCTCTTTGCTATCAACTGCCTATTTATTTATATAGCAAAAAAATGGGTTCCATAACTTTGGTAATTTCGCCGTTGGTATCTTTGATGGAGGATCAAGTTCAAGGTGTTCCACATTTTCTACGAGCTCACTGCCTGCATACCAATCAAACTCCGCAACAACGAATAAAAATTCTAGAAATAATCAATAATGGAGAAATTGATATTTTGTTGGTATCGCCCGAGGCAGTGGTGGCCGGCGAACGTTCAACCGGATTTGGTTCGATTTTGAGAAAACTACCGCCCATTGCATTTGCATGTATCGATGAGGCGCATTGTGTTTCACAACGGAGTCATAATTTCCGACCTAGCTATTTGATGATTTGTAAGGTTTTACAAAAGAATTTGGGTGTAAAAACTGTCTTGGGTTTGACAGCAACGGCAACATTACCCACTAGAACGAGTATAATCAGACATTTGAGCATTCCGGATGGAGAGAAAGGAATCATTAGTGATGTTCCCTTACCGGACAATTTGATATTGTCAGTTTCGAAGGATGAAAATAGAGACACAGCTCTGATCGGATTACTGTTGAGTAAAAGGTAAGATAAGAATCGTCTTTTGTATGGCTTTGCCTAAATCTGAAACTTCACGCACACCACACAAAGAAAATAATTTCGGACCGTCCTACAACTTTTGTCCTTTTGCTTTTCCTTGCAGATTCGATGCTTGCCAGTCGATTATTATCTACTGCACTAGACGTGATGAATGCGAACGAATTGCTGGACAAATAACAACCTACATGCAGGTTAGTGGAGTTAATTATTTGTTGTTTTTTTTCTTTTTAAGCCCTCAATCTTTTAGGATAGAAAATCCGACAATGTACCAGCGAGCGCTAAAAAACGTAAACGCGTTAATTGGCAGGCAGAACCTTATCATGCTGGTTTCCCAGCATCACGCCGGCGAACAATACAAAATGCTTTTATGAAAAACGAGCTTCGCATTGTTGTGGCTACAATAACTTTTGGTATGGGAATCAATAAACCAGACATCCGTTCAGTCATTCACTATAATATGCCAAGAAATTTCGAGAGCTATGTGTAAGAGATCGGTCGTGCAGGTCGCGATGGAAAAATATCTCATTGTCATTTGTTTTTAGATTCGAAGGGTGGCGATCAGAATGAATTACGCCGACATATTTTTGCCAATTCTATTGATAGACATGTAATTCGTAAACTTTTGCAAAAATTATTCATTCCCTGTTCGTGTGAAAAGAATTTGAAGAAAAAGTAAGATTTGCAATTGAATTGTCTAGATCTGGCTTAATATACCTTTTTTTTAAATATTTGTCTTCAAGTGATTTTGTAAATGAACATCAGGAGGAAATCAAAGCATCTCAAAACATCGACTGGGAGGAAGATATGTTTGATGTTGATGATAAACTTGTTTCAGAGGGCCCTTCGAAATCGACTGATAAAAAACAACCACGAAAAAGAATCTGTCCAGGCCATGAAATTGGAATCTCAATTGAGAAAACAGTACAAGCCTTAGATATACCAGAAGAGAACATATCAACACTTCTTTGTTATTTAGATTAGAATTAGATTGCCGTTGGGGTATAAATGTGCTCAGTTCGGCTTATATAATGTGCAAAGTGATATCTTACGGAGGAGCAAAGTACTTAAAGTAAGATAAGTCACATAAAAAGTCAGTCTTAGGCGCCGATATAAGTTATTTAATTTTTATTTTAGACATGCAGCTAGAGACTGTCCTCCACTGGCAATGGCCATAGCCTTACAATTGAAAAACAAAACCTTCAAGGAGGATAGCAGCACCCTTGAATTTTCTGTGATTGACATTGCTGCTGCAATCGGATGGAATAGTGGAGTTGTTAAAAAAGCAATTAAAGAATCTTGAATGGATTACACGTAAGCTTAAAAAGTTTTAAAAATATGAATTAGAAGTCGAATGTTAATTCTTTTGCTATCAGAAAATGGTTACCCAAAGAGATCACCATTAACAGTTTCCTACTTTGATTTGGGTTTTAGAGTTAAATCGCCTGGAGATTTTACATTGGATGAGATCGATGAAGCTCTTGACTCCCTTTATAGTCGGTCTGCAATGCAAGAAAAAACACAGTTAATTCAGGTATCTGTTTTCAAATCTCTAAAGTAGCATAGTTTTTACATAGTCTTCTTCTTTTTTCAGCTACAATATGTATTCCAAGGTCTTTCTTCGGTTTCATATAAATCTTACAAAACCTGTACAATTGAAGATTTTCCCAAAAACAATTCTGAAAAGTTAAAAGTTATGGTTCGTGAATATTTCCAAAATGATTATCCCAAAGATTTGGTTCTTGATGTTGAGGTACGTTTTAATTAATTTCTCATATTTATTTTGCGTTTTCTTTAATTGTCGTTTTTTATTATCCAACATAACCGATGATGAAATAACTGGTGATATTTATTCAATAATAAATATGTATCCTGATAATACATTTACTGGAAGGAATATTGCACGAATCTTCCATGATATACAAAGTCCTGATTTCCCTGCTGTTATATGGGGACGATGTAAATATTGGAGAGGCCAATCGAAAGCAGATTTCAATAGAATTGTAAAGCTAGCTAATTCAGTTATTGTTAAGATGCGAACTTACTTACTTACTTACTTAGGTCCTCGGACCTATTACGTCCGTGATGTTTCCCTTACGGGACATAGGGCCTCCACTACACCTACGCGCCATCGTGTACGATTTCTTGAAATATATTTCAGCTCTCTCCAACTTTTCCCCAGTCGTGCCGATTCCTGTTCGACCGTTCTTCGCCATGTACTTCTAGGCCGGCCCACTTGTCTTCCCTCCTGTGTGAGCGGGTTCCACTGCATTGCTTGAGATGCAATGCACCGATCGCCTTTTCGAAGCGTATGGCCAATCCACTGCCACTTTCTTCTTCGTATAATGGAGTCTATGGGCTCCTGACCCGTTCTCGCATGAAGTTCGGCATTGGAGATACGGTTGGGCCAGAAAATCCTCAAGATGTTTCGTAGACATCTATTAACGAAGGTTTGCAGCTTTCTAGTGACAATTTCAGTGACTTTCCAAGTGCTGCAGCCGTAAAGCAGAACGGATTCAACATTGGAGCGGAACAGTCGTAGCTTGGTCTTTAAGCTAAAAGAGTTGTTTCTCCATATTTTGGACAGCATTCCGAACGCAGCCTTTGCTTTTCTGATTCGGCTGTTTACGTCCAGTTCAGTTCCGCCACCCGTAGAGATAATACTCCCAAGATATTGGAAATCCTCTACCCTCTCTACCGGTTGTCCAGAAATATTTACTTGGATTGATGAGGAAGTTCCAAGGCTGATCCTTTTAGTTTTTGCCGAGTTGATCTTAAGCCCTACGATTTCTGCTTCTCTCTCCACCCTTGTTGTCATTTGATGGAGATCCATGATCCTATGAGAGAGTAAGCATACGTCGTCCGCGTAGTCCAGATGTTTGAGGTGAGATTGCAGAGTCCACTGAATTCCTCCATTTCCATTTGACAAAGCTGCGTGCAGTACGTCACTTATCACCAACAGGAACAGTATTGGTGACAGTATACAGCCTTGCCTAACTCCACTTTGGATTTCAAACTCCTCTGACAGCCTACCTTTGTGCAAAACGTGACACCTGGATCCATCATATGTAGCCTTGATAATAGCAATCAATTTATCTGGGATGCCCCTCCTGTGCAAAGCAAGCCAAATAAATTCTCTATTGACACTGTCGAACGCCTTTTCAAAATCGATGAACAGCAGGTGAAGTGGTGATCGATATTATATTAAGTATTAAATATTTATTATATTAGTTTAAAATTTCATATTATTAAAACAAAGTAATTAATTTAGTTTTTGTTTATGTGATAATTGATACATACGAAAGAAAAAAATAAACTTAAAAAAAAAAATTGGTGCGTCTAAACAAGTGAACCGCACTGTACAAGGAAATAAGGTCATTGCTTCTGTATTTGATTTGTCTTATTAAAATTAAAATTGTTTTCTTTCTGCAATCTCATTTTAATTTTGGTGTAATTAATTCCCTTCAGAATCTTTATTAAAGAAATGAGGCTGTAAACGTCCAAGTCCTTAAAGTATTTCTGTATTTCACTGTGCACAGCATCCACTTCTTTTGTACCTGTAAATGGCATGATGGTTCAGAATAATTGAACGTAATTGTCACAATATTTGTATTACATTCCATAAGATTAAGAATAGGTAAAGCATTGAATATTTGTCGAAACCTTTCATAGGAAAATTTTGAAAGACAATTATGACAGCAACTAATGCTTGCTAACTTGGACACATTATAATTTTGCGTTTTCTACGCTTTTGGCCATTTAAATAGTACATTATAGGCAAATCAAGGTAAACAATGGTGATTTTGTATGATATTGAACAAAATAGAATTTTCGTTTTAACAAAACCAAATTAAAATGTTTTTGATCAATAAGGTACAAATTGTAACGAGAATAATTTGGATATTGAACAAGGAAGATATAAGATGGTATGATTTTAAAGATATACCATGAATTGTGCAATATGATACAAAAACAATGATAAGTGGTTTATTGAACGAAAGTAACACTCAAATGGGTATTGTAGTCTATTGAACCAAACAGTTCACCATAGAACAAAATGGTTTGCGCCAATCGAAAGAGCACCCTCGAATTATAAAAACTGCATTTCTAACTCAATTTCGTGAAAAATGGTCTATTGAACAAGATAGAACTCAGGTGACGAATTGCTTAGGACTCTGAATCAGAGTGAATCGGAATTAATTCAAACAGCCAAGTTGACTTGCAACAAGTTCAGCATCAAAAATCTGCCAATAGTGAATCCTATCTCAAACTATTTTATAAATTGCTGTTCTGGTACTCTGAAAATCTGGTGGTACAAAAACATACTATGGCAGGAATTTTTTTGTTTGTTGTCCTATGTTAAGTATGTAAATAGAAATATCTCAATTTTTTGTTACATCCAATTTTCATTGGCTGCTCCGTTAAAAAAATACTATTTTGTTTTTATACTTTTATTAATTTGTATTTATTTTTGTAACTATGTACAATTATTTTAAATAACTTATTTTTATTTATGCATAAACTTAATATATATGATTCGCAAAAGGGACAAATTTAAATAAAAATAGTGAATCCTATCTCAAACTATTTTATAAATTGCTGTTCTGGTACTCAAAAAATCTGATGGTACAAAAACATACTATCAATTTTGTACTTTACTTGAAGGCAGGAATTTTTTTGTTTGTTGTCCTATGTTAAGTATGTAAATAGAAATATCTCAATTTTTTGTTACATCCAATTTTCATTGGCTGCTCCGTTAAAAAATACTATTTTGTTTTTATTCTTTTATTAATTTGTATTTATTTTTGTAACTATGTATAATTATTTTAAATAACTTATTTTTATTATTGCATAAACATAATATATATGATTCGCAAAAGGAACAAATTTAAATAAATAGACAAAAACAAACAAGTTTCTTTTAAATATCTTCTATAAAGTATTACAATTTTATGAGGAAGATTAATGATGCTTTAACAAAATAAAATGTTATTGATTTTGACAATGATTCAAGTGTATGTATGTATGTTTTTATTTAGTAAAATTTTACTGTTACATTTCAATAATTATATAACTATTGACAAATTTGTTAAACAAATAATTATGCATACAATTGGAAAACTAATCACCCCTATTATGATAGTCGTTTCACTAAAACGACAGTAAAACGACAAGGCTCTAGCGGCGACAGTTTCTGTCCAATCTCCACGCATCTCATCCTTATGACGAAATTCGTTTGAATTAAACATCAATTGACGCCTCCAGGGACGTGTCGTGCTAGTGAAACGACAACCGTAATAAGGGTGAATATCTTTATACATTGAATTCTCTGATATGACATAAGTAAATCTTAAAAAAAAAAAAGATCAATCCGAAGGCATGAATATTCTCTTCAAAAGGATATAACTGATCATGCAATTACTAAATCAGTTTAACTCTTGTTTTCATCACTCCTGAATGCCTCCACAATGTTAAATAGATTCTTCATTCGAATCTTTGTTGTTAAAGTTGTTTGCGGCGAAAATTTTTTGATTGTAGCTTGTTTGCCTATAATTCTCGGCATTGACCACCTTACTTCGATGTAAGCTGGAATATAAATACAAAAATAGGTTTCAATATTATTGAGAGAGGATTGTGTCACAAAACAACAACTGTGGCTTAAAAAGCTAATTTCAATAATTATAAATATATTCTGTTCCACAAAAACATAAGGTAGGATTGCGAATCAAAATAAATGTATTTTTATGATCATACAAATAAATATCATCGTTACAAACGTTTTCTTATACATTTTATAAATCCATCAAATCAGTCAAAGTAAAGCCTAGTATTCACATCGAGTGAAAACAAAATGTCCCTATAAAAGTGACACATATTTCACAGCGATGAAATTCAACACGAGAGCTGAGTAACCAAATGTAAAGCCTAGTACTCAGTTCGAGTGAAAATGAAATTCCTATATAAAAGTGACACTTATTTCACACCGATGAAATTAAAAACGAGAGGTGAGTACCCAAATGTGAAAGTGAAATATGAACAGGTTCAAAATGAATTTCATTTTATAATTTTCATTTCGCAACGTGCAGCCAGCCACTAGGAAAAGAATACAAAATTTGTGGAAAAGTGTGACATTTGTCAATTAATTTATCAAGCTCAAAATAAAAGTTGAAAAATAATTTAATTAAATAACATAAGGAATTATTTTGAACTTAAATGTCGTTTATTTTTGAATTTAAAGTGCTACCATCAAGCAAAGACAAGAAACCATGGTATTGAAAATAGTCTTCGTTAGCATTTTGTCAAGATTCTGTCAGAAAAACTTTCATACAAATCAATATTTGTTTCATTCAAAGTGAGTATCAAATATTAGAAAACTGAGGACTAAATATTCACGTGGAGAATCAATAATGGGTTCATAATGAATATTCACGTGAATTTGTACCGTATTTATTTTTCATTTCACAAAGAGGTGAGTACTAGGCTAAAGAGTGAAATATGAACCGGTTCAACATTAATTTCGTTTCATAATTTTCATTTCATATCGTACGACCACTAGGAACAAATAAAATAGTTGTGGAAAAGTGTAACATTTGTCAATAAATTAAAATGAAAGTTTTTATCTACATATATATATATATATATAAATGAATTGTTGTTCGTTTGTGTTCTTATATCTCAAGTTTGGTAGCTACGAATTCGATGAATTTTTTTTTTGTTGGAAAGGTATTGTTCTGTAGCAGGTTTGTGTATAAAAAAAATGACATGTGACCGCTTACCATTTTTATGAGAAAACAAATTAAAATTTTATTTTCTTATTCTTATTCTCAAAAGCTCTTTTGCTTTCCATTTTTTGTTTGAAATCGATCATAAACATTTCGATCACCAAGAAACCTATCATTTTAAAACAAAAAATGGAAAGCGAAAGCCTTTTTAAGACTAAGAAAATTTAAATCCGCCATTATAAGCGATACGCCGCGCTTTTCAGAATCGGCCTACTGAAGTTAACATATTGAACATACATATTAATGAAACACCCATCACATGTAACATTCCAAAGAAATTGGATACAGCACAGGTATTACAACAATGTAAGATTATTGTGTGGGATGAATGCACGATGGCTCTTAAGAAGTCATTGGAAGCTTTGAATATCTTCAAAACAATCAAAATTTATTTGGCGGTTTCTTTATATTATTGCGCGTAGTTCCACAATCAACTCCAGCGGATGAAATGAATGCATGTTTGAAATCATATTTGAGATATGTCAAAACAATCAGATTGAAAATAAATATGAGTGTCCAATTGCGAAACGATTCATCGGCCGTTGTTTTCAAAGCAGTTGTTGAATATTGGTAATGGCAAAATGCCCATTGATGATGGATTAATAACATTGCCGGAACATTTTTGTGAGATTACCCAAACTCAAGAAGAATTAAATTAAAGATTAAAAAAGTTTTTCCAAATATTGGACAGCGATAGAAAGATCATGCTTGGTTGAGCGAACGAGCAATATTAGCAGGAAAAAATAAAGATGTTAACGATGTTAATTGGGATATTCAAAATGGAATAATTGGTGAACTAGTATCATATAAGTCAATCGATTATATTATAGACGAAGATGACGTAGTGAACTATCCAACAGAATTTCTTAATTAACTAGATTAACCTCCTGCCATAGATTTAGCCACCCCATAATTTACGTATAAAAGTCAGTGTACCAATCATCATGCTTCGGAATAAAAATCAAAAAGAACTTTGAAACGGAACTAGACTTGCTGTTAAGCGCTTAATGAATAATGTAATCAAAGCCACAATTTAAAAAGGAAAGTATAAGGTATAAGGTCCTCCGAAAGCAACTACTCATTGAGGAACGACAGAAAGATTTTTGTTTATAGTTTTCAAAGCCTGCATTTAATTTTCTTGCTTTCTACTACCTGCTACTAATAAAAACTCTTAACAAATATTTTTCAACTCAAATATTTTAAGAAAAAACAACGATATCGATTTTAGATTCTTACCAAAAATATAAACCATTACCTTCTATGTACATAATTATGTATGTGCTGTGTAATTTTGATATTTTTAAACCAATTCTTTAAAAAGATTAAAATCAATATGTTGCCAAAAAAGACTTTCCAAAAATGTATTAACTCAAAAAGTTCTAATACTCAAAATCGTTCCAAAATCAAAATTTGGCATATTATATGTACTTAGTTTGACTTTTTATATTCTTTGCAAGGTACAGTCCCTGTCTGATTTATGCAATTTTTTGTAGCCAATAGTCTGTTTTGAAATAATTGGCTTAAGTAAATAATCAGCCTTATCGGGAATAAGGATTTTTTCCCCGTATGAGACTGTCCAATCATAAATAATGTTCGAAAAATGGGAAAAAACTACAATGAAAAAACTAGATATCGTAAATGTATTTCCCGGGGGAAAATTAATGATGTTTCCCTGGAAAAAACTCGCCTCAATTTAGAATTTTAAAAATAGAAGGATATTACTACCTATTTTTGAAGGTTTTATAATTTTTTACTTGTTTTAATACCCCGACTCCACAGACCATGAATGATGGCCGGACTATGCAACATGTCTAAAAAAAAATCCCATGCAGTCGCAAAGATCCATGTCCAAGCAGTGACATATCCATACAAATCAGATTGTAGATTGGATTATGGACATCGTTCATGGCCTAAGGATGTTTTGGTTTCGGTTTAAAAATATAGGCATTTTAATAAAATCCAACATTACGTTTACCGAGAAGTCCATCGGTATTGGTATGTGTTAACTTTTGAATATTTTTACGCGTTTCCATTACATGAGAATTAAATCTACGATGCAAAATAGGTCTTAAGGCTCTCCCAAACCAATGCGAAACATTCGTTGCGGCGAAAAAACATTCGTCAGTCAAAATTATTTCATATGTTTCTCCGCCGCGTTGGTGTGGGCACTCTCATATATCACCATGTTAATAAATTTTGACATGCGAATGTTTTTTCGCCGCAACGAATGTTCCGCATTGGTTTGGGAGAGCCTTTAAGGCGAAAAAACATTCGTCAGTCAAAATTATTTCATATGTTTCTCCACAGCGTTGGTGTGGGCACTCTCATATATCACCATGTAAATAAATTTTGACATGCGAATGTTTTTTCGCCGCAACGAATGTTCCGCATTGGTTTGGGAGAGCCTTTAATCACCACAAATACTTCAAATATTTAATTTGATTTCATAAAATAATTTTCAAACTTTGACAGACAAATAATTTCAGAATATAAATTCACTCAAAGTATTTCGAAACTGATTCGAAGTAATTTCCGGGGGAGATTGAATCCGGGGGAGATTGACGAAAGGAGTATTCGAATCCAGGGAAAAATGAAAATCGGGAGTAGAACAATCTCTCCCGAAATTGCCGATAAGGCTGAATACCTCCATACCAAGAAAAGTTAAGAAAAAGGTAGAACCTATAAACTAAAAAAATCAAAACCGTAACTGTACTATCAAAACTGTTTCAAATTAAGTCTACTAAGTGTCACCAAAAGCATTTTTAATTGGAAAAATTATTTCCCAATGAAGTAGATAGTTTTGGAATTACGAAGTGGTTTATCTGGCAATTCCATTAAATTTCTACCAATTTTAAGATATATTCTATTTGTTATTTCAAGAAAAAGAACTTTTTAACTTACGAATCTCTATTCACACTACTGATTATGTTTGCTGTGCCAACTGTATGAATGATGTACGTGCAGCACTCAATAATTGCAGGAATCTCTAGAATAAGATCACCCTTGTCTTTCTTTTAGTCTAATGGAATTCGTACCAACATCAGATGATCATTGTGATTCGTTAGCACAAAATCAATTTTGGCCAATGGCAGTCGATGCTTTTGTTTGTTGCGTCAAAAAGGTAGATAGCTTTGTTGCTGAAGAGGATGAATCGATCTCTTGGCTTATAGCCATGTCGATCGTATTTGACGCAAGGTGAGGAATATTTAAGTTCTTCAGAACCTAATGCTGTTGTCACAAAATTACTAACTTGCGCCGAGTGTTCCTTGGAAATGTGGTCTTTTTCGAACCATTTGGCAATACTTTGCGGGTAATTTTTCTTTTTATCTAGGTAGGTATATGGAAAACACACTTTATTTAGAAGGGAAAATAAAATAATTTAACAAAAAACTGACCTTTAAAGACCTTTTCAGCTGTGACTTTTGAGTTCAAATTGCTTCTTCTCATTACTCAGCTGCTGACTATAATTTCTTGTTAAGTGAAGCCGATGCACCATATGTAGGTATGTAGAGGCTTCCTGACAATGTTTTGGCTGCGGAAGGCCAACTCCAGCACTTTTGTTGATAACTCCTTTGATAATCTTATAAGCCACTATCTCTTTGCATTGGCAATGAACTTTTCATTCACACCATTTGGTGGATCTTCTCTGGTTAATGAATGCTCGAACCTTAACAGCAGCCTCTGGTCTTCTTTTGGCAGCTTGAATCGCCGAAAACCGTCGGCAATATGATTGCAGTATAAAGGCTCTCCCAAACCAATGCGGAACATTCGTTGCGGCGAAAAAACATTCGCATGTCAAAATTTATTTACATAGTGATATATGAGAGTGCCCACACCAACGCGGCGGAGAAACATATGAAATAATTTTGAGTGACGAATGTTTTTTCGCCGCAACGAATGTTTCGCATTGGTTTGGGAGAGCCTTAAAGGCCTTAAAGGCTCTCCCAAACCAATGCGAAACATTCGTTGCGGCGAAGAAACATTCGCATGTCAAAATTTATTTACATGGTGATATATGAGAGTGCCCACACCAACGCGGCGGAGAAATATATGAATTAATTTTGACTGACGAATGTTTTTTCGCCGCAAAGAATGTTTCGCATTGGTTTGGGAGAGTCTTAAAGGCTCTCCCAAACCAATGCGGAACATTCGTTGCGGCGAAAAAACATTCGCATGTCAAAATTTATTTACATGGTGATATATGAGAGTGCCCACACCAACGCGGCGGAGAAACATGAAATAATTTTGAGTGACAAATGTTTTTTCGCCGCAACGAATGTTTCGCATTGGTTTGGGAGAGCATTTAATTGTGTTTTCACGAAGTTTAAGATACAGCTTGCGTTGTTTTCGTCCCTTCGAGTGTGACTGAATAATAGCTGCGACATCGCGTTTCTTCGCTTGGAATGCTTCTCAGAATCGAAGAGGGTCTTAGGGAACCAAATGAAAATCTTTTTTCACATTGTACCGCAGCTAGAAATAAACACAACAAACTTTTTAATGACATTAAAAATATGCTTTTATACAAGTAAATAATCTTTTATTAGGGGTATTCACGATCTGGTGCAACGAGCCTAGTAAAAGTGCGAAATTTTATTTTTTTAAGTGGATCGTGAACGCACTTTTCTTATCTTCTTGCAACACTAAAGCAAATGTCAAAATTAGTTTGACATTTGTTATTTGTTTTTGTTTCGAACATATCTGAAAATTTCAATTTGATTTAATTTAAATTTTGTTCATAAAAAGATGCCAAAAAAACGGAAAAAGAAAATATTACCAAATCTTAACTATCGCCCGAATTTTAAATGGAAAATAATAGTAAAAGATGATGACGACGTCACATCAATACAATCAAGATAGCAAATTGGATGTATCCAATGAACATACCTTTGTTTCTGTTTAACGTAATCAAGAATGAGTGAGCTGTCAAAAACACAATTTACAAATTTTACAATGTTGTATTTTTCTGTTGCAATAGGTTTCGGGTATTGCTAAAGTGCGAAACTGTTGTAAGATTGCACCTTGTATATTTTTTTGCACTTTTACAATGATACAAGGCCAGTTGCATCGGATCGTGAATACCCCTATTGATATTAAAATAAAAACTTTACATGATTTTAGATTTCACATAATTTATTTTACTTAGAACTGTCAGATTTTTGACAAAACGAAAACAACAAAAAAAACTTACCCGTCAGTTTGAGCGAATTTCGCCATTTTGTTTTTTAATCCACCACTCACACCGATTCACGGATAGGAAAAAAAGAGTAGGTTAAGAGAGTTTTCTCTTACTCACCTCAAATAAGTTTTGCGGGTGTTTAAGGCAAGGGGGGTACGAGTCGGGCCTCTAGGTAGTATACTTTATGCTCCATACCTAGATGGGAATCTTTCGTTCGTATCACCATAGGTAAACAAATAAAGATACAAATCTTTGGCTGTCAATCCGGTTTGCCTACAAGCTCAAAGGTGGGTTTAGCCGTGGTGGAAATCAGTAAGTTTTACTAGTGTGCTTTAAAACACGCATACTAGTGCAACTTGATTTCCACCATCGTAACTTTGTTGTTGGATTTCACATTTATTCATGGACACAGAATTAAATTTCAAAAACAACAATGTAAACAAATGGGTTTTGGGGGGTAAAACGTACGGAAGATTTGTATCTTTATATTGTTTATCTATGGTATCACCCACTGATCTCTATAATATAATACACTGGATCATAGAGTAAGTATACTACCTAGAGGCCCGACTCGTACCCCCCTTGCCTTAAACATCCGCAAAATTTATTTGAGGTGAGTAAGTGAAAACTCTCTTAATCTACTCTTTTTTTCCTATCCGTGAATCCATGTGAGTGGTGGATTAAAAAACAAAATGGCGAAATTTGCTCAAACTGACAGGTAAGTTATTTTGTTGGTTTATCAAAAATGACAGTTCTCAAAAAAAAAAATACGTGAAACGTGAAACTCGTGAAATAAGTTTTTATTTTATTTTCAATAAAAGTTTATTAATTTGTATAAAAGTGTATTTTTAATATCTTTAAAAAGTTTTTTTTTGTGTTCATTTATAGATGCGATACAAGGTGAAAAAAGCGATCACGGAGAAGTAAATAATACAGGAAATTACTTCCTCCTAAAACGCAAGTCCCAATCAAAATGATGGTGACACGTTTTATTGGAAACAAAAGACTTTAAATCTCCTAAAGAAATCAAAAATCTAATAAAAATATAATCTACTCCCAAGGGGCATTGAGAGAGTCCTTGTGTCTGAGATCATCTGCTAAATTCTAAATTTGTTTGGCTCACCTTGCTACACCATGTAAAATAGAGAATTTCAAAGCACCTCTAAGTTCTTTATGTAATAAACATCATTTCCCCTTCTTTTTCAGAATTCTCATTCATAGTGGAAATATCAGCTTGAATTTCGTTGGCTAGGATAATTCAGTTTTCAAAGGAATAAAAACTGCACATATTTACCTGACATCACATCGAATGATCTTCAATAGCAAGAAGCAAAATTAAGAAATTATGTCGTTCAGTGATCCTTTTATTACTATGAGTGATGTGAGTTCATATTTTGATACACCTTAATCCCCAATACTCAACTTTTTTATATGTGCATGTGGATATTGAACAAACTGTTTTCGGAACCTTTTACATTAAAGGCAAAGTGAGTGCTCAACCAAATGACAATTTCATTGGTGAAGTGAAATTCAAGTTGTATTTAAAATCCGGTTCTGCCATCGAATACGGTCAGGCTATGTTGCGAGCCACTTCTATTGTTCAGCTAAATATGGGTTGTTTGAATCATAATCCCGACACTCCAACTGGGGCTTGGCATGAAGCTCATCCACCAGCTTATCAACCACCGCCAGGCTACTACGAATGGATACCACAAAATGTTGCCTTCGCTAGCCCGGCACCGAATTCAGTGTTTGTGAGCAATACCCTGCTTCATATCCAGGAATCGGTATACGTATGTAAAATTTAATTTTACCTTTAGTTTTGTTCTCGCTTATCTTCTCGACAAATTTTTAACAATTTTACCTTCTATTTTAAATATAATTGAGTTAAACCTTCCAAGAACCTGCACAACTGATTTTCCCGATCCGGATGATCTTGTCAACTTTAAGCTTATAATTTGTCCAGATGAAGGTTTCTACAAAGATGGTCGATTAGAGTTTAATTTCCGAGTCGGCTAAGTGTGCAACTCAAGTTTATCACACGAATATTGATTTGGAAGGCAATGTCTGTTTGTTCTAAGTGAAGACTGAAATTTGACAATTAATGCAATTGTATATTGTCTTCAATATTTGTTCTTGGTAAATAAAGACAAAAAAACTCAATTTTTGATAATTTTTAATTTAATATCTTATTATTTGATTTAAGGAACCACTGAACAAAGAAGCAGCCGATGTCTTGCAAAACAATCGAAGACTTTTCGAACACAATGTCTCAAAAGCCATGCGTGGTAATTTCATTGGCGAGACATACTTCGAGTGCTGCCTCAAGTGATATATCTCTAAGTAAGGCTCTGTCCCTAGCTAGTTATCTTCAATTTCGCACGTCAAGTTGGTTGAGATCCTATTCAACTTGCTTGCATCACCAGTCTTCCTTTTCCATCTCTTGGGGATAGACTAAAAGACTTTTTCGGCCGGAACATAGGTATCCATATTCTCTATTCTCAGTCGTTTCCTTTTTACTTTTGTGACTAGGTCGGTGTCCCAGTTCCCCGTCTATGAATACGGAACCGAAGATCACCCAAAGAATTTTTCTATCAAATATTTCTAAAGTGCACTAATCCACCGCCAACAGGGTCCATGCCTCTGCACCATACTGCAGGACCGAGATGAGGAGTGTCTTATATAGATACAGTTTAGTTGCTCCAAACTCAATACAAAATAAATAAAAAGAAATACACTAGGGCCCTGATGGTTTACCTTCAATAATTAAAAAAAAATCTATTCAAACCTATTGAAGCCCATTCTGCTCTCTTCCGGCTCTAAATTTTATACGGGGTTTTCCTTCCCATTGGAACACACATTTAAGAGAGAACTATCTTATTACTGCCCCATCGCTAAACTCTCGTGCATCCCTAAGCTTATTGAAAGCATAGTATATGGTACAATGCCCTTTCATTGTAAACAAATTTGTCTCCCCCAGTCAACAAAGGTTCCTTGGTGGTAGACCAATTATAACAAATTTAGTTGACTTTGTCTCTGGAATGGTAAGTGGTAAAGAAATTGATGTTATCGCACCGGACTTTATAGGACTATCTCGGCCCTATGATTTTCATATTAACAATCAATAATGTTAACGAAAGACTCCAACTCTGCTTATGCCGACGCTCCCCAATTCCTCCATGTACTTACTTTATCAATAACGAGCCGGTTACAAGCTGATTCATTTCGTGATAAGGTACTGAACTTCAGATCCAATATGTAAAAAATCGAACCCCAGATAATAATTTTCTTTAAAATTTAGTAGATAGAGAATGCGAAAAAAGTGGGTCCCGCAATTATGTCTGCGTGTACCTCAACCTGCAGCCTAAACCACTGAAGCGATTTTCTTCAAATTTCGGACTTAAGGTTATATGGGAATTCCCTTGAGGGAAAATTGATTTTTTGTTGGCTCAAGAAAAAACGGTTCCTGTCATACAACTCTAACGATTTTGACAAAAAAAAAATTATGAGTTAAATGGTATTGGCAATATAAAAAAATTTTTTTTCCAATAACGGCTTTTAACGGTACCTGTCATAGAACCTGGCACAGGAGGTCCTTACCAATTTTGCATACACAAACTTTCGAAAAAATTATTTTTGTATTAAAAAAAAAAATATTGATTTTTTTTTTGGAAATTCAATATCTTTAAAACGGTTAAATTATTTTTTTTTTAGTGTAAGATTGTACTTCAATAAATACTAAAAGTTGGCATACATACATTATATTGTTATAGCTACTTTGAAATTGTTAGCTGCAAGAGCATGTATGTGCAATCAAGTCGTGCAGTTTATTTTTTTTTTTTGAATCAAGCTAAAATAATTTGAGAAGAAATATGCTTGAGCAAGCAATATCGTTTAAACCTTATAAACATACTAAAACTTAAAAACAGACGAGCTATGGAGTGCTAATACTAATGTTAATGCGCATGCAAACCATGTACATTTTTTATAGGGGGACAGTGTGTAGCACCCGGTGGACCCCAATCGTGGAGACCACGTGAATTAGCTAAACGATGCGTCAGCCAGTGGGCAATACTAAAACCCCCACTTCCTTCTAGTTGGGTCAGGACTATTATCACTTGCCTTTAAAATAAGAAAAAAAATATTTATATTTTTTTGGTAGATGTCTTCATCTTTAAAAGTTTAAATAAAATCGTAATTACCTTTGCAATGGAGGCACGGAGTCGACAGTGTTCAATTCTCCTCTCGTTGAAACGACGTTGTAACTTTCCTGACAATCACATTTCACGTGAATCCATTTATTTTCGTGCCGATTTTCGACCATCACAACCAGACCAGCCCAACCCTAGACAAAATGAGAATATGTTTATTAAAACCTCTAAACGTCATATAAGGACTAAACTTTCTTTGCCACAGCTTGTTACCGAACTTCCAATATGGGAATCATTATCCCTATTCAGTGAGAAAGACTTTTAACTAATAAAAAGTCACTCTCCACTTAAAAAAAAAAAAAATTTTTACCTTCGTCAAGTAATACGCTGTCATTCCTTCTCGGCCTTCATGTCGCTGTCCTTTAGTAAGTGTCAGACTAATTATGGCATCGGCTAGCAGATGTGATGGCGGATTAATTTGTTCGACTAGAAGACGCTTAGAACTATGTATGGCTAGCACACACTGAGGATATTGCTGAGGATCTTCAATGCCAGTATGCCAATGATTAAATGCCAAGCAAACTAGTAAATACATATCGCGTTCTAACATTTTATGGCAGCCAACGAAACCACGGACCTGTAAATCAAATTTCAAGGGCCAATTATTTTCGTTTTGCAAAAAAATATTAAAGAAAATAATAGATTTTACCTGCGTTTACTATGCTCCACTAATCGACCAACTTCTGTGGTGCGTTCCTTTATTAACCATAGTTAACTATGGTTAACTATAGTTAACAATGGTCGTTCCTTTATTACAAAATTGTTACGATTTGTAACTATATGACGTCATCACATCGTTCCTAAATTCAGTTTATTAGTGTCAAATAGTTACAATTCGTAACTATTTCCAACTCATCTCCATGATATGAGTTGAAAGTGTTGATCTGTCAAGTCACCTAATGTCAGAAGGTTTGTTTACAAAAAAAAAATTAAAGAATTAAAACAAACCTTTTTGTGAAGTGAAATAGACTGAAAAAAATTAAAATTAAAAAATTAAAATGGAATTTACTGCAATTGTGAACCAAAAAGGAGAGTATACTCTTAAAGACAATATGATTCTGTGTGTAACTGCTTCAAATGGTAATATTACCAACAAAATTGTGTATGTTTATTAGTGATTAATTTGTTTTTTTTTTTCAGAACAAATATTTGTTGTTTTAACTCCGGAGGTATGTTGCAGTTTAAATATTCCGGAGAATTTTGCTGCCAGCTGCAGTAACAGCCTCAACGTCAGCACTCCAGCTGCCTGCTTGGTTATTCATTTTGATAATAAATTATAAAAAAAAAAATTCCAGTGTTCGCTTGACAGATCAACAATATCTAACAACAAATCGTTCCTAAATGAAATGTAACAATTTCCAACTAAATCTAACAATGACACTTCAACAATTTTTTTTTGACATAACAACCATAGTTAACTATGGTTAATAAAGGAACGCACCACTGGACTTGCCGGTGAACGAGTTCGGAAAATAAATACACACAAATCAAGTTGTGATCGTTGTGATTTTTCCGAGTTTCGTTGTCCCTCTTGGAAGAGTGTAAATTCAGCTTCAGTTGGTTCTAGGCATTGGAAGGGAGCTTGGTTGCAGTGGAATACTTTCACAAGGAGCACCTGTTAGTGTCGCCAAAACTTCAATAGCTCGTCCTGATACTAAAGCTTCATAGCATCCATGAATTTTCGCGACTGCCTTCTCGATCAGGGGCACAAATCATCCACCAACACCGTCGTCCACTTTCCGTCCTTACACAGCCGCACTTGATAAGCACCTTGAGGGCAAATTTCTTTGGTCACCAGAACCTCCTTGACTATGTCTTCACGTTCAGCGAGAACAGCCAAGGTGCTAAGAAGCCAGTAGTTACCCAGAACACCTTGGCATATATCCGATGGCAGCGGAGTTCGAAACACAGCCCACGGAGGAAATGCCCCACCATCACAATTTATTTCATGCGGTCGGCGCCATTGAACAACTGGATTTCCATCACCACCAGTAACTGGATTGTAATAGAGACTCTTTGGGGCTGGAGGAAATGAATCATCAACGAAGAGCTCATTGTTCTCCCTGCAATATTGGATTATATTTTCCCATTTGTTGCGAGCTTCGCTCTCTTCGATCTGCCGCAAGTTTTTTTTAATTTACTCTCTTGGCGATTCATATCCACTATAATACCACTTCTGATATTTGGTTCTGCCGGATGAGTATTTGCGAGACCACGCGGGCTTGAGCATATGTCACAGACAACGCTAGCTGAGGAATTTTCATACGTACACGCTGGGCACTGCCAAGTTTTAATTGATGTTGAGGAACCGCTACTACTATGACGATTTACATTAACTGATGATGAGGAAGATGGTCGTGTAACAACCGCCCCAGTGCTATGACGCTAAAAATTTATAAAAAGCAAAACAACGTATTATTAATTGATTATAAAAGTAAATGTACTGCTGTGGTTCTTTTGATCAGTTATGAAACTGTTTTAACTAATTGCTTCAGGACACTAGGGCAAGCCATATAATTCATAAGCTTACAAAGGCTAACTTACCTTTGGAATTGCTCCTGAGGAAATCCTATCATGCTTTGGCGATGGGCTTCTTGAAGTTCTAGGTGTCGGTGGAACAAGACTTGAGGAAGAAATCCCTGAAGTATGTTGTTGTGGCGACAATGCATTTGTTTGACTATTACTATTTAAAGAAGGTGATGTCGTCGACGGTGATACCGTTCCTAAGTTGTTGGTATTTAAAGTTGCCAACACATGCCGATTATGTAGTGAAGTGTGGGTTTTATTGTTTTGATGATGATGATGGCAACTGTTACTATTATTAGCTGGTGTTGATGTATATGGTCGAAAATTAGTTTGCTGTCCGGATATTATGGGTATTGTTCGAACTGATTTGCATGCAATGCAAATATTTGAGTTTAGGGAGTTCTTCAAAGTACACTGACTGCAAGACCAAAATTCGCCTTTCCTTAAAGTCATGTCTTCAATTGATGTGATACTTTTAAGTTTTGATCCACCGCAGACAACACATGCCATTGATAAATGGGAATTAACGAGTGACTTTTTACATGTCCATTCCTTGCCTGGATGCGAAGATGAATCGCCTGCAAATATAAATAATAACTAAATTATTAAAACCTGATTTTTTGTAATGGCTTATTTTCTTGTTTTTGATAGAAGCGATTACATTTTTTTTTCTTGAGTGAATTATGAAAAAAATCAAATCGTCAGTTCAATGTTAAAACTTACATAACAAAATAAACTTAAAAATTAAATTGTAAGGCTATGGCCATTGCCAGTGGAGGACAGTCTCTAGCTGCATGTCTAAAATAAAAATTAAATAACTTATATCGGCGCCTAAGACTGACTTTTTATGTGACTTATCTTACTTTAAGTACTTTGCTCCTCCGTAAGATATCGCTTTGCACATTATATAAGCCGAACTGAGCACATTTATACCCCAACGGCAATCTAATTCTAATCTAAATAACAAAGAAGTGTTGATATGTTCTCTTCTGGTATATCTAAGGCTTGTACTGTTTTCTCAATTGAGATTCCAATTTCATGGCCTGGACAGATTCTTTTTCGTGGTTGTTTTTTATCAGTCGATTTCGAAGGGCCCTCTGAAACAAGTTTATCATCAATATCAAACATATCTTCCTCCCAGTCGATGTTTTGAGATGCTTTGATTTCCTCCTGATGTTCATTTACAAAATCACTTGAAGACAAATATTTAAAAAAAGGTATATTAAACCAGATCTAGACAATTCAATTGCAAATCTTACTTTTTCTTAATTTGATTCACTTTTGCATTTGCTTTTCAATTGGAGCGCAATGTTTTTTTTTTATTCTATCTGTCAAAATTCTCGACATGATTGAGCAAAACTGGTCTTTTTCTTGTGGTGGAAGTTAGGGCACATACGCATGGAATTTCAAGGGTGTGATTCTACTTTTTGATTACATTTTCTTTGTTTTCAATAGAAATAGTAATAAATATTACTGGATTTATATGCCAGAAGCAATAAAAGGCTATATCAAATAAAATTTTTGTTCATAAACATTTAGAAGCATCAATTTTATTGACAAAATATTTTATTTTTCAGTTTTTGAATTTAACGGATTCCCTTTTTTGAATATCAGATTCACCAATGGAGCACATGACCACGTTTGAGGAAATGCCCTAATGCATACATACAAAGCTCGTTTTGTCCCATTTAAAATGCATTGCAACTGCACACATCCTTACTGAATAGGGCATAAATCCTCTCAATTCAGCTTGTAGGGTGAAAGAGCATGGACACCTTAAGTCGGTTCTCTAGGTAGTATTTTCTCTATGCACTGGATAGTGGATTCCCTATACGTATAACAGTTTTTTTTTGAAGCAAATTGAATCTGACAATTGTATCCTTGCACACTTTTGTCTCTTTTTTTACCGAAGGAAAGAAAGAGATAGTTTTTTATCATCACAAAAAATCGTGCATTGATATCAGCTGTTTGTTTGACATCACTGATTTAGTTTGTTTGTAGTACAAACGCAAACGAAAACAAAACATAAATAAAATTGTTTAGTATGCTATTGTTTTCCATTAACTTTAATAAGTGTTCATTAAAAATTGTAATATTTCTCTCAAACTTAAATACATGTTGAAGAAATTCAGTTTAAGAATTGTTCCTGCGTATTTAACAGATAAAATATATACCGAGCGCTCGTTTTCCGTAGTACGCGTCTTATAAAATGTTATAAAATTAAAATTGTTAATTAAATTAAAAGTATCTCAGCCTGTTTGGCTTGGATTTCTTCTTCGAGTTTGATTTTCTCGGTTTGTTCCATGTGCTTAGCCTCTTCGAGACGTTGCAACATTGATTGTAGCTCCATTTGGTGGAGTTCGAGCTCGTCCTTTGCCGCTTGCAATTGTTTTAATTGCTCTTCAAGACGACGAATCATCTCTTGTGCCTCCATGAGGTCCTTTTGTGAACGTTCCATTTCCTCTTGCATCTGCTTGAGACGGTCTTCGTATTCCTGTTGTTTCTTTTCGGCGCGTTCGCGGGCTGCCAGAGCCAATTGCAGCTTTTCTCGTTCCTGTTGCTTGGCATTCTTCTCCTCCCTGGCTTGTGCTTTCATTTGTTGGGCATCAATTGTGTCTGGTTTGCGACGACGCATATACAATTCATGGTTACCCATGCATAGGGCCAAAATTCTCTTATTGATCCTGACGCGTGGGGCAAATAACACAAAGTCGGGCGCAGTGTATTATAGAGATCAGTGGTGGTATCACCCCCTGAAACCCATTTGTTTACATTAAGGGTATTCATGTAACGTCGGAAAAACATCGTAAGCGTCGGAAAGTTTACGACGTCGTAAACGAACTGTCACAATTTGTATGAAGATTCTTTTACAATAAATCGTAAACTTTCCCACACGAATTTGTGTCGTAAACGTCGTAAATGAAAGTATAGTAAACGTGGAAAACTCTAAATTTAAACGAGCTCCTGAGCTGGTTCAATTTTGACGTCTGTATTCACCTCCCCTTCAAGCAAGCGAGTCCGTTTTGTATCCGAAACCAGTTCATAAACGGACCCGAAAGGGATCCAAAACGATTCCAAATCGGATCAAATTAGTATGGAAAGTAGAATCACCACGGAGCCATTATGTGAATGGATTGCGAGAGAGAGAGAGTATTCCCATTCACCATACTCCGAGAAAACGGAGCGTAAATGGAATCCAACACGGACCAACAAAAATGAATGAATCGAGGCATACCCAAATATATTAGGGGTATTCACGATCCGATGCAACTGGCCTTGTATCATTGTAAAAGTGCAAAAGTGTAAAATCTTACAACACTACAACAACAAAATATACAAGGTGCAATCTTACAACAGTTTTGCACTTTAGCAATACCCGAAACCTATTGCAACAGAAAAATACAACGTTGTAAAATTTGTAAATTGTGTTTTTGACAGCTCACTCATTCTTGATAACGTTTAACAGAAACAAAGGTATGTTCATTGGATACATCCAATTTGCTATCTTGATTGTATTGATGTGACGTCGTCATCATCTTTTACTATTATTTTCCATTTAAAATTCGGACGATAATTAAGATTTGGTAATATTTTCTTTTTCCGTTTTTTTGGCATCTTTTTATGAACAAAATTTAAATTAAATCAAATTGAAATTTTCAGATATGTTCGAAACAAAAACAAATAACAAATGTCAAACTAATTTTGACATTTGCTTTAGTGTTGCAAGAAGATAAGAAAAGTGCGTTCACGATCCACTTAAAAAAAATAAAATTTCGCACTTTTACTAGGCTCGTTGCACCAGATCGTGAATACCCCTATTTTATTAAAAAGCAACTCCCCAATCTAGCCGAGTTTCTACATTGCATACAAGAAAAAAAACAGTAATCAGAATTTTCTTAATTTCAAGACTTTATTTTTATTTATCAATTATATAAGGTATAATAAACATATACATATAATAAACAGTAAACTTGTATTTTTCATTGAAAATTTCTTAAAGTTTTCACAAAAAAATTAAAGATATAAAAGCAATGGTCTTCACCTTGCTACCTACAAAACTGAACTAAAAAAAAAACTGGTGGAAATTAAAACAAAATGACTATACTATCTCTATTTCCCCGTGCATACAAAAATTCTCTCGATTCTTGTTCTTCTTTTTACATGCGTACACAGAAAACTTGTTAATGTGTGTGAGACACTCAGTTTATTTTGGATTCCCAAGTGATTCCAAAGTGAACCGAGAAATTCGGGTCCGTAATTTTGCTTGAAGGGTCAGTAATGTCAAAATTTGGCCATGGGATCAAATTTAACGCAGTTTTAAAGCAATTGACACACGGCCTTAGGGTAAAACACACTTAGTATATGAAATTATTTTAATTTATACCTTAAGGTTGGACTGCATCACGGTCAAATTCCGACGTAAATTTTTAGAAACTAAGTTAAGGTATCCCAAACCGATGCATTGACAACATTTTTGTCAGTCATCAGGTTCATATGGAAAATCGCCCCGTTTTCATTGTGGCTACTCTCAATTATTGACATATAAATTAATTTTAAAAAGTGAATGTTTTGTTGTCGTGAATGTTTCGCTCCGATCGAACGTTGATTTGAAAGATCCTTTATACAAATTACCCTGACGCAACACGAGCCAGTACTGGCAAGCCAGTTGGCTACATAGATTGACCGTCAAGTTCGTATACGTGAACATGCTGTGACGTAGGCGGCAGGCAACTTGTAAGCAAGTTGTATCTACGGTCACGTTCAGCTTTTACTAGGACAGCCTATCTAGGATTCTAAATACACAATTTTATTGAATTTGATTTGGCATCGGACTTCGATTTTTTCTTAAACAAAAAATGACGTCGAATTCTGCATCAAGTCTTGAGATAGTCAACGTATAATACTGCCAATGCGTTAAAGGATGCATTGAAAGACTTTTCTGTCGCGTCAAATTAACATGGATTGATTTTCATCTAATTCAAAAATTTGTTTTTTTTTAAATAATTTTTTGGAGGTTTTTTAATCCATCACCATTGAAGCCATCCCTTAGTGGAATTTGACAGTTCATGCGTTGACAGATACGTAAGAAACAAAAGTACTTCGTACAAGGAATATTTCGTTCCAAAATGTCACATAAAGGCGCTGAAATCGCTTTTTCCCGCGCAAAAAAATTAATCTCAAAAAATTCAGATATCTTTAAGTTTTTCAATGCATCATCCCCGTAGCATACTTTTAATTAAATTTGACAGTCTGTGGCTTGACAAATCGGTAACAGAATGTACCAAATGTCACGAAATCCCCAAAACTCTCATTTTTCCCAGAAAAAAACTTTACTTTGAAAAAATTAGGATTTTTAAGAGATGTTGTTGTTTTTCATCATAATCATAGCTATCCTTCAATCATATTTGACAGTTGCCTATTTTGGAAATGTTAAAAATTCCTGGTCCCTCCTCTCATTAGAAGTTGAGGTAGAAAGAATATTTAATTTTGCATTAAATATCCAACGAAAAGCTATCTATACAGCTTTACATACAAGTCTGAACGAGGCCACTGTCTTCTCTACTGGCTTCTCAACTGGCTTTGAAAATGGCAAGCCAGTTGACGAGCAAGTTGCTCAGGTTTGTATGTTTTAGTAAGAAAATTAAAATGTATTGTAACTTGTAAGCCAGTACTGGCTCGTGTAACCTCAGGGTTAGTAAAAAAATGTGTTTGTATAGCAACTTGCTTGCCAGTACTTGCCCGTGTAGCCTCAGGGTTAGGTCAATTTTGCAAATCTCGATTTTAAACACAGATTTTCACACGCACTTGCACACACACCACATGTAAGTGACATATTCATCCAAACCAATAGAAAATGGTACTCACATAATTGCAAATACCATTATACCACAATTGATCAAAAGTCTGACCAACAAATCCAAAATTGTTGAATCGAAATCGACATAAATCAAGGGTACATAAAGGTGTTGCAGTGTGGTGCATAAAATATATAGAATGACAACGACGCACGACTCCACAACACACGACACATTTGTGCATCAGCCTAAATGCATAGAACCATATTTGTCTCGTGTGTTGTGTTGCAGTGTGGCGCAACATACGACTCCACAACACAACACACGACACAGATTTGGATTAGGCTTCAAAGTACGTTTTCACTTGAGCCGAAATGAAGTAATTTCGAAATAAGCTCATTTGGAACGTCAAATTTGTATAGAGAATGACGTTCCAAATGAGCTAATTACGAAATTATTGTGTTGTGGAGTCGTGTGTCGCTATCGCTCCAATGTATTTCATATGCGTAGAACCATATTTCTCTGGTGTGTTGTGTTGCAGTGTGGCACACATAAAATACATGGAATAACAGCGACACACGACTCCACAACACGACACAGATGTGGATTAGGCCTAAGGCTCTCCCAAACCAATGCAAATCATTCATTGCGGCGAAGAAACATTCGAACGACCAAACGCGGATTCGTAACCAAACCAAACAAAACCAAGAAAATGAACAGATGAGATGTCAGCTGTTAGTATAATCCAAACAAATCCGACATCAGCTGTTTGGTTCTTCCTTAGGCATTACAACAACATGAACAAATCCAGATACCTGGTTACGTATCCAAACGCGGCCATTTTTTACTTCATTGGCCGCATTCGGAAACCTATTCAGAGCTATCCAGGACCCATGTTCTGTAACTCAGGCGATAAGTTATCGCATCGTTAAAAAATGAAACGATTCGTTCCCCACTTATCGCCTCTGGAAAAAATTGGGTTTCTGTAACTCAATGCGATAACTTCGATTTTCGATTTGTTTGGGCTGGAAATTCCATTGGAAGGCGATAAGTAGAACTGTCAAATTGACATTTTGAAACAAGAAAAAAACAGAAAGTGAAATGCAAATTGTATTTATTATTCTTGATTTTGTTAAAATTATTTATATAGTGTATTTTTATTGAAAATGTTCGCTGTTTTCATTGAAGAAGCTTACCAACGCCGCAACAAAATGCGTATAGAACGCCGCATGCTTCGAGATAGTACGAATCCCTTCGAAATGCCCGAGGAACGTTTCCGTGAGGTATTCCGGCTGAGCCGTGATGCAGCGCTGATTTTGGTGGAGGAAATACGACCATATTTGCCACAGGGACAACGAAGAACTTTTATCCCAATACCCCTCCGCGTTTGCTCGGCAATCCACTTTTTTGCAACGGGATCCTACCAGAGAGACATTGGCCATGATTTTTCCGTAGCAATGAGCAGATCCAT
This sequence comes from Melangyna quadrimaculata, assembly GCA_949320155.1. Taxonomy (NCBI): domain Eukaryota; kingdom Metazoa; phylum Arthropoda; class Insecta; order Diptera; family Syrphidae; genus Melangyna; species Melangyna quadrimaculata. The sequence continues at coordinate 281,289,471 of OX439483.1, forward strand.
GATCTCACGGTGTATAGCTGATGTGTCAAAAGTTCTCCAAAATAATTTGATGAACAAATGGATTAAGTTTCCAAGTATAGAAGACTACGAAGCCATTAAACGGAGGTAAGATTTTGATTGAATAAAAAATATTTGTTCGCTAAACTTACTAAATATACATATCTTAGGTTTTTTGAACAAACCGGCTTTCCTGGGGTGATTGGTGCAATTGACTGCACCCATGTACGGATACAAAAACCAAGCCGTGACATTGAAGCCTGCTACCTTAACCGAAAAGGTTTCCATTCGAAAAATGTACAATTGGTAAAAAATCTTTACCTAATTATCGTCTATATTCAACAAAAATTATGAACTTTCAGATATGTGATTTCGATCTAAAAATTCTCGGAGGTTTCGCAAGATATGGAGGTGCTGCCCATGACGCCTAGATTTGGGAGGCTTCTCAAATAAATGTGCTGCTAGAAAGTCGTTATGAAGCATGTGGACCCGGAGAGCATAATTCATGGCTCTTAGGTAATTATAGTTTCTATTTAAAACTTAAACTTTTAAGCAGCTTTTATCTTAATTTCTTTAAAGGAGATTCGGGATACCCTCTACGTCCTTGGCTAATGACGCCATACCGTGCTACGTCAAATGCAGTCGATAGATGTTTCAACACTATACATGCGCGCACAAGGAATTGTGTAGAAAGATTAAACGGTGTTCTGAAGTCCGTGTTTCGGTGCCTTCGAGTTGGGCTATTTTATTCCCCAGATTCAGCAGGGAAAATAATAAACGCATGCTGTGTTCTTCACAACTTTAGAAAAAGACACGGACTTTTAGATGATATAATCGATCCAGTCCAAGAAAATGAAGAGATTCCTTACCCGGAAACGGAACAATCAACAAGTTATCTTCGGGTGGCAACCACCATACGTGACCGGCTTAGGTCAACAATTTGCCAATAAAGAATATAATCAAAATAATTTGCGTCTTTATTTTATTGGAACGGTTTTCCTTAAGCTTTATTGATATATGTGGTTCATGATTGAAGTGTTTCTATTTCGCTCGAAATTTTTGAGTTACATACAAACTACCATCGTTTCAAAAATATGTTCTTCATTTGGGTGGTAGAAACTGCTCTGAGTTCTAATTTATGTCGCCTAAGTGTTCCTTACACCCATTTTCAATTTAAGGAATTTTAAAAAGTAATTCCCATGTAAAAGTATTTTCAACATTTTTAATTTTCAAAAAAAAATGTTGAAACGTTTTTTATATGGAAATTTTTTAAAATTCCTTAAATTGAAAATGGGTGTAAGGAACACTTAGGTGACATAAATTGAAACTCACCACCATTTCAATAATCCAAATGAAGCACGTAGTTTTGAAATGAAGTGGTTTGTATGTAACACAAGAATTTAGCTCGAAATTCTTTTAAGTGTTACATGCAAACCAACGTCATTATTGGCTTGTATTTAGGAAATTGAATTAAAATAAAAATCAAACGAAAGTTTTTAATGATTACATTTTTAATTGCTTATAATCAGATATTATATATATCATAGATACAAAGTAAATATTTATTCATTTATGTACTATTAAAGCTACATTATTGATTCATATTTTTGTGGATGTTTCTTATGATAGTTCAGTTATATTTTAAGAGCTTTTTTCATCAAATTCACGAAAAAGAATTTAAAGATTTTTCTTTTTTGCCGTAATAACCTTATTGGTTACAATATTTTTTGGATAAATAACGCAGTTAGGACCAAAAACACTTGAATTGAGTGAGGTTTTCTCTCATAGTTTAGCATTATCACAATCAGCGATGTCTTGTTTGTGTTAAATTGACTACAGCCGTTGGGAAGATAAGTGAAAAGGTATTGTTATCTTTGAAGAGTTCTGTCCATACTGAAGGAAGCTGGAAATATATTTCATATATTATCTTAGATTTCTTAGCAAAAGTTAAAAATGTACCTTTCGATTCATAGCAAAGTAACAAAGAGTAGTATTAACTCGAACGCCAATAGTATCCTTGGGAGCTTCAATATTAAAACAGCTTATTAAATCAAGGTATTAAGGTTCCTTTAGCCCTCGTCTTGAACATCCAAGAATAAATTAATGTAAATTTGAAAGTTTCGCAACAATTGTTACTCTTTTCTTATGAACCGATTTCATTTAATAGTATTTAACGTAATCAGCGTCTTCTTCATCGTCAATAAGCTACAATAAAATAAAAGTAAGTTTAAATTTAGTTTAAAAGGCCTTTTTTTGTAAAATAATTTAATTTCTTACCATTTTTCTCTATATTTATGTTTACTCGCCATCTCTTAGGTCAGCGATAAGATTTGACGTTTAAAATGATAAACTTATCGACCTTCAGAGATACAGAAACCCATTTTATCGCATTTTTCCAGTATTTCTATTCCGTTTGTTCCAGTCGATAAAATTATCGCCTGTCAAAGTTATAGAAACCCGATGATGCGATAAAATGAGTTTTGTTTCAATTCTCACCGTTTCTCGACAAGTTTTATCGCTTCGCAAGTTACAGAACATGGGTGCAGATACGTTCGTGTGTTGTAATCCCGTGTAAAATAACAGTGGATTACAGAACAGCTTTTGCTGTTGGTTAAAGGCCTTCCACACACAGTGTATTAATATTTGTCAAAAAAGTGGGAAACAAATCATGTAGAATAGTGTAGAAACAAAATATGAAAGCCCAGCCTACACAACCCAACATTCTATCCCACACGATTTGACGTGTGTTAATACATGAATAATTTTAGGAATGGTTCTAATTCTATCCCACGTTCTATCACACTTTTTTTTAGGTTATGGTAATGTATTAATACAAGCAAGTATGGAAGCAAAATATGAAAAGTTATTTCTTTCCCACAAATTTGGCAGTCGCGTGGAATTCTTTCCCACTTTCAATTTGGCATGTATTAATACACAGTGGGCTAGTGTGGAAGGGCTATTAAAGGCCTTCCACGCTAGCCCACTGTGTATTAATACATGTCAAAAAAGTGGAACCAAATCAGGTGTAATAGTGTGGAAACAAAATATGAAAGCCCAGCCTACACAACCCGACATTCTATCCCACACGATTTGACATGTGTTAAAACATGAATAAATTAGGAATGGTTCTAATTCTATTCCACATTCTATCACACTTTTTTTTAGGTTAAGGTAATGTATTAATACAAGCACGTGTGGAAGCAAAATATGAAAAGTCAAAAGTAGTGTGGAAAGGCTATAAGTTATGTCCCTATCTACATTGCCTGATTTTTTCAGGAATCGTGTGAAATGTACACACAGAACGATTTTTTTCAATGAGATTTTTTAATTTCATCTAATTTTTCATTGAGATTCACTCACACCATCCAACGAACGGCACACTGAAACCGAAAACACACAAAAAACTGGAAAGAAAGGAAAGAGAACATAAACAGACTGGAAAAATCGTTCGAGTTTTGTGGTACAAACGATTTGATCCCTACCCCTCACTTTTCACTCCCTTCACCAACGAACAAAAGATCGGCACTGGAAAAATCGTTCAATGTAGACCGGGACATAGTCCCAGTGCCGATCTTTTGTTCGATAGTGAAGGGAGTGAAAAGTGAGGGGTAGGGATCAAATCGTTTGTACCACAAAACTCGAACGATTTTTCCAGTCTGTTTATGTTCTCTTTCGCCTTCTTTCCATTTGTTTGTTGGGCCGAGTAAATCTCAATGAAACATGAAGAGCACAGCAATAAAAAAATGAAGAAGACAAGGAAAAAATCGTTCTGTATGTACATTTCACACGATTTCTGGAAAAATCTTCGTGGAAAAATTGGGCAATGTAGATTGGGACTATCCAACCTATCCGAATAACACGGCCAAATGTCACGGCACCATAGCAAAGGTGCCTCCCAGATCGGTTTAATTCCATTTTTATGGGAACTAGCACACGAGGGGGTTAGTTCCCAAAAAAAAAAGAAATAAACCCCCAACTGGCAGGCACCTAAGTTTCAAAGCTTTTGAACTAAACAGTACTTCGGGTGGCGGGTGGTGATTATTTAGGCTATTTTGGTCTATTTGTAAAAAATGCGAATAAAAACAATATTATTCCATTATTTTCCCAACGTTTCGTGAGTATTCCTCACTTCTTCAGGGGTTATACCTATATTTTTTTCAATTTGATTGTTAAAAACTAAATAGGTACTCTGCTTCTTGTATCCTACTATTGCATCATTCCCGGAGACGGCACTGACACAAAATTGAACATAAAAGCAAATAAATAATAAATTAAGAACAATCTAGCAAAAAATAATCAAATACAAAATTAACAATGACTCTTAAATCACAGTTGAGCTTAGGTACTTTTATTAAATTTAATAAAAGTACCTGCTAGATTGTTCTTAATATATTATTTATTTTTTTTTAATGTTCAATTTTGTGTCAGTGCCGTCTTCGGGAATGATGCAATAGTAGGCTATAAGAAGCAGAGTATGAAGTTTTTTTAACAATCAAATTGAAAAAAAAATATATAACCCCTGAAGAAGTGAGGAATACTCACGAAACGTTGGGAAAATAATGGAATAATATTGTTTTTATTCGCATTTTTTACAAATAGACCAAAAGAGCCTAAATAATCACAGTGTAAAAGGATTTTATTTAAATGGTCATTTATCATTATACTATGAACTACATTGCAAAACAATTTTTTTTTTTTAATTCATGCAGTTATTACTTTTCACTTTCAATACAATCGGTAATGTATACCTTCAGATAGATCTTTGAAAAATACAATTTGAGTTCTTTTTGCCTAAGGTTTAATTAACTCCATTCAAATATGTACATTTTCTACCACTTTGTGCATTATTTATTTATAACGTATCTTCTCATGAAAAAATATTTTTTTTTTAATTTGTTGGTCAGGGAAAATTTTGAAATTGGTCAGGGAAAGTCAGGGAAATTTATTTTGAAAAAATAGTGGACACCATGGAGGGGAGATTTTTTTGTCTACCTTTTACACCATCCCGCCAACAAACTGAAAATCACCGGCAACTGAGTTTCCTTGTGTGAAAGGGGTCTTTGACTGCTCTAATGTCGACTTCGATTCAACAAAAATAATTCGATTTTTTTATCTGTTTCAGAATTCGCGTTCTTTACTACAAAAAAAATCGAGTTTTCTGGTGGTCTGATTTGATTTACCCTGAGGCTACACGGGCAAGTACTGGCAAGCAAGTTGGCTACATAGATTGACTGTCTAATTCCTATAGGTGAATATGCTGTGACGTAGGCCGCAAGCAACTTTTTAGGCAAGTTGCTGGGCAAATTGCTTTCAAGTTTTTTATTGGCCACGTTCTGCTAGCCTTTCTAGGGTGCGATCTTACATTTTGATTAAAATTGCTTAAAATATGGTAAATCGTACTTTAATGACGAAAATGAAAATAAAACCACAAAGTCGCAATCTCCCATGGGTTTGTACTTCATCTGAATCATAAATTTCGGTTTTTAATTTAAAAATTTAATATCCAAAATTTCAATTTTTTATAGTAAATTCTTTAAAAAATCCCATTCTTTGGATGATTTTTAATCCATCATAATCATAGGCATCCTTAAATAGAATTTGACAATTCATACCTTGGCAGATAGCTAAGAAACTAAATTATGTCCTATGAGGAATATTTCGTTCCGAATGTCACACAAAAGCGCTTAAATCGCCTTTTCCCGCGCAAAAAATTTAATCTCAACAAATTCAGATTTCTTTAAGTTTTTTCAATTCATCATCTCCGTAGCAATCTTTCAGTTAAATTTGACAGCCTATGACTTGCAAATCGGTAACAGAATGTTCCAAATAATGTCATCCCCAAAACTCTCATTTTTTCCAAGCAAAAAATATACACTCACAAAATTAGGATTTTAAAGATGTTTTGTTCATAATCATAGCCATCCTTCAATCATATTTGACAGTTGTTGCCTATTTTTGAAATGTTAAAATTTCTTGGTCCCTCTCCTCATTAAAAGTTAATATTCAATTCCAAATATTCCACGAAAAGCTATCTAGATATCGCTTTATATACAAGTCTGAACGAGTCCACCTGCCTTTCAACTTGCTTCTCTACTGGCTTCAGAAATTCCATGCCAGTTGACGAGCAAGTTGCTTAGGTTTGAATGTATTACCCTGACGCTACACGAGCCAGTACTGGCAAGCCAGTTGGCTACATAGATTGACTGTCAAGTTCGTATTCGTGAACATGCTGTGACGTAGGCGGCAAGCAACTTGTAAGCAAGTTGCTTTCAAGTATCTGCGGTCACGTTCAGCTTTTACTAGGACAGCCTATCTAGGTTTCTAAATGCACAATTTTATTGAATTTGCTTTGGCATCGGACTTCGATTTTTTCTTAAACAAAAAATGACGTCGAATTCTGCATCAAGTCTTGAGATGGTCAACGTATAATACTGCCAATGCGTTAAAGGATGCATTGAAAGACTTTTCTGTCGCGTCAAATTAACATGGATTGATTTTCATCTAATTCAAAAATTTCGATTTTTTTAAAAATGATTTTTTGGAGGTTTTTTAATCCATCATCATCGAAGCCATCCTTTAATGGAATTTGACAGTTCATGCGTTGTGAGATAGGTAAGAAACTAAATTACGTCGTACAAGGAATATTTCGTTCCAAAATGTCACATAAAGGCGCTAAAATCGCTTTTTCCCGCGCAAAAAATTTATTCTCAAAAAATTCAGATTTCTTTAAGTTTTTCAATGCATCATCTCCGTAGCAATCTTTCAATTTAATTTGACTGTCTATGGCTTGACAAATCGGTAACAGAATGTACCAAATGTCACGAAATCCCCAAAACTCTCATTTTTCCCAAGAACAAAATATACTATCAAACAATTAGGATTTTTAAGAGATGTTGTATATTTCATCATAATCATATAGCCATCCTTCAATCATATTTGACAGTTGCCTATTTTGGAAATGATAAAAATTCCCGGTCCCTCCTCTCATTAGAAGTTGTGGTAAAAAGAATATTTAATTTTGCATACAAGTCTGAACGAGGCCACTGTCTTCTCTACTGGCTTCTCAACTGGCTTTGAAAATGGCAAGCCAGTTGACGAGCAAATTGCTCAGGTTTGTATGTTTTAGTAAGAAAATTAAAATGTATTGTAACTTGTAAGCCAGAACTGGCTCGTGTAACCTCAGGGTTAAATTGTGTTGCGACAAAAAAGGTCTCCTAAAGCAGTGTGAAAATTTGGAATACCAACAAAACCTTCATCTGCCAGAATTAATTTGTATGGGGCATGAACGTAGAATATGGACTGCTAGTCAAGTCTCATTTCCATACAAAATCTCCTCTGAAAATCATTCCTCTTCTCCTTGGCGACGAAGTACCTCTTGGCGCAAAGTGGTAAAAAAAATACTATTTTTCAGCTCCATCTATTGTCACTATGGGCTGAGCAACCATTATTTGCCATAGAAACTAAGGACATCTATTATTATTTTTTATGAAACCAACAGATCCATCTGACATTTTGAAGTTTGGTGTTTAAGTATCGATTTTTGTTTTTTTATGTCGGATATGAAGTCGATTTCATTAAAAAATTTTTTTTTTGTGAGTGTGTGAGTGAAATTTGACAGGAATTTTGTTGTCGCACAAAAACTAAGAAGTAGTGCCCGCTAAGCAAATATTAAAGTGTATTTTATTTTCGCGTTGTTTTGATAATTTAAAAGCAAATGATATTTTGATATTTCAAAAACATCAAGAACAATTGTGCGCGTAATCAAGTAAAAAAATTACAATCCAAAATAAATCCACACACAGCAGCGAGGATCTATTCTGAATATTTCACTAGGGGACGAAGAAAAATAATTTTGCAACGTGTTTTCCTCGCGAATTGTATGTTATTTTAATGGGATTTTTTGTTTCTTGAAGATACGCACAATTATCTTTACTCTTTTTCATCATTCACTGAAATATTAAACAATTAAGAACATTTGTTTTCTTTTTTAACTTCGTCACAAAATTGTAATGAGAACACTTAATTCCATCTTGATGCATGAGAAATGTCAAATCTTGATAGTGTGTGTGCGATTTGATGTGAAATCTAGCTAAAAACGCAAGATTTGTTTGACAGCATTAAAATCGATTTTGTTTAGAAAAAATTCGATTTGTTCATTGTGTTTTTGGTTGTAAGGAATTCGACATAAGTTTCCAAATAAATTTGCCGTGTATCGTATCGTAGGTTGACCAGCATTTTGTCTATAAATGGATTTTAAAACCTTTCTACCACCCGCTGTCTAGATCCAGTAATAAAAGGTATCAAGCAATTGCCAAGTCTAGAATTTGATTGTGGTCTGCAATTATTTTCAACAACGGCAGCAGCCAATTGGTACAGGAAAATCACTGCCCTTCCTGAAATCAAGGCTGCTCTCCACGAACAACCCCTGAAGGAGCTGAGTTTTAACTCACTACAGCACTCGAATCGTTTTGAAGGTCTACACCATGTTGTTTTTTCGACGCCTCTCGTGATGATTCATCCAAACTACTCGCCAAAACCGGCGGAAATATTGCCGAAACTATAACTGACGAGGAAAAGGTAGCCGCTAAAGCACTATTTAGGTTTGATAAATTTGAACCACGCAAGGAACCACGTACTGTGCTGCCCAAGAAGGGTGAACGAAATATTGTCACATCAGCTTTGCCTTATGTGAATAGTTTTCCACATTTGGGAAATATCATTGGTTGTGTCCTTTCGGCCGACATCTATGCGAGGTATGCTCGCACTTGTAGCTCGTGTTATTACCCGCTCCTGGCTCCGAGAAAGCATTACAATGGATGCATGCAATCCCAACCGCCTTGGGTGCTTCTAAAGGGGACAAACGATGAAAAGGCTCGAGCGGCTATCTTATAATCTCGCTTGCTTATTAGCGTGTCTTTTATTCCCCTTCATGCCAACGACAGCAAGAACAATGTTCGATCAACTCAACACCACGCCCAACTAACAATTTAGCTTGTAGTAGGTTCAATACAAGCTATTTCCTGGCTTGTATAGTAACCATAACAGGTCTTATGCAAATCATTTTGGCGTAAGTTATACAAGCTAATTAACTCCACAAGAACTTCCATCACAAGCACTATACAAATCAATACCTTTCCACGAACATCTAAATAAGGCCTATAAGAAGCTATTTACTGAATTGTATAGTAACCAAAACAAGTCTTATGCAAATCATTTTGGCGCAGGTTATACAAGCTATTTAACTGCCATACGAACTTCCATCACAAGTGCTATGCAAATCAATAACTTTCTACGAACATTATAATAAGGCCTTAAAGAAACATGATACTGAAAACAATAATCTGTATAATAAGGTCTTAAAAAGACTTTCACCTGCAGTTACTTTGAAAACAAATAACTTGTATAATAAGGTCTTAAAAACGCCTAATAAGTTCTTCTGTGTAAGATTTTATAAAAGCCTCTCAATACAGTTGGAAAAATAAAAATTTATCTAGCTTATTTTCGATGTTCAAAAGGGTAGTTACGTGCATTCAAGAGGACACAAGCGTCCACAGGTTTTTCTCAAAACCCACCTCTGTCTACCAACTCCTACTCTCACCTCCACGTGGTGAACATCGGGTGTCTAGTACCTCAGCTGGAGACGGGGTTTAAATCCCCGTGGAAAGCTGTTGGGGACAGCCAACGAGAGAGGGGGGGAGGAGTGTTCCCACTAAGGCACTTCTCCTTTCATCGAGGCGGCAGCGGACGAATTCTCTAGATGGAATCAACGGTGGCGTCTACAGTTCCAGTTAGGTTGAACTACTTAGTGAACACCTTATATGGGCTACTACGACATATTTGTAGCTCAGGCCTATAAGGAGCGGTTTATCCGGCTCCCTACCCTTGGAGTTATACGAAGGGTCTGGTCCTCCGGGTCGGGGGTTGTGCGTCGGGGTAACTTCCCTACCACGTAAAAAAAAGTTGTTCCGAAACAACAACAAGCCTCGGATATGGATGATTTTAAAGTTGACGACCCCAGCAAACGAAACAAGGACAATGAATTTCGGATCTGCACGTGGAACGTCCTGTCCTTATACAGAACACGTGCAGCCGAACAATTAGTGGAGAACCTGGACAGGCTAAAGGCTGACGTAACAGCCATCCAGGAAGTGCGATGGGATGGAGAGGGCGTACGGAGACTGAAAACGTGTGACATCTACTACGGCGGGTGCTTGAAGGAACAGGGTCAGCGGCTCTTTGGTTGTGGTTTTGTGATAAGGGGAAGACTTAGGCAAGAAGTCTTGGGCTTCCGAAGTGTAAGCGAGCGCCTGGTCACAATCCGCATCAAAGGCAAATTTAAGAACATTTCGCTGATTTGTGTTCACGCCCCCCATGAAAGGAGAGAAGACTCAACCAAAGAAGCATTCTACGATCTCTTGGAGACAACGTATGATATGTGCCCGAAGTACGACGTGAAGATCATTCTTGGTGACTTCAACGCAAGATTCGGAAAGGAGGGCATCTTTGGTTCGATAGTCGGAGGACACAGCCTACACGACGAAACTTCCGGCAACGGACACAGGCTGGCAGACTTTGCGGCGGGGCGAAATGTCATCATCTCAAGCACCTACTTCCCACACCTCAATATACACAAGGGGACTTGGCGGTCGCGTGATCAAGTAACCGTCAACCAAATCGACCACGTTGCGATAGACGCGAGACATGCTTCCAGTATCTTGGACGTCCGAACGTTCCGAGGGGCCAACATTGACTCGGATCACTACCTGGTGGTAGCTAGACTACGTATGCGGATATCCATGACGCGACAACGCAGAGCAGATGCGGTGAAAAGATTCGATGTCGAGAAGCTTAAATCGCAAGAGACTGCCAGAACTTTTGCAGACCACGTAACTCTTAATCTCTCAGGAGGTCCGCCACCAGCATCAAGTGCAGAGGACCAGTGGGAACACTGTCAACAAGCCATCAGAAGTGCCGCCTCTGATGTGCTGGGTTTCACTAGGCGAATACAACGAAACCCCTGGTTCGATGAAGAGTGCCGGCTAGCGCATGCAGCTAAGGACGAGGCCTACCAGGCAATGCTGCAGACTCGAACAAGAGCTGCTGAGAGAGTGGCCCGGGAGCTCTACGGGCTGAAACGAAAAGAGGAGCGCCGACTTCTCAGGAGGAAAAAGAGAGACCACGAGAAGCGGGCGGTAGAGTCTATTGAGGGTTGTAGCGGTAGGGGAGATGTTCGAAAATTTTATCAGAGGGTGAAGCGATCCACCCAAGGATTCAAGGCTAGAACGGAAGCCTGCCGAGATGAGAGTGGGAATATGGTAGTAGACACACAGTCAGTGCTGAGGATCTGGAAAGAACACTTCTCTAGACTGCTTAATGGCGAAGACAGCCAAGATGCCGCTAATAGGCAGAACGCTCCATTCAACTTGGACGATGATGGCCAAGAGTTCCGTCCACCCGACCTAACCGAAGTTCGGCTGGCGATATCCAAACTTAAGTCGTACAAGGCTGCAGGTGCGGATGGCTTACAAGCCGAACTATTTAAATCAGCGGGAGATGAATTGGCTAGGAGCATACACCAGCTCATCTGCAAAATTTGGTCGGAGGAAAGTATGCCCGATGAATGGAACCTCGGTATAGTGTGCCCCATCCATAAAAAGGGAGATGTTCTGAAATGTACCAACTACAGAGGAATTAGTCTCCTAAACGTCGCTTATAAAATCTTGTCGGCCATCCTGTGTGACCGCTTAAAATCTTTTTTCAACAATCTGATCGGCCCTTATCAGTGCAGTTTTAGGCCAGGCAAGTCAACCGTCGATCAAATGTTCACACTCCGACAGATTTTAGAAAAATCCCGGGAATTCCAGATCGATACACACCACCTTTTTATCGATTTTAAAGTCGCGTATGATAGCGTGAAAAGGGACGAATTATACAGAGCCATGTCGAGTCTCGGCATCCCTGCCAAACTCGTCCGCTTGTGCAGGATGACGATGGAGAAATCTCGCTGCTCCGTCAAAATTGGTAAGAACACCACCGATTCCTTTGATGTTGAGAAAGGATTGAGGCAAGGCGACGCGTTATCATGCAACCTATTCAACATCGTTGTTGAAACCATTGTACGCAACGCACATGTCAACACCAGCGGTACAATCTATCAAAAGTCCGTTCAATTGCTTGCGTATGCGGATGACATAGACATTGTCGGCAGAACGAAGCGAGCTGTGGCAGGGGCATTTGCGAGCATTGAATCGGAGGCGGCTAGAATGGGATTGGCGGTTAATGAGGACAAGACGAAGTATATGCTGTCATCGAGAGAGGAATCTCAACATCGTCGACTCGGTCAAAATATCACGATGGACATATATAACTTCGAAGTTGTCAAGGACTTTGTCTACCTGGGCTCCACTATTACATCGCAGAATGACATCAGTGCAGAGATCAAGCGAAGAATTACTCTTGCCAACCGCTGTTTCTTCGGTCTAAGAAGGCATTTAAGTAGTAAGGCCCTCTCTCAGAGAACCAAGGAGACTTTATACAAAACCCTAATCATCCCGGTCCTGCTTTATGGGTCAGAAGCGTGGACACTGAAAGATTCGGATAAAAATCTGCTAGGGTGCTTTGAGAGGAAGATTCTTCGTGTGATTTTCGGTCCGGTGTGTATCGAAGGAGTATGGAGGAGAAGATTCAACGACGAGCTATACGGGCTATACAGCGACGTTGACCTGGTCAACAAGCTGAAAATACAGCGGCTGAGATGGCTGGGGCACGTGGAGCGTATGGACAGCAACGCACCTGCCCGACGAGTCTTCGAATCCAACCCCGATGGGGTACGCAGCAGAGGAAGAACCCGTAACAGGTGGCGCAATCAAGTGAATGACGACATCAAAGCACTCGGTGTGCGCAACTGGAAGCGGCTAGCTAGGGACAGAGCTGGCTGGAGGGGCTTGTTAGTTGAGGCCGAAGCCCATCCTGGGCTGTGAGCGCCATCAAAAGTAAAGTAAGTAAGTATTTTCGTTTTATGTTTTTATTGTTACATAATTTTCTCAACATTTGTGGAGCCACAGCATGTTTGTTTATCTGAAATGTATAGAATTTAATTAAATTGAAAAAACTTAAATTTTTACTTACATGATTTTTCCGGGGATTGAACTCACGTCCTTCTGATCAACTGTCCGAGCACACTTCCACTAGGCCACCTTGTGATATACGAGTGTGTTAAAAGAAACGAGCGATTTATATTTTAATAAAGGATTATATTTATTAGACTTCCTTATCTCGTGAAATACAAAAGTAAAAGAGAAGGATATAAAGAAGGAGAAAATGGAAGAGGCAATTAATGAAGTTGACAGCTGTTCTTTAGGGTATGAATACATTAGTTTTTAAGGTATAAACACATTGCCTTTAAGGTATCAACACCCCCACTCAATTTCATAATTGTCGAAAGAAAATATTTACATTATAATTCAAATTCAAAATTTATATTTAATTAAAGTTACGTTAAAACTTCAAAGAACAAATCTTATAATTCATTTAAATTAATTAAACATAATCAAAAATTACTCTACTCTTCAAAAATCATACCCATCTCCTTGAAATGTTTGAAATGTGGTTTCATTGGTAACTGCTTCGTAAATGCATCAGCTTTCATATCTTCAGACTTCAGGAAATTGATGTTGATTATTTTGTCTGCTACTGCTTCCCGAATATAGTGGTAGCGCACGTCAATATGTTTTGTTCTACCCTGGTTTGACTGATCAGTTGCGATGTGTTTTGCACTTTGGTTGTCGCAGAACATATTAACATGTCCGACGTGTAGTTGAAGCTCGAGTAAGATGTTACGAAAATATGCTGCATCGTTTGCGACCGATGACAGAGTGATATATTCAGCCTCAGTACTAGATGTGGCCACTATTTTTTGTTTTCGAGAACCCCAGTGAACCGCTCCGCCAGCATAAAGAAACACGAATCCTGATTGTGATTTCCTATCATTGGTATCTGCAGCCCAATTAGAATCCGAATACACTTGGATTTGCTGATTGGTGTTTCTGTACAAAATGGTTGCTGTCTTGGTGGTTATGACGTTTACTGCTGCGTTCCAATGTTGACGCCTAGGATCTTCGACATATTGAGAAAGGACATTCACGATGTACGCGATGTCTGGCCTGCTGAAACTGGACAGGTAAAGCAAGCGTCCCACTAGCTGTCGATATGCTGTTATGTTCACTTTTTCACTTTCACCTTTGATAGTTGGTTCCTTTTGAATGCTGAGTTTGACTTGTGATGGTAAGCGAGTTGGTTTTGCTTCACCTAAATTGTATGACTGTATTAAGCTGTTGATATATCCCATTTGCCTTATGTTGATTTCTTGGTTGTTCCTCGTGATTTCAAGGCCCACACATAATTTTGGTTCACCCAAATCTCGGATATCAAACTCCTTTGATAGTGCGGCATAAATCAGTGAGTATTCTTCGGTGTTGTTTGTTGCCAAAAGTAGATCATCAACATAAACGGTGATAATCGTGATGGTTTCCTTGATTTTTTTATAGTATAGGCATTTGTCATATGATGACTGGTTAAATGCGAAATTCTTTAAAGTCTTATCCAACTTAAAGTTCCACTGGCGTCCGGACTGTTTAAGACCGTATATCGCCTTTTTTAACATACACACTTTATTCGAAGCGTCATTGTTGAAAACTTCCGGCTGCTCCATATAGATGACGGCATCCAGATCACCGTTCAAATATGCTGCGGAAACGTCAAGGTGGTATAACTTCAGATTGTGCTCTGCTGCAATGGCTAATGTGAGTCGAATGGAATGGATGTTGGCAACCGGTGAATACGTGTCAGTATAGTCGACCCCATGAATCTGGTCGAACCCTTTGGCTACCAACCTGGCTTTTCTTCGCTCTACTGTACCGTCTGCAAAATACTTAGTTTTAAAAACCCATTTAGATTTAATTACCTGCCGGTCATTTGGTCGGTCCACCAACACCCAAGTTCCATTTCGAATAAGAGATTCGTACTCTTCTTCCATTGCACTGTACCACTCTTCCTGATGTTCATTGCTTTCCAGCTGTTTACCGCTTACAGGGTCAATTCCAACGCTGTAGACTTCCTCTTCGTCATTTGGTACATCTACATGTGCTTTAGTTTCTGGTTCAGCATTTTCGGTTTCCTCCTTAGGTGATTCCTCCGGATGTTCTTCTTGAGCTTCATTAGTTTGAGCAGGTTCTTGTTGTTTTAGGTTTTTAATGTCGGGAACTTGACTTTCAGGCTGCTTAAAATCGAAAACATAATAGTTGGGTAGAACTCCTTCTTCATTGTCGGTATGCTTAGGCTCTTCTTCCACAAATCGTACATCTCTACTCCTGATGACTATGCGGGTTCCAGGTTTCCAAAGCCGATATGTGCCATGTTCGTTGCTGTACCCAACAACCACGTGTTCATTGCTTTTTGACTCAAATTTGCCGAGATTGCTTCCTTTGTCCAGTACATATGTCCTTGTACCGATACACCTAAATGATGAAACGTCTGGTTTGTTACCCGTCCACAGTTTCTCTGGAGTTACTTGACCGTTCATTTTCGTGGGACACCTGTTACGAATAAAGGCTGCCGTACAAATAAGTTCTGCCCACAAAACGTCAGGTAATTTTGCCTCCAGCTTTAAGCACCTCGCCATTTCTAATAGGGTCCGGTTGGCCCTCTCTGCTATGTCATTTTGTTGTGGCGTGTATGGGGCAGAAAACTCATGGTCGATTCCGTTTTGTTCCAAAAATTCCTCAAATTTCAAATGTGTGTATTCCGTCCCATTGTCGGTTCTGAGCGATTTAATTGATTCTCCTGTTTGTTTTTCTACGTATGCCTTAAACGTTTTAAATTTATCCAGAGCTTCGCTTTTCTTTTGCATGAAGTACACAAAAATTCTTCGAGAAAAGTCATCGATAAATGTGATGAAGTATACGGCTTTACTCAACGATGGAGTTCTCATGGGACCACACAAGTCGGAATGGACCAATTCGAGTTTTCTTTCTGTTCACTTATTTTCACAGACAGTAAAAGGTTTAAAACACTGCTTAGCACAAATACAAGAAACACAACTGCTTGCATCGGATATGAATTTCTCTGGCAGACCAGTAACCATTCCAGTTGACTGAAGCTGTTTTAACGAGTTTATGTTTAAGTGGCCCATTCTTCGGTGCCATAACTTCAGCGAGTTATTATTTTCTTGTGTAGCTAAGACTCTGTCACTTCTTGAAACTATATACAAACCACGACTTTGATCAGCTGTGAACAATAACGTGCCAGTTTTACTATATATTTTAGCTTTATCACCTTCGAATACGACCTTAACATCACTACTTGCCGCTTTGCTTACCGAGACGAGATTTTCATTTAAATCCGGTATATAAAGTGTGCCGAACAATTTAATGTCTTTTCCAACATTGTTTAGGTAGGATGGTAGTAACGCCGTTCCGATTCCAGCTATTTTGACACGCTGACCATTAGCTAAAGTCACAAAGGCTTCTTTTGTCCACATTTCCAAACTCTCAAACAAGGATTTCGTCGCGCACATATGCAAAGTAGCTCCGGAATCAAGGCACCATGTGATGTCGTCAGTAGACGCTCTAAATGCAGACTCCTCTGCTATAACAAAGCCATATTCCGCTCCTTCCATGGTACTCGACTGCACGGTTTTAGCTTTTTCTTTGTTTTGATAGCACTCTCGAGCCATATGACCTTTTCTGCCACATGCGCGGCAATTGTATGGAAAGGAGTTGCTTCTGTTGTTGTTGTTTGATGTTTTTTTCGGTTTGTATTTTCCCTTTGTGTATAATGCTGTGCTCTGTTGTCCATTTCCATCCTTCTTACGGTCGCTTACCTCCAAAAGTCTCGTGCACACGACATCGACCTCCGGGTATTTGCTTTGGGCATCAAATGCGGCTTGGACATCTCTGTAATCTTCGGACAGTCCGTCAAGAAGCACAACTACCAATAAATCCTTATCGAGAGTCGCCTCCATTTCTTGCAATTTGCTGACGGTAGTTTTGAAGTCACGAATAAATCCATCCATGCTCTGGTTCACTTCCATCTTCATATTGATGAGACGCCTGAACTCTTCCGCCTTCTGTCTGGGTCCCTTGCGATCGTAGGTTTCACCTAGGAAGTCCCAAATTTCTTTGGACAGTCGTTTTTCCTTAACTAGAGACACGATATTCGGCTCTATTGCCAACAGCAACTCCGCCCTAGCGTCCATGTCTTTGTCATCCCAATTTGGCTGTTCAGCTACAGCCTGCGGTCTAGGGATAGTTCCACAAATGTAACCAGTAAGCCGCGCTTTATGAAGAATTGCTTCCATTTGCGGCTTCCAAGAAGCAAAATTTTCTCCATTGAAAAGTTGGATGCGGCCATGAATGCTCGTGCCCATTGTTCCAGGTTATGTTGTGTGGACTCGATAGAAAAGTCGACAGAAAAATATTTTCCACCAAAGGTTTTTACAAAATATCAAATCCTTGATATTTAATGGTTTGTTAGAAAAATCCTGGGCCCATAACCTGTTAAAAGAAACGAGCGATTTATATTTTAATAAAGGATTATATTTATTAGACTTCCTTATCACGTGAAATACAAAAGTAAAAGAGAAGGATATAAAGAAGGAGAAAATGGAAGAGGCAATTAATGAAGTTGACAGCTGTTCTTTAGGGTATGAATACATTAGTTTTTAAGGTATAAACACATTGCCTTTAAAGTATCAACAGATTGGAAAGTCCAAATTTTAATGCGTTGATGCTTTGGGTATGCTTTACGTTTTAACTTCATTGTTAAAAAAAAAAACATTTGGCACCAGCAGGATTCGAACCCCGAAAATAAAATAATAAAATATGCGAGTTCGTAAATCGAGAGGAAAATATTATCGAAACTTATTTGCTTTATTTAGCAAAAAAAAAATATAAACAAACTTTGACTTTGATCAGCTGATCAGCTTTGATCAGCCGTCAACATGATTTCATGTGCGTAGAAGGAAGGGGTTTGTTAGGAACTTGAGTAGCCCATGGATTTAAATGAAATATTATTTTTACATATTTTGTCAGTAGAGGTAGAAGTAGAATTGTGGTAGATGCACCTAAGCGTTCGCCCGAAAAATAGCGAATTATACAGGGTGAGTCACCTAAGATGTGACAAATTTCACGTTTTAACGAACGCTGTAAAAATATAAAAATAATAAATAAAAAATCATACAAAAATATTAAAGCTCTGTGGGTTTCTGGTCGGGTGTCGAAATGTCAAAATATGAGGGCGCAAACCTATTTAGGAGGGTGGTATTACCTAGTGTCTCGACCAGTGCTTTAGCACCAACAGAAACGGAGTAATTTCACTTTGAAATTTGGCAAGTGTCGAAATGTCAAAATCTGAGGATGCCAATCGATTTAGGAGGGTGGCACCAACAGAAACCGAGAAATTTCACTTTTCAATTTGACAAGTGTCAAAATGTCAAAATTTGAGGGCACCAATGGATTTAGCAGCTGCATTTTACCTACAGTCACGGCCAGCACTCTAAGCCCAGTGGAAAACGATAGAATCGCATTCAACACTTTGACAGTTGACAGTGGTGACGAAATGTCGAACATCCAAAAAATCACACCTTTCACTTTGACAGTTGATAGTTTGGGGCGAGATGTCAAAAACCCGAGAAAACCCCCTTTTTGCTTTAACAGTTTTCAGATGAATGTAAAAAGTCGAAAAACCGATGTCACGGTCCACGCTCTAACTCCAAAAGATAGTGATCAAATTTGGACTTAAAATTCTTCACTGTCTTTACTGTATAAATGTAGAAATCTATGGCAAATTGAGAGGAACAAAATTAAATTATATATTTATTTCGTTTTCATTTGATAGTCTGGAGTTACTCCTTTTTTATTGTTTCTGTTCTTTTTCTATCGAATATTGAAAACTGAAACCATGATTACGCTCACCTGTTTCATTGCAAGAACTGTGGTGCGTTCTTTTATTAACCATAGTTAACTATGGTTGTTATGTCAAAAAAAATTGTTGAAGTGTCATTGTTAAATTTAGTTGAAAATTGTTACATTTCATTTAGGAACGATTTGTTGTTAGATATTGTTGATCTGTCAAACGAACATTTTGGAAAACTTAATTTCATCGTTAATTACCATAAAATCATGTTATTTTTCTACAATATACTCTCCTTTTTTATTAAAAATGGTAGAAAACTCAATTTTAATTCATTTCACTTCACCAAAAGCTTTGTTTTGATTCTTCAATTTTTATTTTTTTGTAAACAAACCTTCTCAAATGTGCTTTGACAGATCAACACTTTCAACTCATATCATGGAGATGAGTTGGAAATAGTTACGAATTGTAACTATTTGACACTAATAAACTGAATTTAGGAACGATGTGATGACGTCATATAGTTACAAATCGTAACTATTTTGTAATAAAGGAACGACCATTGTTAACTATAGTTAACCATAGTTAACCATAGTTAACTATGGTTAATAAAGGAACGCACCACTGCAGTGGAAAAAAACTTTCATCTATTCAAATACATAACTTCATTTTGAAAACTAACCGAATCACATAAATTGTTAATACTCCTACCTACGCCTCTGTCTTTATTTTTTTCTAACCAAGCATTATGTTACACCCACAAAGTAAAGCATTTTATTTATCAGTTTCGATATATTTTACGCTTGATTTACAAAATCACATGTTTAATTATTCTATTGCAATTGTATGATGAATACCTGTTCATACAAAAGTATTTAGGAAAAGTACTGCAATTTAATTTAGGCCCTTTTTCGTTTCCTCTTAAGCCTAGTACGCTGCTGATGCGAACGAAATTTTTCTGCGGTCTCCAAAAAGACAACGAAATGCTTACGAAAACACAGCGGAAAAATATTCATGGAGAGTTTAAATAAATTGCAAATAAATAAAACGAAATGTAACGAAAAAATCAAACAAAAATAGTGCTGTAAGGAAAGAAACAACATATAAAAACACGAACAAACCCAAATGTCATTTTTCGGCACACAATTAATGGTCCGGGCAATTAATTCATTGTGAAAAGAGAGTGGAGACTTGTCAGCACAATGTGGTATAATGATCAATTTCGTTGGTCGAACAGCGTACCACAGAACGAAAAGCACAACGAAATTTTTCGTTAATGATTTCGTCATGTCATTTTTGTATGGGATTTTTCGTTTCGCATCAGCAGCGTACTAGGCGTTATGAGAAACTTTGAATGCAAAATTAAAAATAAAATTGATAACACATACAGGGTTTGTTTTTCATATTGTGATTTTGATTTTTGATCGAAATTTCGTGCTCCGGGGTTCATATCCGGCTGGTAACCAATTTTTGTTTTATTTCGTTAACAATGAAGTTAAAACAAAATAAATATTAACATCAATACTTATTCACTACTCATCACTGAATTTCCATGAAATACAAATTAATTTACAACGCACAAAAAGTATGATAGGTACATAATATGAACATATATATACATTAGATTGTCAGTTATTTCACACCCCGTCAATCGAAAGTTTATGCCGAAAGAACAAAATTATTGACCAAAAAATGTTTTCTATGAGGTCATTAACCCGTGCCTCTAAGGTCATACTTTTCCCATACAAATTTGTATGGGAACTTTACACTTTTCACATTTTATTTTTTTCTCTGGAACTATTACAGTTACTCTAAATTTTTTTGGGAATTTTGATTGATTTATGGGTCCTTTAAAAAACTTCATTTAAAAATGTATTAAAAAACTTTTAATTATAATTGACTTCGATTTTTTAAGTTAAAAAATACTTTAATATTATATATTTGTCTCTTATTTTTCTCCAGAATAACTGTGTAAAGTGTAAAGTTCCTATACAAATTTGTATGGGAAAAGTATGACCTTAGAGGCACGGGTTAATGACCTCGGAAAAAAATTTGTTTGGTCAATAATGTTTTCTCTTGGCATAACCTTTCGATTGCTATCCAAAAAAATGAGTTTGGGAAATAACGGACATCCTAATATACATATACATACATACTGTGCATATTTGTTCAGCAAATTCAAAACGTACAAATGCTGTTGTTGTTCCATAAATTTATATAAGACGGCTATAAACAAAAATGCAAAAAAATAGCTTGTAGTAACTTGCTACATATATACAAACCTACGTGGCTTGATTTGTATTAGTTTGCTATATACGAACCGCAAAGACCTGCTTATTTGCATAAGAACAAAATGCAAACGCTATAGCTTGTAGTAATTTGCTATATACAAATCCACGAGGCATGATTTGTATAAGTTGGCTATATACAAACCGCAAAGACTTGCACATTTGCATAAGAACAAAATGCAAAAGCTATAGCTTGCAGTAGTTTGCTATATACAAATCCACGTGGTTTGATTTTTATAATAACAAAATGCAAAAGCTATAGCTTGTAGTAATTTGCTATATACAAACCCACGTGGTTTGATATTGATAAGAACAAAATGCAAAAGCTATAGCTTGTAGTAGTTTGCTATATACAAATCCACGTGGCATGATTTGTTAAGTTGGCTATATACAAACCGCAAAGAACTGCACAATTGCATAAGAACAAAATGCAAAAGCTACAAACCCACGTGGTTTGATATTGATAAGAACAAAATGCAAAAGCTATAGCTTGTAGTAATTTGCTATATACAAATCCACGTGGCATGATTTGTAGTTGTTGGCTAAAAACAAACCGCAAAGACCTGCACATTTGCATACAAAAAAAATGCAAAAGCTATAGCTTGTAGTAATTTGCTATACACAAATCCACGTGGTTTGATTTTTATAAGAACAAAATGCAAAAGCTATAGCTTGTAGTAGTTTGCTATATACAAATCCACGTTGTTTGATTTTTATAAGAACAAAATGCAAAAGCTATAGCTTGTAGTAGTTTTCTATATACAAATCCACGTGGCATGATTTGTATTAGTTGGCTATATACAAACCGCAAAAACCGGCACATTTGCATAAGAACAAAATGCAAAAGCTATAGCTTGTAGTAGTTTGCTATATACAAATCCACGTGGTATGATTTGTATAAGAACAAAACGCAAAAGCTATAGCTTATAGTAGTTCAGTCTATACAAATCAACGTGGCATGATTTGTATAAGGCTTGCAGCAGAATGCTATATACAAACTATTTATTTTCGCACCTTATCTTACCAATGTTGGCAGGTCTTAAAAAGGCCTTATGAAAGTTAAACCTCATTGACTGCTATATAACTTATTCTTAAAGGCCTTTAGGAAATTGTTTTGGGTAAAAATACCATCAAAAATGTTTGATTTGCATAACTAAGCCTTGTGTAAATTATATACAAGCAATAGCTTCCGCAATTATGAAAATCGGACCTACTACAAGCTAAATTGTTAGTTGGGCGCAGCCGCTGATCACCCCCGAGAAACCATTGGCTCGCATCTTTCTTAAAACTGGTCACAAAATCGGCAACCCTGCACCTCTCTTCGCAAAGATCGGACAGACTCGTATTGATGAACTCAAGAAAAAGTAAGTAAGTTGTAAAAGGTTGTAAGTTCTAGTTCTGGTAGTGCATTGTCGTTGGCTGAATTGGAAAAGGCCATAGCTGAACAGGGAGACAAGGTGCGTGTTCTGAAACAGAATAAGGCCGACAAGACAGTGTGGCAGCCTGAAGTAAACATTTTGCTGGATTTAAATAAAAAGTTGTTCTATTGGTTTTTGTTGATTTTTCGCATTTTAGTTTTTGGAGTTTGCTAATTAGAATCCTTTCGAAAAGGAAGCGAATGTTTGGTGTACATGTAAGCCTCGCACGGCAACATGCTAAGAATATATTAAGCATTTTGTAATTTGATTATTCTCGAAACTTAAACAAGAATTCTTCGCCAGGAGTTGCATTACTTTTCTGTAAATGTATTAATTGAATAGATTTTTTTTATTTTTTTGCGTCCTGCGCTGGTGCCATACAATTTACGTCTGAATAACGTTTCTCAAATTGTGTTATCAATTCCGGATCAACCAAGCGAATTCCATCTAACTGATTGCCCAATGTTATCCAATTCGGTTGGACATTATGCGGGCGACCAAACAGTTCGATTTTCTGTGTGCCCGGACTCAATCGTTCGTGTGCGTGTTCTGAAACAGAATAAGGCCGACAAGACAGTGTGGCAGCCTGAAGTAAACATTTTGCTGGATTTAAATAAAAAGTTGTTCTATTGGTTTTTGTTGATTTTTCGCATTTTAGTTTAAGGAGTTTGCTAATTAGAATCCTTTCGAAAAGGAAGCGAATGTTTGGTGTACATGTAAGCCTCGCACGGCAACATGCTAAGAATATATTAAGCATTTTGTAATTTGATTATTCTCGAAACTTAAACAAGAATTCTCAGGCAGGAGTTGCATTACTTTTTTGTAAATGTATTAATTGAATAGATTTTTTTTATTTTTTTGCGTCCTGCGCTGGTGCCATACAATTTACGTCTGAATAACGTTTCTCAAATTGTGTTATCAATTCCGGATCAACCAAGCGAATTCCATCCAACTGATTGCCCAATGTTATCCAATTCGGTTGGACATTATGCGGGCGACCAAACAGTTCGATTTTCTGTGTGCCCCGACTCAATCGTTCAATAATTCCATATATTTCATGCGGCTTATGATTGGTGGCTCGAACTTTAGCCACAATAACGTCGCAATATAATCCACGATTTAAGTTAGTGGGATTGCCTTTCATTCCAACCAGGCAGTGCTCTTTGCCGTGATTAAGCCAATGGCCAGTGCGTTCGGTTCGAATCATTCTTTGCAGTTGATTGGTTTTAACCCAAATCAGTTCGTCAATACGTTTGTAGCTAGGGAAAAATGTGTTCTTTTTAAAAATACATACTACTCATAGCTAATTTTTGACATACCCCCATAGTTTTAGACATTCTCTGCCTAGTTCCATTGCTCGACCAGTCACCCACAGAAATATTAAACCGTCATCTTTTTGAAGGCTGGGACCCCTAGTTGTCTCATTTCATCGTCCGACATAGTTCCTAAAGACAAAATATGAAGAAAAACCTTAAATCAAGCAAAAAAGGGTCACCTACCATAGGGTAATTCCATATGCATTTCCCAAGGATAATCGGCCATTACCACGGCAAATTTCCCCAAAACTGTCATGTCCAAGTATCTAATATGGAGAGTAACAGGATTATTAGGGTTTTCGGAAAAAGACGTTTTAATATCAACATCAAATCACACTTGATCCACTGGGGAGGATACAGGGTTATGCTAGAATCTGTATTTCTCTTTATGCAGAGATAAGTCTTCACGTCTTCGTGATTGTTGTTGTTAATATTCGGATGGGCATCTACCTCATAGTGAACATACTTGCATGTGGCCATGTGGAAGCATGTATTAAGGAAGCTGCAATCGCCCAACGACTCATCTGTGTGCGGTTGTATGATTTTCTTGAAATGCAGCTTCGTGCATTTGTCCGAGTTTTCGATTATGGTCTCTTCGATGATTGGAGTAATTAGCAGGTCAGTAACTGGCTCTTCTTTCTTGCAATCTTCCGAGTTAGTTGTCGATGATTCTTTCTAAGCTCCACAGGAATTTGTTTCGGCATTAGAATCTTCAGCCTTGTCGCACGACGCGTTCTGTTAAATTTCACGTCGTTTTTGACAGCCATCTCAGCTGTGGCCTGTTGGGATTTGAGGCACTTGACCTTTGTGCCATAGGGCAGAACTCCATAACTTGATCCCCTCCGTGGGATTTGAATTTTTCCGCTAACAATCTTTCCATTGCGGTAGGTTTTGTGAGGAGTTCTAGGATTTCCTCACCAACTTGTTTGCTTTTGTTTCTCTCGTGGCATTAAGAGTAGGGAATGTAAGAAATAAATTTAAGAAACATCAATCGAGAAACAAGACTAAAAAAAAAATAAACCATGATATCATCAGAATCAGGAGCATCATTACTGCTGCTATCTTTGTTCATTTTCCGATCATTGTCGATTTTGATGGCTTTCCTGGAGTTAATATCATTGTCATCATCATCATTATCATCATCATCATCATATCACGACTCGGAAACGATTGTCCATATCCAGTTCTCGGTGTTCACATCTGACCATCATTGATGAAGACAGATAACTTCAATTTATAAAAATTATACACAAATGAGAAGTTATAATTATAATTGTGTAGTACAATTTTTTTTTAATAATTTATTAATTAAATTTAATAATTTCACAAAAAAAAAAAAAAAACAAATGGCTTACATTTTAATATTTTTTCTACGCAAGAAATTCCATGAGTAGAATCTGACATTTTGATTTTGGACTACAAAACGTCATTTCCAAAAAAATCAAATGTCAAGAGTTACACCATGTTTTCCGCTTTGCACCGCCGGCCGCTCGTGTCGCTTAGTTAAAGCTGGAAGCAACGTGAAGTTGGGGGCTAGCAGTCCATATCTTATACGTCCATGGTATGGGGATAAAAGAAACCACCCACCGTAATGTGAATCTCGGCTGTTCTAAATTGCAAAAACATTTCAATAGATGCAATTCTGATTGAGGACAACCTACAATAAACCTGATCCCCATATGTGTCCTTGTTGTGTTGTGGAGTCGTGTGTCGCTGTCATTTCATATATTTTATGCGCCACACTGCAACAAAACACACGAGACAAATATGGTTCTACGCATATGAAATACATTGTAGCAATAGCGACACACGACTCCACAACACAACACACGACACAGATTTGGATCAGGCTATTGGCACATGGAGTCACGGCACCTAGCAGCAAGCGCGTGAAACTAACAAACGAGATAGATTTCTTTTTCATTTGACGTTCAATGCATTTCCCATAAGAGAAAAATAAAAACAGCTCGTTGAAACATTATTTTAACAAATTAATTTTATATGAACGGTTGTTTCTATTATAATTGCAATAGAATAATTAAACATGCTAGTTTGCAAATCAAACGTAAAATATATCGAAACTTATTACTAATTTGCTTTATTTTGCAGATGAAATATGTAAACAAACGTGCTTTTTTGTTGTTGTTTTCCCAAATGGATGCAAGGCGCCAGTCAGAACGATATCATGTGCGTAGTCAGGTAGAAGTTTAGGGGGCTAGAGTTTCTTATGGATTTAAATAAAACATTACTTTTCCTGTTTATTATAAGTAAAGAAAGAAGTAGAAATGTCAAAGGTCCACTTAAGTGATCGTAAGAAAAAAAGATAATACCAGGAAATTATGTGTTGCACCAATAATTGCGGTTTGTTATTTTTCGATTAGTTTCGTTCAAATTTGCTTTCGTAAAAATAGAATTATGACAGTCAAAAGCGCTCACTTAAGTAAATGTAAGAAGCCAACAAAAATAAGTTTTCCAAATTATCAAAAGGAGTCACCTATAATACACTTAAGTGATATAAATATTCATTTTACTTTTTTTTTGTATTAGGTACGCGCAGGTTATTATAAAGTTAATATAAATTATAGGGGCATCATTTGATTTCCCTGTGTTCGTTTGTTTTATCCTACCACGTAAGTTTCTTACTAAGAATAATGTAATTTCTGGCAAAAAAAATTGTATCCTCCATTTAAAAAAAGGTTAGCACTCTTTTAAAGTAAGCTCTTCTTAAAAATAGAACTAATTAAGAGTGATCGAGCTTGACCTTCATTCATACCTTGCCTCTTTTTATTCAAATACCTTTATTTTACGAACAAACATATTTTTTAATAATCGTGACTACGCCCTGCCTTTCTCTTTTTCTAATCGAGTACTTTTGTTGTTGTTTCTGGTTGTAAAGGTGGTTTGTTTACATTTTTCATTTACAAAGCAAAGCGTTTTAGCTATCTATTTTAATATATTTTCGGGGTAATTTATAAGCTTACACATTTTTTGATTCTATTTCAATCATAATATGGATACCCGTTGATATAAAATATTTTAGTAAAACTAATTTTCATCTGGCGCTTTTTTCGTTTTCTCTTATGGGAAATACATTGAACGTCAAATTGAAAATAATTCTATCGCCTTTTGGAGCTTAAGCGCTTGAGATGCAGGTGGTGTGGAAAGCAACTTACCAGGTGTCAAAAAGGCGTGTTTTATTGCAAAAGCCATCCATCCCTTCAAGCAAGCGAGCTCGTTTTCGGTTCGCAAACGTATCAAACAACGTATGGACGACTTCGCATTCGGATCCAAATACGGATCGAAAAACTGCGTTTTGTGGCTCAAATTAGTATGGAAATTAGAATCACCACGCAGCCATTATGTGAATGTATTGTGAGAGAGAGTTTTTCAATTCACCATGAACCGAAACCGAACCGAATCCAAATGGAATCTAAAACGGTTCCAAAAAAATGAATGAATTGAGGCATACCCAACCCAAAAGTATTAAAAAAAACTTCCCATCTAGTCTAGTTCCCATTGCCTACAAAAATAAAACAAACAGAATTTTTTCATTTCAAGAGTTTTTTTATTTATCATTCATAAAACGTTTTCTAAAGACTATTTCGCACTAATAAACATGACATATTTCCACAAATATAAATTTACATTTAATAAATAGAAACTTGCATTTCTGATTGGAATTTTTTCAAAGTTTTAACAAGAAAAAAGAGAAAAAAGCAACCGTCTTCGCCGCGCTACCTACAAAACTGAACTAAATACTAAAAAAAAAGTGGTGGAAATTAAGGCAAAATGATTGTATACTTCGCCTATACCACAGATAAGCAATACCTAGATGGGAATCTACGGCTGTCAATTCGGTTTGCCTACAAGCTCAAACGTCAAATGGCCGTGGTGAACATCGGATTTTTGCACTAGTGTACGTGCAGACGACCGTGGTTAAAATCGGATTTTTGCACTAGTGTACGTGAAAAAAAAATCCGAGTTTCACCTCGGTTCGTGAACAAAATGGCGGATAATTTAAGAATCCAAGGGTTTGTTTAAATGTGCTAGGTTCTTGTATGCCGATTTCCGATCGACGATTGCAGATTAATTTTTTTTGTTGTAAGGAAGTCGCAAAAAAAATCGTGTAGCCGGTGTAAATTTTCTATATGAAAGATTTGATTTTTGATCTTTTTTTCTAAACAAATCAAATTTTGCTATCACAGATTTGATTTTTTTTGTTGAAATGAAAGTTACATTTAGGTTTAACTACGTATACCTACCTACTTTTGCAAAAAAGTACAAAAGTGAGAATTTAAAATGTTCGCTAAAGAAACCTTCTTGCAAGAAAACATACAAAAATTGTTTTGACAGAAAACGTAGTATAACTTCTTATTGGCTGTAGTGCTACTAGCGATGTTGTATTTGTAATGCCTGTAAGATCGTACTGTACTATGGATGGCTTTTGTGATAAAACACGCCTATTGTGTTTTTTCCTCAATCAGAATTGACTTTATTGCAGTTTTTGCAATTAAGAACAGATGAGATTCACACCATTGTGGGTGCTTTCTTTTATCCCCTTACAAATTAATTCTGGCAGATGAAGGTTTCGTTGGTATTCCAAATGTTTCGCATCGGCTTAGGAGACCATTTTTGTTGCAACACAATTTAAATTGTGTAAAGGATCTTTCAAATCAACGTTAAAGGCTCTTCCAAACCAATGCGAAACATTCGTTGCGGCGAAGAAACATTCGCATGTCAAAATTTATTTACATGGTGATAAATGAGAGTGCCCACACCAACGCGGCGGAGAAACATATGAATTTATTTTGACTGACGAACGTTTCTTCGCCGCAACGAATGTTTCGCATTGGTTTGGGTGAGCCTTAAATCGGAGCGAAACACTCACGACAACAAAACATTCACTTTTTAAAATTAAGTTACATGAAAATAATTGAGAGTAGGTACCCACAATGAAAGCGGTGCGATTTTCCATATGAACCCGATGACTGACAAAAATGTTGTCCACGCATCGGTTTGGGGACCTTAAATTAATTTCTAAAAATTTACGTCGGAATTTGACCATGATGCAATCCAACCCCTTACGTATAAATTAAAATAATTTCATATATTAAGTGTGTCTGTACCCTAAAACTAAGAATATAGTAGCTGTCAAATTTGCCATGGTGAATTTAATTTTTGTTGATTTCTCGAACCTTATTATTGTTTGGCGAGATTTTTCTTATAATTATTGTGCTGTAGAGCTGAAAAAAATTGAAATTATGTTTTTAAATTTCATAAACATAATTAGGTCTTTTGCTATACTCTGCTCAAGCAGGGCCCCTTCGGAGGCGACAGAGTTCTACAAAAAGTTCTCATCGCGCATCGTCTGCCCAAGTAGCTTTTTGGCGAATTGGAAGAAAGAAACATGAAAGCACCAAAAGATTTTTCATTGAAATTCAAGGACTCGTTCAAGTTCCGTTTGCCCTGCGGGCATTGTGCTTGGTGAAACAATTATTTTTTTGTTAATTTATTTTTTAATGAAAATCACAAACACCGGAATAAAAATCTTCGCACAGCATAATTATGAAAAAAAAAATGAACTGTCAAACAAATCAAATTCACCGCGTTAAATTGTTGTTGCAGTTCACATCTATTCATCGACACGAAATGAAATTACAAAAACAACAATGTAAACAAATGGGTTTTGGGGGTTGATACGAACGAAAGATTCCTATCTAGGTATTGCTAATCTGTGGCCTATACTGTCTCTATTTCTCGATGCTTAAAAAAAATACTCTCGATTCTCGTTCTTTTTACATGCGTACACAGAAAATGTGTTATTGTGTGTGAGGCACTCATTTTTTTGGAGTCCCAAGTGAACCGAAAAATTTGGGTCCGTAATTTTGCTTGAAGGGATGGTACAGAACGATCTACGTGCATTACAAATTACACTAGTGAAAAAATCCGATTTTCACCACGGTCGTCTGCACGTACCCTAGTGCAAAAATCCGATGTTCACCACGGCCATTTGACATTGGAGCTTGTAGGCAAACCCACTGGGCAAACCGAGTGGGGATTTTTACCGAATTGTCAAACTCAAAACTCACAGCCAAAATTTTGGGTTAATGACATTTGTGCGTTCTTTTTTTTTCTAACTAGTTCACCTTCATCGTTCTTTTAATAAGAAAAAGTTACTTTGAGTTCTCATTTTGGGGTTAGATTGTGTTTGCTTTTCGTCTTCCGATTTGGAATTGTTTCCAATTTTATAATAATTAATTATAAATTTAATTGTTTTATTATTGAATTCGATATTTGGAATTGTTTTCTGAATAGTTCACTTTCATCGAAATTTTATTCATCCCCTTGGGTCAATTTTTTAATAAAAAAATGTGTGGCTCATAAAAAATTAACAAAAAAAGCTAAAACAAATTAGAAATGCTTTGTATTGCTATTCAATTTCATGCAAAAATGAAGTTGATAGTTATTTAATTTGTAGGAACCATGCATTTTTGGTAGTGAATTATTTATCAATAAATTTAACGCAATCAAAATTTTGTCTTTTGTTTCTTATTTCTTATTTTTTCGATTTTTTTTCAACCCCTTCCCATTTTATTAACTTTGATCGTTCTTAAAAAAAATAACTTTTTTAATTTTGACATTGCCACTTTTGTTTTTGACCATAGTTACAAAAAAGAACGCGCCACTAATCCAATTAACGCCAAGCACTCAAACGTCATTAACCCAAAATTTTTATTTGACGTTTAGAAGCTATGAGACAGAGATATATTGCTTTTTTTCTAAAAAGCCCTATTGATAGCCGTTGTTTCCCATCTAGGTAAGGTATTGTTTATCTATGGTTTTACGTTTATAGGGCTTTTTAGAAAAAAAGCAATATATCTCTGTCTCATAACTTCTAAACGTCAAATAAAAATTTTGGGTTAATGACGTTTGAGTACTTGGCGTTATTTGGATTAGTGGCGCGTTCTTTTTTGTAACTATGGTCAAAAACAAAAGTGGCAATGTCAAAATTAAAAAAGTTATTTTTTTTAAGAACGATCAAAGTTAATAAAATGGGAAGGGGTTGAAAAAAAAATCGAAAAAATAAGAAATAATAAACAAAATACAAAATTTTGATTGCGTTAAATTTATTGATAAATAATTCACTACCAAAAATGCATGGTTCCTACAAATTAAATAACTATCAACATCATTTTTGCATGAAATTGAATAGCAATACAAAGCATTTCTAATTTGTTTTAGCTTTTTTTGTTAATTTTTTATGAGCCACACATTTTTTTATTAAAAAATTGACCCAAGGGGATGAATAAAATTTCGATGAAAGTGAACTATTCAGAAAACAATTCCAAATATCGAATTCAATAATAAAACAATTAAATTTATAATTAATTATTATAAAATTGGAAACAATTCCAAATCGGAAGACGAAAAGCAAACACAATCTAACCCCAAAATGAAAACTCAAAGTAACTTTTTCTTATTAAAAGAACGATGAAGGTGAACTAGTTAGAAAAAAAAGAACGCACAAATGTCATTAACCCAAAATTTTGGCTGTGAGTTTTGAGTTTGACAATTCGGTAAAACTCCCCATTGCAGATAGATGTTTGTTGTGTTGAAGTTTGGCTCATTAATTTATACACTAAAAAAACAAATCTTAAACTATTTAAAAGCAAAAACATGAAGGAACTATGTCCTGGGCTTTACTGTGGTAGAATTGAAAATGAGAATGGGATTTTAAGTTGTTGTGGACCCTGTCCAATCGGTTACAGAGTAAACGAACGGCGTGAATGCGAACGTTGTGTTTATGAGCCCACTTATTATGATTTATTATATCTTGGATTTATGTTTATGCTTCCTCTTATAATGCACTTTCATTTCATCAACCAATGTTGCGAAAATCTCAAGTATTTAAAAGAGCGTTGAAACGACTTAAATGACATTCAATTTAATATTTTTATTTAAGGGAGCAAATAGTAATTTTTGGCTCAGCTGTTCTGGAACTTGTACTCTCATCTTTGATATCAGTACTATTGATGGAACCCGCTGGAAGTTTTCGTTTACACACTTGTGGAGTAAAGCAGTTCTCGGATTGGTATACGTTATTTTACAACCCATCTCCAAATTACGTTTCAAAACTACACTGCACTCAGGAAGCTGTATACCCTCTGTAATTAAGCAGTTCAAACTTCCAATTTCTTAAATTTTTTATATGTTCAGTTTCTATTGCAGACAAACGATGGTGCTTGTTTTTTATTTCATTTGTCTTTTACAAATGGTTGTCATTAGATTTTTTCTCAAGACTGTTTTTGGTGTTCACAAGAAGGGGGCTCTGTATTGCGCCATGTATTTCTTTCCAATTTTGATGTTTTTACACAGTATGGCATGTGGCTTAATATGTGAGTAATTTATCTTTAAAAACCCAATCTAATAAAATATTTAAGTCTTTAAAAAGTTATGCTAGGTTTCCATTTGTCATTGAAAGACGCAAATTGACACACCTCGACAAAACAGGGTGGGTAGTATCAACAAAAACAACAAAGAAAATAGTAGTAGAGAGTAGGTATAACACACCCTGCTGTATCAAACTGTCTTTCAATAGCTTTTTTCAGTGACGTTGTTCCGAACAGTTTGGAACAGTTTAGAACAGAAAAGTACAAGTTTTTGCTGTTCAATGAGAATTTTCTGTTCTAAACTGTTCTGATTTGCTGTTCAGTGAGGCTGTTCCGAACAGTTTGGAACAGAATAGAACAGGATTTTCTGTTCTTACTTTTTAGGTAGAACAACTTAGAACAGGTTTGTGACAACTGTCAAAATCAGCTGCTGTCACTTGAAAAAATCAGCTGCTGTCACTTGAAAGTTCATATTTTTTAACAAATTTCGTGGCTCTTTGTGCTTTTACTTTGGAAACAAACAAATAAATATTTAAAAAACAACATAAATTAAATTACATTAAATTGTGTAGTTAAATAAATACTAATTCTAACTGTTTTTAATAAAAAGTATTTCTTGCTTATCCACCAAACTCGAATTTTTTTTTGTTGACAATTACATATGTCAGACAGCTGCCAGTTTTATCTTGTCTGACATTTCTGTTCTACTCTGTTCTGTTCTAATCTGAAAAAACCTCACTGAACAATCCTAATGACAAGTGGAAACCTAGCATTATATAAAGACAAATGATGGTGCTTGCATGTAGTTGGTACGCCCACTTTCGAAATGGGCAAAACTGGTAATTGCAATCGTTCGTACGTTGTTTGGCTACGTTTGTACAAGTTTTTGAATTGTTTATATAGTCCAGGGCAATTAGACTTTTGCTGGGAAATAATTTCGAGGTGAAGTTTGACTTTTCCATTCGAAAGAGCATCAGTACACGAGCCGAAAACCACATTTTTCACAACTGTACCTAGAGTCATTATGCCGCTATTTGGTTTTTAACGGTAATTTTAGTTTTCTGCATAACTCTTGTAATTTTGATCTTAGAGAAAAAAGTTATATGACAAAGTTGTAGCAATTCAAATTTCCTACAAAAAATATTTTGATACTTTTTTCGAAAAATCATACTGTTTAAAAGTTAGAGTGCATTTTGTGAAAAAAATAAGGGGTTTATTTTTTGTATTCGTCATAATTTTTTTTTGTCACTAAAATCCAAAAAAAAACTCAAACAGAAATTATAGAGCTTTTAATTATCTATATTTTTTGCTAATATAGTTTCTAATTACGAAGTACGGTTCTCGCTTTACGGCGCATACAAGTTAGACGCGTTTTTTTTGCGTGGTTTCCGCTGGAGGCCTAATCCACTAGTCTTAACATAAAAAAAAATAAATAAAATAAATTGGGTGGCACAACGGCTCATGAAGAACCAGGGCCTAGTGACTAACAACTCGCAACCCTTCCTGTGTGCGGCTGTCGACAGGAATGGAAGGGACCTACAATTTTATGCCGAATCCGAACGGCTAGACGAGAAGCACTTATTCGTGACAAGTGATACTCTTCGAGGATTTGTCAGTTCCTCGCAAGAGGCAGTAGCCTTGAAAAAAACTTTTTAGTTTTTAGGTGGACGAGGCTGGGAAGCGAACCCAGACCTCCAGCGTGACAGTCGAACGCACTAACCATTAAGCTACGGGCTACTACCAAGTCTTAACAATGCTTAACTTTTTTCTACACCACGCATGAGGTAGAGTTCTTCACTGCGTTTGTTTTGCAATGTTAGGCGCAAAAAAAGAGGTCTAATCTACAAGTCACTAGCAAGATGTTAAATCCTTGGAGTAACTTCGATTTTCGATTTTTTTTCTTTAACAATTTTCAACGGTAACTGCGAAAGTTTCATGTTTCCTCGCCGAAAGTGTTTTGTTGAGCTACTGCATCGATTTACTCCAAAAATTATGAAGCGATTCAAAATACAAATTTTTCACTGATGCATTTTAGTGATACTCTTTACATTGCGTCGCGACGACGACGGTGCCTGTTTCGGAGAACCGCTTGAAAAGATCCTTTGGTCTATGCTATAGAGAAAAATGAAACCGAAACGCACAAGCGAAACGAGTAGAGAAAGCAACCCAACGGTATTCCTGAATGGGCCGAGAATATGATATCTACTTATACTAGATATTATATCCTTCTTTTCTTTTTGGAAGGGCCTAATACGGTGGTTTCTTCATTTTCTTGGTATCCTTCATTTCCAGTGTCGGAGAAAATCTTTCAGTATGTTAACGAACCCTCCTTGGAAGTGTCTTCAGCCACTGCATCGTCATCACCTTCTATTTCTTCTCTAAACTCTACCTCATGGGTGGTGTGGAAAAGAGTTAAGCCTTGTTAAGACTTGTGGATTAGGTCTCCAGCGGAAACCACGCAATAAAAAAACGCGCCTAACATTGCAAAACAAAACGCTAGTCGGTTTGCAGTAAAAAACTCTACCTCAAGGGTAGTGTGCATAAGAGTTAAGCCTTTCCAGGAGGTTATAGGATTGTTCAGTGAGGTTTTTTCAGATTAGAACAGAACAGAGTAGAACAGAAACGTCAGACAAGATAAAACAGGCAGCTGTCTGACAGATGTAATCGTCAAAAAAAAAAAATCGAATTTGGTAAATAAGCAAGAAATACTTTTTATTAAAAACAATTAGAAATAGTATTTATTTAACTACACAATTTAATTAAATTTAATTTATGTTGTTTTTTAAATATTTATTTGTTTGTTTCCAAAGGTAAAGGACAAAGAGCCACGAAATTTGTAAAAAAAATAACAACTTGCAAGTGACAGCAGCTGATTTTGACAGTTGTCACAAACTTGTTGTTCTACCTAAAAAGTAAGAACAGAAAATCCTGTTCTATTCTGTTTCAAACTGTTCGGAACAGCCTCACTGAACAGCAAATCAGAACAGTTTAGAACAGAAAATTCTCATTGAACAGCAAAACCTTGTACTTTTCTGTTCTAAACTGTTCCAAACTGTTCGGAACAACGTCACTGAACAAAGCTAATGTCTGAAATCTCTGACTTTTTAACAGTATGATTTTTCGAAAAAAAATTCAAAATATTTTTTGTAGGAAATTTGATTTGCTACAACTTTGTCATATAACTTTTTTCTTTAAGATCTAAAATACAAGAGTTATGCAGAAAACAAAAATTACCGTTAAAACAAAATGGCGGCATAATGACTAGGAACAGTTGTGAAAAATGTGATTTTCGGCTCGTGTACTGATGCTCTTTCGAATGCCAAAGTCAAACTTCACCTCGGAATTATTTCCCAGAGCACCACATAATGAAATCTAAGTACCCGAACTAATACGCGTACTGTTTTTTTTTATAAGCACTTTTCAAAAATTGTCAAAAACTAGCACGCTCGAAAAATCTGAAAATGCAATATTTAGGCCTATTCGGCGCAATATTTTATTCTGTTATTCTTTTATCAATTTTCATACAAATTTTTGAACTGTCAAAAAACCTTTTATTAATTGGTATTCTGCAGTTCGAAATCTATTATAAACCATAACAGTATAAAAGCCAGAATTGTTTGACTTTTATCATAAAAGGTTTAGATAGGGGAGAAGAAAGAGACTTGATTCCTTTTGCAGTTTTTTGTGTGATTACTTTTTATTTACGTTTTTTAGAAGCCCCTTTCCTATGTTAAAATAAAGACACATTTATTAGCTTCCATTTTTGCATAGAAAAAGCACTAAGTTGAAAATATTTAAGGCGCTGTTTAAAAAAATTGAAATGAGTCAAAAGGATCAAGTCTCCCCAAACTATGGGAGACTTGTTCCCCCCTATGGGAGACTTGATCCCTAGGTCGAATTCATCATATATTTGTGTTAAATCATATATTTGTCTTTAATCACGTGAAAGATAGGGAACACACAAAAAATAACTTGTGGTACTTATAACACAAAACAACAGCTCAGACAGAATCAATAAAACCGCAAAATAAACAGTACGAACTAACAAAAAAACTAGAAATCGTCACGTGCTCTCTCACTTTGAGTTGAATTTTGACTAGTATAGACGCATTGATATGATTTAAAATATACTTGTCAATGCTTTGTGTTTAGGGGTAGATGCAATAGACCCCTATTGTGGTAGGTAGTTACAATGTCGTTCCAAATGTCGTGAGTTTTTGAAAGGTATGACAAATTAGAAAAATAGTCAGATATTCAGTTTTACGTTTTTATTGATTCAATAATAGCTTATAAGTGTCTTACCTCATGGAGGGTTAAATCAAGAAGGAAGTTATAAGAATAAATTTGTAAAGAAGAAAGCTAACATGAAAACTATAAAATTATATTAATTAATAAAGCGACCTCTTACATGAAAGATAAGTGTTAAAAATCTATTACAATTCATAAAGGTGAGCACACATTAATATTGTGTTCCACTTGAACATTGCTCCCCACCTTGCAGCAATAAGTGCAAAAGGTACAACGTTATATTATAAAAATTATAAGCAATCGTAAAATCAATTTATTCCATTATTTTTGGAGGGGATCCACTCACTCCATTTGGGAAGGAAATGTTAGTAGAGGAAAATTTAAAGCTTAGATATAAGAATTCAATTAAAAAATAATTTAACAATTGTGAAGATGAAAATGATATTTGTTGTTCTATGAAAACAAATAAACGAAGTTCTCATAATTCAATCAGTGCATAATTATATTTAAAAAGATTAAAACCATTGTAAGGTATTTATGTATAAGAAAAAAAATGATGAAACCAATATAAATGTTATCAATAAACCAACATGGTAAAAAATTAACTCAGACGCAATACCATTTTTTTTTTTTTGTTTTAATCAGACAAAAGAACGATGGTTTTACAATTGGTCTTAATACGTGCCCTGTTGAGTTCTGATATCCGCGACTCGTTCTCTTCCATCAGGGCCGGGGTGAACATTTAAAATACGACCTAAGCGCCATCCATTTGGGGAGAGCCTCTCATCACTTATAACAACGACGTCATTTATCTGAATATCTCTTTGTGGATGCTTCCATTTGTAGCGTTTGTGTAATTCCTTGAGATATTCGTGTTTCCATCGGATACAGAATTTTTGGTGAAGTAGCTTCAGCTTTTCCCAACGATTTAAGTAGCTTAAAGATTGCGAGCAGAGTTGGGTTCCGGAAGAGACAGAAGAGGCCCACCACGCAAAAAATGTCCAGGAGTGAGAGGGAGCACGTCAGTAAGACTTTCTGATAAGGGAGATATGGGCCTAGAGGTTAGGCAAGCCTCAATACGAGATAGGAGAGTTGAAAATTCTTCGAAGGTAAATATATGTTCGCCAGTGATTTTTCGAAAATGTAATTTGAAGCTTTTCACAGCTGCCTCCCAAAGATCCCCCATATGTGGCGCACCAGGTGGTATAAATTTCCATTCCAGGAAAAGGTCTATACCGATGAGCTATATCTGAAGAAAATGTTTTTAGAAACGCTTTAAACTCCTTTGAAATCACTCGACTTGCGCCGACCAAATTTGTTCCATTGTCAGAATAAATGACTTTCGGTACACCACGTCTAGCGATAAATCTATTCAAAGCAGCCATGAAAGAAGGAGTTGATAAATCACTTGTCGCCTCCAAATGGATTGCCTTGGTAGCGAAACACACAAAAATACACGCATATCCCTTAGATAGCTTCTTCCACCGAAACTTTTAATAGAAAATGGACCTGCAAAATCAAGACCAGTGTGGGTAAATGGCAAGGAAATCGAAGTTCGCTCCGGTGGCAGAGCTGCCATGATCTGGGTTTGCAATTGCCTTTTATTGATTCTACACACTTTGCACCCTCGGATGCATCTTTTTACGAGGTTTTTGACTTAAGGTATCCAAAGCTCACAGCGCACCATCCTAATGACAATCTGATTCTTACCTGCATTGAAAGATCATGATAAAAATTTACAATAATCGCAGAGATATGAGCTGAATAAGGCAGAATCATAGGAAACTTTTCGCTGTAAGCAAGAGAAGAACAAGCTAATCGTCCATTGACACGCATAATCCCATCTGCATCGATGATTGGATTAAGGCACCAGATAGAACTTTTTCTTGAAATGGAGGCTACTCTTTGTAGAGATGAGTATTCTTGATGGTATTAAAAAGATTGAGTTTATCGAATAATGAATTTTTAGTTCGAGTTATTTCCTCGTGAGAAATGGCCTTTGATGAAAACTGATATTTGTTTTTGTATTTTTTGCATGAATTGTATATAAAACGCAATACATAAGAAGTCACACGAAGAGCTTTTGACCAACCTGAAAATCTTGTGATTATTGTTTCAAATCCCGGATTCAAAACAGTTAAGACAGTTGTAATGGGTTTTGATTCTAAACATTCTTGTTTTGGTTTCTCGAAATTTGATTATGGCTATAAAGATTCATGTAATTGCAGCCATTGTGGACCATTCCACCACAAACTACTTTCTTAATTTGGTATCATTTGGATTTAAACCGCGGGTTGCCAAATCGGCGGGATTGTCCAATGATCGTAGACACGATTTCCTATAAATGTTTTCCACGGATGTGGTGGTTTATTTAGCCAAGCTAAAACAATTGAACTGTCGGACCAAAGGAAAAGCTCAAAGTCTGGGATCATTAACTGTGGAAGAGTATTGTTAACGAGTTTGGCTAAGAGAACTGCACCGCACAGTTCAAGTCTAGGCAAAGCAATTTCCTTTACAGGAGATACCTTACTCTTAGCACATAACAGATTTGTGGACCAACTGTCGGTGGTACAAGGCAGCAGCATACGCTTGCTCAGAAGCGTCGCAGAAACCATGCACCTGAGTTTTACAACCAGGGGTAAATTCTACCCAACGAGGAACCTGAATAGACTGTATCTGATTTAAGCTATCAAAAAATGATTTCCAGCGTTGACACGTGAGGGACATAAGCGGCGTGTCCCAAGACGTCCCATCCCGCCAGATTTGTTGCATAATAATTTTTGCAGAAACTATTATTGGCGCAAGCCATCCTGCGGGGTCAAATAAACGGGCAATAACCGATAAAACTGTCCTTTTAGTTATTTGATAATCTCTATCTTCAAACTGAAAAACAAAGTTAAAGGAATCTAACTTTGCATTCCATTGGATTCCGAGAGTTTTTGTTACACTGGTATTTTCGAACTGTAGGAAATCTTCATTATAGCGATATAACTTTGGAATGTTTTCAAGGAACTCCATGTTATTTGATGTCCATTTTCGTAATGTAAATCCCGCTGAGCTTAAAGCAAGTGAAAGTTCTTTTTGTGCGTGTATTGCTCCTTCTAGATTGTGTGCCCCAGACAATACATCGTCAACATAAAAGTCATTCTTAATAATAGCTGAGGCCACTGGAAAATCTTTTTCAACATCATCGGCTAGTTTTTTTAATGTTCTTATTGCGAGATATGGAGCACAGTTGACCCCAAATGTCACTGTTTTTAACTCATAGTCAAACGGTTTATCTGAATCTGAAGGTTTAAATAAGATTCTTTGAAACGACGTTCGTTCAGGATGAATCAAAATTTGTCGATACATTTTTTCGACGTCAGCGCTAAAAACGAACTTGTACAAATGCCATCGTAACACAAGTCCCATAAGATCACTTTGTAAAACAGGGCCGATGTGTAACATGTCATTCAAACTAACACCTGTGCTGGTTGAGCATGAAGCATTAAAAACAACCCGGACCTTTGTTGTTGTGCTTTCAGGTTTTATTACTGCGTGATGCGGCAGATAGTAAGATGAAATCGGATTATTATGAATAATTTCAGGGGATGAAACTAATTCCATATGGTTTGATGTTATATAGTCTTGAAGAACTTCGTTGTATTTAGCTTGAAGCTCTGGTGTTTTTGAGAGGGATTTTTCCATCCGCAAAAATTGTTTGAATGCTACACTTCTTAAGAAACCGAGATTGGGTAAAGGATCTTTAAAGGGGAGTCGAACTATATAACGACCATTGCGTTCTCGCGTTGTTGTTTCTAAGAAGAGTTTTTCGCAAAACTCATCTTCCTGCGAAATAGGTTTTGAGTCGGTAAGTTCTTCCACCTCCCAACATTTAGCTAACTGCTCATCAAGGGATATTTCAGAAACGTATGATAAAGTGGTTGAAAATGAATTAATACTACTTTGCATTAAAAGTCCAGAAAGAACCCAACCGAAGACCATTTTTTGAGCAACAAGTGAGTTAAAAACATTTAGTTTAACACCTTCTAAAATTATTGAAGGATA
Organism: Melangyna quadrimaculata; assembly: GCA_949320155.1. NCBI lineage: Eukaryota > Metazoa > Arthropoda > Insecta > Diptera > Syrphidae > Melangyna > Melangyna quadrimaculata. The sequence goes on from OX439483.1 coordinate 281,330,087, forward strand.
CAAATCAGCCCCTATTATACAAAATCGATCCTAGAAGATTCATAAAAGTAGGGATCCGCGAACTCTAAATTAAGATGATCATCACGGAACTCTCGCGGGGTTATAAAACATGAGGGTAAAATTGGCGCATAAAGAAAACGATTTGTCTTTTTTTTGAACCCAACACCAGAGAGCATAATTTTGAAGAAGAAGTTGTGACAACTCTATTTATACCTGAAATATCCGCTTGTATTGATTTGAATGGTAAAAAAGTTTTTTTTTTTAATAGTTTCAGATATAAAACTTGCCTCGGAACCGGGATCCAGAAGAGCATGCAACGTGTATCTCGAGCCGAGAAAATGAGCCTCAATCAGAGCAGTAGCGAGTAGGACGCGTTTGTTGTTTTGACAAAAATAGGTTTGAACATTGGTGGAGCTATGTTTTTTAGTGGACTGTATATTGTTATGAGAAGAATGATTAGAAAATAATGGTATTGCTTTATGAGAAGACGAAGTTGACGTTGGCTTGTTTGAAGGAGAGTGTAAAAGAGTGTGGTGCCTTTGTCCACACTCCATGCAAGTGTTCTCACTCCGGCAATCTTTCCCTAAATGAGACCACGATATACAATTTTGGCATAAATTGAGAGAATTCACTTGAGCTAATCTATCAAAAGAAGACAGTTGTAAGAATTTGGAACAAACAAAATTGCCGGAGATTGATCTACTATCGGAATATCCCGAAAGGATTTTTGAAAGTCGGCAAGAAGATCCGAAGCAATTATAAATTCTTCCATTCCAATCATATTAAAAAAAATTATATTCTTAACCGTGTTCCTATTTGGCTTTATTATAAGAAAATTTAAACTAATAAGAGTTTGAGAACAAAGGACTCACCTTATATTTCTTTTTCGTTGGAGCTGATGAAAAGGATTGAAACTCACCCCAAATACGGTATATGTAATAATTTTTTGTTCGACTTTTATAAGTACAAGTAGGTATATTTAGTATTGTAAACCAATGCGATTTTACACTTAATATGCAAATCCCGATTATTTAATTATTTTTTTTTTCCAATGATTTTGACAAAGCGGAAAGGTATGCGTAGCGTATAGATTGATTTTAACACCTTTTTAATGTTTTTTTTTTTTTTGTTACTACCAATTAATATTCTCGGACGAAATAAAGGAGTAGCCTTCACCACTTTTTTTTTTGTAGGTGTATACGATTTACTTTAAATAAAACTTAGCACTGATTGAAATAAAAAGCTCACGTACCTGTTATGCACTTGTTACTAATGAATACGGCTGGCGGTGTGGTTTGGTCTGACAAGGATGATCGACAGTGATGGGTGATGACGATGATGATACTTGTACAGTTTGTGTGAAGAGTGTAGATCGAAAATTGCTGTTAGAATTTGATGATATAATGGTGGTAACGAATGTTGATCTTGCGGGACTTTGTATTGAACTGTGAGCCATGATTTTAATCACGTATATGAGAGTGTATCGATTAATTGGGTCTTCTTTCTTGTTGCTTTTTGATGATAATTTTGTAGATCGTAGGGATCTCTTACGTATTTTGCCTTTTAAAGAGAGATGCACATTTTTGGAATCTATCTATGAGTAATCTTTTTCTTAAGAATCGGATGCAAATGAAGTGATTTAGTGTATTTGGCAATAGTTTGTATTGTATCCACAGATATAGGAATCTGCTTATGGTGTATGACTGATTGATTTAAGATAATATATTTAAATCTGTATAGTGTAGGTTGTATAGGATATAGGGATCCTTTGACTTTTTAGCGTGAAGTAATTTTTGGATAGCGAATGTAAATCCGGCTCGAAGGACCTATGTTTAGGGGTAGATGCAATAGACCCCTAGTGTGGTAGGTAGTAACAATGTCGCTCCAAATGTCGTGAGTTTTTGAAAGTTATGAAAAATTAGAAAAATAGTCAGATATTAAGTTTTACGTTTTTATTGATTCAATAATAGCTTATAAGTGTCTTACCTCATGGAGGGTTAAATCAAGAAGGAAGTTATAAGAATAAATTTGTAAAGAAGAAAGCTAACATGAAAACTATAAAATTATATTATTTAATAAAGCGACCTCTTACATGAAACATAATTGTTAAAAATCTATTACAATTCATAAAGGTGAGAACACATTAATATTGTGTTCCACTGAACACTGTGAATTTAGCTTTTTTAACTCTTTTGGGTCTGGAGAATAAGGGGAGGGGGGGTCAAGCCTCCCAAGGGATCCAGTCTCCCTCTTCTCCCCTATATGAAGTAAACACTTTTACTTCGTTTACGAATTGTTCTTAAAAGAAGACAAGTATAACAAAATAATATATATATATAATACATAATATAATATATAATAATAATACACAAATACGTAATTTCAAGCAAAATTATTTTAACATAGGAAAGCTCAAAACACTGGATGGATGAAACTCGTCAGTGTCGAGTTTTTGTTTTATTTACTACAGCCGATAATTTGATAGCAGATTTTAGGTCTGTTCGTATAAATATTTGTTTTTCGTAGTTTCATAGCAGGTTTTATAAAAGATCAAACACCTGAATACCAATTATAATATATCTTTTTTAATACTTATTTCTTCTTCGTGACCTTTTTTAAAATTTTAAAATTCTAAATGGCAGAATAGCAGAATAAAAGATGTAGCAGAATAGGCTATTTATCATGGTACATTCACAATTACCTGGCGTTTACACTGCGCAAATGATTTATATTTACACTGCGCGGCTGCATGGAAGCAGTATTAATATGGCATGTTTCCCATATTTATGAACTTGATTAACCAATGCGTTTTAAGGCTCGATGTAAATAACAATTATTTAATAAATAAATAGTGATTATCTTACCACACAACAACTCCAAATTCCATAAATGTAAAAATAATGAAAGTACATACGATTTTCACGAACGTTCAAAAAGACAAAACGAACCGTGTAAATATGCTCTGTATAACAATTGGCCTATTCGATTTCATTTTTGAATTGATTTTTATTGAGACTTTTAAATGTGTTTTACAGAGTTGACAATTCAACCTTATATATATTTAAGAGTACAAGGGAAAATACTGCGGCTATAATATTTTGCCAGCTTTGTCTATAATAATTTTTTTCGCCACATGGCTATCTTTATAAAAATAATATATAGCTCCTGCTCTAAGGCCCATTTGCTGATGCGAAACTTAAGCATTTAAGTTCAACCCTTGTATATGAAAACCATAGTACTATCATGAACCAAATTTTTTAAGGCGACCTACTGCCTGTGGTGGTGCCACTTTAGCTCGCGGAGAAATCCATTTTTGGGAGACAATTTTCGGCGGAGACTTCCATATTTGGGAGACCTCGATTTATCAGAGAATCGAAACTAGGAAGTTAGAGCAAGAGGAGTGTATTTTGTTCGATTCTGATAAGAATCAAATGGAGTAGGCGACATTACCAATGGAAGGTTTTTTTAAACGTGAATGATGAGAAAAAGGTGAAGAGAATAACAAAAAAAATGTTCATATCCTCTTTGATTGAATGTGCAAGGTTATTTTTGTTTTGCTTAATTTACTGATATGCTATATGCAAGAAGAAAAGTAGACATACATTATGTAAGTTAGCTGTTTGCGTCGTCGTCGTCATCAACCTTGAAGCAAGGAATATAGTTATTTTTATTTGCGGGAAAGAATAATGCGTATAGGTACATAGGTAGGTAGGTACATATATGTTATGTAGGTATATTATTGAGGGTAGATTTTATATTAAATATTAATTGTCTTGCAGAGATTTCTTATTTTCCGTAAAATTTGTTGCAAGAGCAAAATTTTGAGCATATGTAGGTACTTATTTTCGGGAAAAAAAAAAAAATAAACCTACACAGGTAGATAAATACCTACCTTCGTATACCTAGCTATATTATGAAAAGTTGGTTTTATTAATATTTAAGCATGAATTTGAGTTTGAATTGAAATTTTTTGCAACAAATTTACAATTTATTTTGCCGACGAATAGGTCCGTACATAATGCATACCTATATGTAGGTAGGCGTAAGTAGGTATGGAAATAAGTTAATGGAAAAATTGAGAATTTCTATGCAATGTTGAGGTAGGTAAGTGCTTTGTGGTAGGTAGGTTGTAGGTACCTACAGAACAAAAAAAATTCCTGTCATTGGGTTGAAATTTGTTTGTTTGATTTTCAGGCTAGGTAGGTTTATTTGCTTTGACTTTTAATTCACCAATTTATCATGCGAATAGGCATGTAGGTAGGTACCTATGAAGGTTTTTATTTTGTTTGACACTAGAGTCTGTCATTGTGGTGGTTGAATTTCAGCCACTGGGCGATATCCTAGCAGGTAGGATATTTGAGTGTATGTAGGTAGGTGCCTAGCAATTTTTTAAGTATAGGTACCTAACTAAACCTACGTACCTGCAACATTGTTCATTTAATTAAAACTACCTATGTAGGTAGTATACACAATAAGAAGATGAAGAAATTTAAATATTAAAATATTGAAATTACTTCTGTTTTAAGTGGAGTGAATGAATAAAATTCAATTAAAAAGTACAAGTGACCTCAACTCCAGAAATTGGTAGTAAAAACAGGTATTTACCAACTTACATTTTTATTTTTTTCAAATCAACCAGAGAGCGAAAATTAACCTAAATTACAAAACGGCCAGTGCACTGATATTGTTAAAATAAAAGACGAAACGAAGTTTCAGTTGTCAAATACAATGTTTTTTATATAGTGTTTTTTTTATATAGTACCTACATATACCTACCCATACGTAGGTGTGCACATTTTTTAAAAGTCGTTTTAACTTATCCTAAATTTATTTCTAGGTATGTTACAAAATTAATGTACCTGATTCTAATAACTTTTTTTCGTTAGGAATTTGTTCCTTTTGTTTGAAATGTGAATGAAAATCAATTTGAAAAACTTAAATTTGAATTTTTGCATAACACAATAATAATAATTATTATTAGTTACTGTTTTTTGAATGTTTAAAGCTTAAAACTTGCAAAAAATGTTTCAAAAAAAAAATTGTACACATATTTGTAACACCCATGAATGATACTTATAAAATTGTTCGTTTATATTGTCTATGAACAAAATATTTTTGATAGGTGTCTATCTCCCTCCGTTTATGAAGAGGTGCAATTTTCTAAAACTTGACTTGTTTCAAAACTAGTTTTACCGCAAAACAAGTTCAATAGAAGTTTCGAATCTCAAGGTTTTGACAATTCGGTATTATTAACTAAAGTTTTTGTATTTTAAACTCAAAATATTGAATCTGTGATACCAAAATATTCACGGTTCTTCACGAGTCGTTGCGCCACACATGGTCACATATTGGTGAGGGGCCGGTTATAGCGATCAGGAAAACGAATCAGGAAAAACTTTCAAATGGATTTCTTGCACTATTTTCAATCGACTTGAAACACAAATGCTACACTAATCCATGACAAATAACTCATAGAAAAAAAAATGTATTTATTTTATTTTCCTAATGCAAATTCATTTTTCGTGCCAGATCGTAATTTCTCACAAAATGGAACAAAAAATTCCAATGATATAAATTCCAATTTCATGATTCAACTTTTCGTGTGCATTTTAATCAGGAAAACTTGGCGGTAGGCTGGCCAACTGACATAATTTTTCCTGTTCACTAGTAACGACCAACAGGAAAAAAAATTCAATTTCATACTGTTTCAACTTTGCCTGATGCGTAAAAGTTGAAAAAGGTGAAAACTGAAATCTTTTAAGTACAGCCGGTAAATGTCAAACCACCAGCCACAACCTTTTATTAATTTTAATGATGTAAACTGCTTCAGTAATTTTTTTACAGATGGAGAGGAACAGTGAAAAGATAGAACACAGATAACTGAAACGAAATGTTCCATTTTTTGTGAAATAGCGATCAGCTGTTCCGTAAAACGAATTTCCATCAGTAAAATAAATAAATGCTTTTTTTACAAAAAATATTCTTCGTTGGGATTATTTCTTACCAGAAAAAAATATTTTAATTGATTTGTCATCGATTCGTACAAATTTTATGTTTCAAATCTTTTTATAACACATGAAATTATCCAAAAGAAAATTTTTACTGATGGTTTTTACTGATCGCTTTAACTGGCCCCTAAAATAGTAAGAAGTGAGAAATCACTCCAAGCGCAAAAAGAAAACAGGTCACCAATGTTTGGACTGTACTTCGACGGCCGAAAAGATTTTACCAAAGTGTATAAAAATAAAAGAATTATTACGAAAAGAGAAGAACACATTTCGCTCTTGCAAATGCCAGGATCTATATACATTGGACATGTAACTGTTGATGCTGATAGGGCTCATAGTTTAGGTATATCGGAAGAAATTTTGGAGTATTTGAGAAAAAAGTACATTTCTACAGAAGATTGGTTAATAGTTGCTGCCGACGATTGTGCTGCTCATAATACAGGGTGGAAAGGTGGTAATATTTTTTACATGGAAAGAAAATTGAACAGGCCCTTACAATGGATAATTTGTTTGCTACATCTGAACGAGTTGCCATTGAAAAACTTGATTAAAAAACATGACGGCAGAGCAACTGGACCCAATACGTATGATGGAGCAATTGGAAAAAAACTTGAGGGTTGCGAACAACTTTCAATCGTTGCATTCGAGCGAATTGAATTTCGCTGCAATGTTAAGAATTTAAAAGAAATATCAACTTCATTAAGCACTGACCAGCAATATTTATTTAAAATCTGTATGGTTATTTCTACAGGAGTATGCGAAAACTTTGCGAGTGCTTCTCCAGGTAAAATAAGCCATGTAAGATGGCTTACAACTGCCAACAGACTGTGTCGATTGTACTTATCAACGCTTTGTCCTTCAAAGCTGCTGAAAATGTTAGTTCAGTACGTATTGAGGGTCTACGCTCCGGCTCATTTCCAAATTAAGTACCAATCTTCTTGCGTTTTTGTTGTAATTCATCTTACAAATATTGTGGTTGCCTCACGCTTTCTAGAACGTGCATACATGAAAATTGTTTAGGAAACAATAGCAGGAAATGCGTTTTTTGCACATCCAGAAAATCTTCTGCTCTCTATTTTGAACGATGATGACGAGGAAATAAGACACCGTGGCTGGAAGAAGATTTTGTTGGTTCGCAATAAAATTTGTGATTCGACTCAGGTTCGCCAGTTCAGAATTCCTACACTGAACTGTGAAGCAAATCATTATACCGAACTCGTTGATTGGGAAAACGAAGCAGCATCTGTGCCACCAGTTCTGCGAAACTTCGATTTCAGTGCAAATGATGCAAGAATATTTGCTCAAAAAAAGTTATGTCATCATAAATTAGACTTTGATATTTTGCAAATACCATGCTATACGCAATCTGTTGAAAGATGCGTGAAGGCTGTGACTGAAGCGTCTGGTTCCGTGTGCGGTGAGGAGAGGAGAGATGGATTGATTGTTAACAAGCTGAAATCACGAAATAACATTCCAAAATTAGTTGAGAAGTGCAATTTCAAAATGAATCCATGCAGCAGTAAACAAGTTTCAGTTTGATAAAATTTAATAAATAATAAAAAAAAAAATATTTTATGATTTTTCTTTTTTTTTCTGTTTATCATTTCCGAAATATTTTGACTGAATATGAATTTAGACACATTGTAGAATGTGTGGAAGGCAATTTCCAGCTGATTTCAACAGTTTATTTAAGAAAAATATTGGAAATATTATAAATATTTTCGAGTAAAATGGTATTTTATGACATTTTAGGGGGCAGTAACTTGTACTATATTATTATGAGCATCCTTAGAGACCGAAAATAAATAATTTTAAATCGGTAAAACCACTTTTGGTACGCGAATTTATCGGTCATTTGTTGACTTTAAAAAAAACGTGTTTCTTACATAAAAAACAGCCGCGGGGTCTGGAAGCATCATTTTGAAAAATTTCCCAGAACTAAAAATACTTGTGTGCTGTATCCTCTACAAGACATAAAAAACGGCCGCGGGGTCTGGAAGCATCATTTTGAAAAATTTCCCAGAACTAAAAATACTTGTGTGGGTATCCTCTACAAGATCAGATCCCCGATACCCATTTTGAATACCTGAAAAAAAAAAAAATCCGACACCCCTAAGGGACCTACCTACAAATACCTAGTACCTACCTAGATATTACTACAAATTATATACCTACAAACATACCTACCTTTCTAGGTTAAAATAAAAAAGCGATATGTACCTAACCTAACCATGAGCCATACTCATCAAAAAACATCATAGCCATCAAACTCATAAATTATTGCATCACTCATATTCTTACAACAGACCTAAATACTAGAAAGCAAAAAAAAAAAAAACAATCTACCTATATGCATCGACCTTCACGCCGCGGCCGCCGCGCGCCCGCGCCGCCGTCACCGTTGTCTTCTTGCACACAAGACACCCAAAGTTGTAAAAAAAAACAACTCTTCCTCTTTAACAGCACAAAACCCAACAAACCAAGGAGAATTCCCAAAATTTTATTTCACACTTTTTAATTCTCTGCACCTTTGCATACAAAAGAAACGGACACAAAAATGTTAACCAACAAAAAACATCCCTTCTGCCTATTTCAATCCAACTAAAGAAGTGAGTTTTCACACACTATAACTTGTTCCTACTATTTCGTTTTCCTAAAATGAAATTATGAAGGAAGAAACACAAATTTTCACAGATATGAATAATGCAGGGTCCAACCATAAAAGTCAAACAAAGATCAACAACTCCATGAAATGTAAGACCTGTAGTTATTGTTAAATGGAATCATGAATGGATCCATGTTAATGAGTATTTTTTTACACTTGTCCGGCGAAATCGTGTCCCACTACTTAAACAATACAAGACAAGCTAATCATTCCGTATATAACATGGAACACAATGCTGAAGTGACCTGTCTATTGAAATTGTACACCTGTTCTAATTTCTGGTCTGGGAAAAGCACCATTTTTATAAACAAATTTCAATTATAAAAAAAAAAAAAAAACAAGAAACCAGAAAAACTCATGCGGTCCGCCATCTTAGTACTAACTCAACCGACAATGCTTGATTTCGGTGATCGGTCGAGAACTGAATAGCATGAATAAATAGACAGAAATGAGAAAATCCAAGTTGATCAACTCTAGAGCAGAAAATCAAAACTTGAGAACGTCAATGTGAATAAAATTTGAAGTGAATAAAAACTATTATTTCTCAGGTTGACTGTTAAAATCCCAAAGTTATATTCAACTTTGAGTGAATAAATTAGTTCCAAAAGTCTGTATACAATGTCGCAACTTTGTAGATGTTGCAGAATCTGTGCATTCTCTCGTCTGCATTTGCACGACGACTTTAAAGTCATGCCTTTTTTTCAAATTAAATGAGTGCGAACGAGAACAAAATGTGATACCTACGCAATAATCTAACAAATTTCGATAAGTCATGGCTCAAAAGTTGTCGTGCGAAAGTCCCGGTCTATATTGAACGATTTTTCCAGTGCCGATCTTTTGTTCGTAGGTGAAGGGAGTGAAAAGTGAGGGGTAGGGATCAAATCGTTTGTACCACAAAACTCAGACGATTTTTCCAGTCTGTTTATGTTCTCTTTCGCCCTCTTTCCAGTTTTTTGTGTGTGTTCGGTGTCAGTGTACCATTGGGTTGATGGTGTGAGTGAATATCAATGCAAAATGAAGAGCACAGAAATAAAAAATGAAGAAGACAAGGAAAAAATCTCATGGAAAAAATCGTTCTGTGTGTACATTTCACACGATTTCTGGAAAAATCTTCGTGGAAATATCGGGCAATGTAGATCGGGACAAAGCAGACGCTGAAAATGGACTGGAAAGTACTTATCATAAACAGAACTTACTTTTTTCCCTGTCTATCATAGTACAGTGCATACCTAATAAACTATTATATCAAAAGTATTGCAAGTAAATAAAATATTATTATTATTATTTATTAACAAGTAATTAAAATTACATGATAATATAGAAAATTTTCGAACCTAGCTGCGGAGACTATTGGTTCTATAGTTACTAATAAAAATTAAATATTAATATCTGCGTTGCTGAGAAAGTCAGCGATTAGTTCAATATTTGTACAATTGGGGTTGTTAAGTATAGAAGTGTTTTTTACATAAGTTTTTAATAATTGGGGTCAATACAGAACAATTTTCTAATATGTCTTTTATATGCAAAGTAATGTTGCAGGACTCACAGATAGGCGGTTTTTTTTTTCGTGAGAAAGTGTTAATGAGATGCTGATGCTGCAGTTTTAGATTATTTGTTGTGGTTCGATGTATAAGTTTTATCAGGCCTAGTTTTGTGAAGATATCAAATCTTCATTCATTTTTTCTTTACGTAGTAAGGATAACTCAGAATTCCCCACGTTTGGGGGATCGAAAAATTTGCAGTTGTTCTTATAGATTTTTGCAGTAATGCTGCTTCTTTGTTATTGTCATCGCACATAGCTTTATCGGATAGGTACTGTTTAGTTTTTTCTTTAAAAAGCTGCCAATCAGCGTCGTCCGTTTTAAATTTCAAATTAAGAGTTTTTGCTTCAGCTGATTGTCCAATTACCAATTTAGTGGTTATTGGGAAGTGGTCGCTACCGTATAGATGCTTTAAAGTTTTCCAAGTAATTTTTGGAAAAAGTTCGGGTGAACAGCTAGTTACGTCGACGTGTGTGAGTGTGTTGTGAGTCGAAACATGGGTAGGAGAGCCGTCGTTTAGAATAACTAGGTTAGAGTCTAAGAAAAATGTTTCTAATAAAGCACCTTTACTGTTAGTGATTGGAGAACCCCATAGAGTGTTCCATGCATTTACATCTCCTCCAAATATAATAGGAAGGTTTACTTGCCTTATAATATTGCCTAAATCATTCTTGCCAATTGTTTGTTTGGGGGGAATGTAAATATTAATATATGTAAATTGAATTTTTAGTTGTAACTCAACCGCTAGAACTTGTAAATTTGAGTGTAAGGAGAGGATCTTATGTGGGATGTTTTTTTTAACCAGTAATGCTGTACCTTGTTTGCATGTGTCATTGCTCGGTAAATTATGAAAATAGCTGTCATACCTGCTCGGGATGTGTGGAGTTTGATTGAAAGGGCAATGCGTCTCTTGAAGAGATACAATTGCAGGGTTGTATTCTTTAATTATTATCTTGAGTTCATCAAGATTATTAAAAAATCCCTTCATATTCCATTGAAGAATATAAAGGGCGATGTCAGATTGAGGTCGTTTCCACGGGCTTGTTTTACCTGAAGTAAGAGAAATGTGGGCGCTATTTTTTTGATTTTGATTTGTTAGTGCGTTGTTTGTTATATTTTGTAAAAGATTTGGGTTGTTTAAAATCAGTTGTTCAGGGCATTGACTCTGCGCTCCGGACATTTTTTTTTTCTGGGTTGGCGGCTTGGCTTTAGATCTAGAATCCCAAAGCGGCACACACCTTAATAGGTTCACACACTTGGAAACAAAATTAAATAATCGATTTCGATTAGAGAAAGTACGGTTTAAAAGAGAAAAACCGGTTTGCGCACACGGCGGGAAAAAAGAAAATATCACACTCTGTCTATCATAGTATAGTGCATACCTAATAAACTATTATATCAATATATCATTTCATTAAAATGCAAAACTTACTTTATTTATGTACATACATTATATTGTGCGTTTAGTCACTATGTATTGCAAGTAAATAAAATAGTGTCCTTTAATTTCTATTAAGAAAACCTACATTGAAAAATAAAAATTCTCTGGTATCAGATGTACCCAAACCGGAATGAATTCACTCTCTGGAACCTAAATTCATACTTAATCGAACACATCCAAAGAAGGTACTGACAAAACAGCTGTGAAGAATCAAACATTTTTTTTTCTTTTGAAATGAAACAAAATATAAAATTGATTTCACAGGAAATTGATTTATTTTGTTGCTTTTAGTAATGTAAAGAATGTTATTTTGATTCAATCAATACAACTATTAATATTTACATATGTGCTGGAATAATCAAAATGAAAATACATAATTATTTATGCATTTAGTTTGCAGAATCTCCATACGAAGTAGGTACTGGATGTTGAACCACAATAAAAAAAAACTCATATTAACTAGATAATTTCACTGCTGCTGTTGTTGCATTTGTAATCGAGTCACTCAGATAAATAAAAAATGTTTTTTATTGATACAAATTATTGAAAGAGTTTTTTTTTAAATAAGAAATGTTAAATTGAATAAAAACTTTCGCCCCCAAATAAAATCCAACCACAACAAAAATAAAATGAGAATTGTGAAAAGGGATGAAGGGATTTTTCGAGCCCCATAGTGTAAAAAAAGGAATTTTACGTAATGCTAAAATAGCCATTACTCGTTTAATAAAAAAAGACAATTTATCCAATTAAACAATAAATTTGCAAAAAAGAACTCAATCTTTATATCTGAATTCATTCATTTTCATACACTGATTTATAACTTTATAAACTTGGTGAATTTCATCACAACAAACATGCACAAAAATACGTTAACTATATTTTTTTTTTCAATTCTCAACTCACACATACCATGAAACAAACGAGGAATAAGTCAAATGCGTCACGTCAAATAATTCATGCCGTTATTTCATGACATATCCAGAATGGATTTTTTTTTTGTCGAAATGTAAGGATCTTCATCGCCCATAAGCCATATACATAATGATGTTAATATTTATTATATATATTTTTCTTTAAACTTTTATAATTATTCAATTAAAAAGTACAAGTGACTTCAACTCCAGAAATGATTGTGTTTCGCCCAAGGTATATCTGTGGGCTCTTCAGTCAGTCTGTTATACCCTACACTCCACTTAAAACAGAAGTAATTTCAATATTTTAATATTTAAATTTCTTCATCTTCTTATTTTATAATTATTGTTAATATATCGCAATATTACAGGGAAAAACCTCAAATCGTTCCCAATAAAATAATAAAAACACTGAATTATACCGAAATATAATTTTCTCAATTTTTTTTCTTTGATGGGATAATTGAGGGATATTGATAAAAACGACGTGGGATAAAAGGGATTTTTTGGGTGCCGATATGGGAAAACGTGCTTCCAAAGTCTGGCATCACTGGTTGGAGCTCGCGCTTACGATCTGAAGTGGCGCAACGCCTGAGGTAAAGCCTGAGGTGTCAAGTCGGAGCGACCAAACGCGTGATTGTGATTTGGCTATAGGCGTTTTTCTTTTTTAGCTCAGAAAAGAGTTCTGAACAGAGTCCGAGTATATCGAGCATGCTCTGAACATCCTCTAAACAAAGCGTGTTCTGGTTCTGAGCGCTCAGAATTATTTTTAAAACACACCTGAACACTAAACTGTCACTTTTTTTTCAATTTCACCTATCAAATGCTTGTGTTCAGCATTCAACGTCCCGGTCTACATTGAACGATTTTTCCAGTGCCGATCTTTTGTTCGTTGGTGAAGGGAGTGAAAAGTGAGGGGTAGGGATCAAATCGTTTGTACCACAAAATTCGAACGATTTTTCCAGTCTGTTTATATTCTCTTCTCTTCCAGTTTTTTGTGTGTGTTCGTTGTCAGTGTGCCGTTGGGTTGATGGTGTGAGTGAATATCAATGCAAAATGAAGAGCACAGAAATAAAAAAATGAAGACAAGGAAAAAATCTCATGGACAAAATCGTTCTGTGTGTACATTTCACACGATTTCCGGAAAAATCTTCGTGGAAATATCGGGCAATGTAGATCGGGACAACTCGGTCTGCTCAGTTATTTTATTCTGAGCTCATAGAGCGCGCTCTGAACAAGCTCAGAACACGTTCAGAACTAAAAAAGAAACACAAATTTGAAGCTCTGAACGTTCAGAGGTAAAAAAGAAACACAAATTTTTGTTTGACAGTTCAGGCTCTGCACTGAACTAAAAAAGAAAAACGACTTATAAATGTTTATGTTTCGTATCAGCAAACGGGCCTAAGAGCACTGACAGTCACGTGTTGGCTCTTATGGGTGCAACAAATAATTTACATATAAAACAAATTCTACTAACCTAAAATAACTACTCCTGAGCACTGCAGACATACTACTTACAACCAAAAGGATAAAAAATGTATATTTAAATATATGCTTTATGTGTTGGAGCGAGTGCGTTCTACGATAGAACATTCATGTTATTAATGAAATCAATTACAGGAATTTATGGAATTGAATTTATACAATTAAACAATTTGGACACTAACAGCGAAAGCGCTGTACGATTTTACATGTATTACTAATACAACATCACTAGTAGCTCTACAGCCGATAACACTCTAAAGTAGAATAGAGGCTCGAATAAACGCCAAAAATCTATCCACAGTAGGATTCTACTTTAGCTTCTTATCGGCTGTAGAGCTACTAGCGATATTGTATTTGTAATGCATGTAAAATCGTGTACTGTACTATGGATGGCTTTTGCAATAAAACACGCCTAATGTACAGTGTAGGACAAAACAAAAGAACTCAATTTTGCTTAACCCTAGAAAGGTAACCTTCGTCCATTCGACGAACATCAATTTTACTTTTTCATTTTTCTCTTTACTCTTCGTTCCGATTGCATTCTATCTCCGTGTAACCCTAGTGTTCCCGAAGTGCTTGTGGTGTGTAGGCGTTCGGTGGCGTACCTACTTGGGAAAATGCTTTTTTTTAACGAAAAACGGCGCCAATGTTCGTCGAAACGACGAAGGTTACTTTTAATGTAACTTTTAGAATCACCAATTTTACCCGCTAATATTAGATCTAATATTGAAAAATTTACTCCAAAAAGTAAGAAACTGTTAAGGGAGGACACAAACAATTTACAAATATTGTCTGTACCTACACAAAAACCACGTATGACTAAGTCGACGTTCAATAAGTGTGATGCTAGTATGTGATGGAGAGCATAAAGTTCAAATCTGCACCTAATGATGAAATATATTTCTTTTATTTTTATTTTATTCTATTATTTAATGAATTAACTTTAAGTTCTTACTAAAAAAAAATTATATCTTGGTTGTCAAACAAACAGCTGTTTCGATTGAGAAAAAAAATTGAGCAGTGAATCCAAGAAATTTTTGGATCAGAAATCTCCGCAAAAAATCTCAGTGCTCAGTTGAGATTAGCTGCGGAGACTATTGGTTCTATAGTTACTAATAAAAATTAAATATTAATATCTGCGTTGCTGAGAAAGTCAGCGATTAGTTCAATATTTGTACAATTGGGGTTGTTAAGTATAGAAGTGTTTTTTACATAAGTTTTTAATAATTGGGGTCAATACAGAATAATTTTCTAATATGTCTTTTATATGCAAAGTAATGTTGCAGGACTCACAGATAGGCGGTTTTTTTTTTCGTGAGAAGGTGTTAATGAGATGCTGATGCTGCAGTTTTAGATTATTTGTTGTGGTTCGATGTATAAGTTTTATCAGGCCTAGTTTTGTGAAGATATCAAATCTTCATTCATTTTTTCTTTACGTAGTAAGGATAACTCAGAATTCCCCACGTTTGGGGGATCGAAAAATTTGCAGTTGTTCTTATAGATTTTTGCAGTAATGCTGCTTCTTTGTTATTGTCATCGCACATAGCTTTATCGGATAGGTACTGTTTAGTTTTTTCTTTAAAAAGCTGCCAATCAGCGTCGTCCGTTTTAAATTTCAAATTAAGAGTTTTTGCTTCAGCTGATTGTCCAATTACCAATTTAGTTGTTATTGGGAAGTGGTCGCTACCGTATAGATGCTTTAAAGTTTTCCAAGTAATTTTTGGAAAAAGTTCGGGTGAACAGCTAGTTACGTCGACGTGTGTGAGTGTGTTGTGAGTCGAAACATGGGTAGGAGAGCCGTCGTTTAGAATAACTAGGTTAGAGTCTAAGAAAAATGTTTCTAATAAAGCACCTTTACTGTTAGTGATTGGAGAACCCCATAGAGTGTTCCATGCATTTACATCTCCTCCAAATATAATAGGAAGGTTTACTTGCCTTATAATATTGCCTAAATCATTCTTGCCAATTGTTTGTTTGGGGGGAATGTAAATATTAATATATGTAAATTGAATTTTTAGTTGTAACTCAACCGCTAGAACTTGTAAATTTGAGTGTAAGGAGAGGATCTTATGTGGGATGTTTTTTTTAACCAGTAATGCTGTACCTTGTTTGCATGTGTCATTGCTCGGTAAATTATGAAAATAGCTGTCATACCTGCTCGGGATGTGTGGAGTTTGATTGAAAGGGCAATGCGTCTCTTGAAGAGATACAATTGCAGGGTTGTATTCTTTAATTATTATCTTGAGTTCATCAAGATTATTAAAAAATCCCTTCATATTCCATTGAAGAATATAAAGGGCGATGTCAGATTGAGGTCGTTTCCACGGGCTTGTTTTACCTGAAGTAAGAGAAATGTGGGCGCTATTTTTTTGATTTTGATTTGTTAGTGCGTTGTTTGTTATATTTTGTAAAAGATTTGGGTTGTTTAAAATCAGTTGTTCAGGGCATTGACTCTGCGCTCCGGACATTTTTTTTTTCTGGGTTGGCGGCTTGGCTCTAGATCTAGAATCCCAAAGCGGCCACCAATGGTGGCTGGCCCGTAGGCCATATTCACACCTTAATAGGTTCACACACTTGGAAACAAAATTAAATAATCGATTTCGATTAGAGAAAGTACGGTTTAAAAGAGAAAAACCGGTTTGCGCACACGGCGGGAAAAAAGAAAATATCACACTCTGTCTATCATAGTATAGTGCATACCTAATAAACTATTATATCAATATATCATTTCATTAAAATGCAAAACTTACTTTATTTATGTACATACATTATATTGTGCGTTTAGTCACTATGTATTGCAAGTAAATAAAATAGTGTCCTTTAATTTCTATTAAGAAAACCTACATTGAAAAATAAAAATTCTCTGGTATCAGATGTACCCAAACCGGAATGAATTCACTCTCTGGAACCTAAATTCATACTTAATCGAACACATCCAAAGAAGGTACTGACAAAACAGCTGTGAAGAATCAAACATTTTTTTTTCTTTTGAAATGAAACAAAATATAAAATTGATTTCACAGGAAATTGATTTATTTTGTTGCTTTTAGTAATGTAAAGAATGTTATTTTGATTCAATCAATACAACTATTAATATTTACATATGTGCTGGAATAATCAAAATGAAAATACATAATTATTTATGCATTTAGTTTGCAGAATCTCCATACGAAGTAGGTACTGGATGTTGAACCACAATAAAAAAAAACTCATATTAACTAGATAATTTCACTGCTGCTGTTGTTGCATTTGTAATCGAGTCACTCAGATAAATAAAAAATGTTTTTTATTGATACAAATTATTGAAAGAGTTTTTTTTTAAATAAGAAATGTTAAATTGAATAAAAACTTTCGCCCCCAAATAAAATCCAACCACAACAAAAATAAAATGAGAATTGTGAAAAGGGATGAAGGGATTTTTCGAGCCCCATAGTGTAAAAAAAGGAATTTTACGTAATGCTAAAATAGCCATTACTCGTTTAATAAAAAAAGACAATTTATCCAATTAAACAATAAATTTGCAAAAAAGAACTCAATCTTTATATCTGAATTCATTCATTTTCATACACTGATTTATAACTTTATAAACTTGGTGAATTTCATCACAACAAACATGCACAAAAATACGTTAACTATATTTTTTTTTTCAATTCTCAACTCACACATACCATGAAACAAACGAGGAATAAGTCAAATGCGTCACGTCAAATAATTCATGCCGTTATTTCATGACATATCCAGAATGGATTTTTTTTTTGTCGAAATGTAAGGATCTTCATCGCCCATAAGCCATATACATAATGATGTTAATATTTATTATATATATTTTTCTTTAAACTTTTATAATTATTCAATTAAAAAGTACAAGTGACTTCAACTCCAGAAATGATTGTGTTTCGCCCAAGGTATATCTGTGGGCTCTTCAGTCAGTCTGTTATACCCTACACTCCACTTAAAACAGAAGTAATTTCAATATTTTAATATTTAAATTTCTTCATCTTCTTATTTTATAATTATTGTTAATATATCGCAATATTACAGGGAAAAACCTCAAATCGTTCCCAATAAAATAATAAAAACACTGAATTATACCGAAATATAATTTTCTCAATTTTTTTTCTTTGATGGGATAATTGAGGGATATTGATAAAAACGACGTGGGATAAAAGGGATTTTTTGGGTGCCGATATGGGAAAACGTGCTTCCAAAGTCTGGCATCACTGGTTGGAGCTCGCGCTTACGATCTGAAGTGGCGCAACGCCTGAGGTAAAGCCTGAGGTGTCAAGTCGGAGCGACCAAACGCGTGATTGTGATTTGGCTATAGGCGTTTTTCTTTTTTAGCTCAGAAAAGAGTTCTGAACAGAGTCCGAGTATATCGAGCATGCTCTGAACATCCTCTAAACAAAGCGTGTTCTGGTTCTGAGCGCTCAGAATTATTTTTAAAACACACCTGAACACTAAACTGTCACTTTTTTTTTCAATTTCACCTATCAAATGCTTGTGTTCAGCATTCAACGTCCCGGTCTACATTGAACGATTTTTCCAGTGCCGATCTTTTGTTCGTTGGTGAAGGGAGTGAAAAGTGAGGGGTAGGGATCAAATCGTTTGTACCACAAAATTCGAACGATTTTTCCAGTCTGTTTATATTCTCTTCTCTTCCAGTTTTTTGTGTGTGTTCGTTGTCAGTGTGCCGTTGGGTTGATGGTGTGAGTGAATATCAATGCAAAATGAAGAGCACAGAAATAAAAAAATGAAGACAAGGAAAAAATCTCATGGACAAAATCGTTCTGTGTGTACATTTCACACGATTACCGGAAAAATCTTCGTGGAAATATCGGGCAATGTAGATCGGGACAACTCGGTCTGCTCAGTTATTTTATTCTGAGCTCATAGAGCGCGCTCTGAACAAGCTCAGAACACGTTCAGAACTAAAAAAGAAACACAAATTTGAAGCTCTGAACGTTCAGAGGTAAAAAAGAAACACAAATTTTTGTTTGACAGTTCAGGCTCTGCACTGAACTAAAAAAGAAAAACGACTTATAAATGTTTATGTTTCGTATCAGCAAACGGGCCTAAGAGCACTGACAGTCACGTGTTGGCTCTTATGGGTGCAACAAATAATTTACATATAAAACAAATTCTACTAACCTAAAATAACTACTCCTGAGCACTGCAGACATACTACCAAAAGGATAAAAAATGTATATTTAAATATATGCTTTATGTGTTGGAGCGAGTGCGTTCTACGATAGAACATTCATGTTATTAATGAAATCAATTACAGGAATTTATGGAATTGAATTTATACAATTAAACAATTTGGACACTAACAGCGAAAGCGCTGTACGATTTTACATGTATTACTAATACAACATCACTAGTAGCTCTACATCCGATAACACTCTAAAGTAGAATAGAGGCTCGAATAAACGCCAAAAATCTATCCACAGTAGGATTCTACTTTAGCTTCTTATCGGCTGTAGAGCTACTAGCGATATTGTATTTGTAATGCATGTAAAATCGTGTACTGTACTATGGATGGCTTTTGCAATAAAACACGCCTAATGTACAGTGTAGGACAAAACAAAAGAACTCAATTTTGCTTAACCCTAGAAAGGTAACCTTCGTCCATTCGACGAACATCAATTTTACTTTTTCATTTTTCTCTTTACTCTTCGTTCCGATTGCATTCTATCTCCGTGTAACCCTAGTGTTCCCGAAGTGCTTGTGGTGTGTAGGCGTTCGGTGGCGTACCTACTTGGGAAAATGTTTTTTTTACGAGAAACGGCGCCAATGTTCGTCGAAATGACGAAGGTTACTTTTAATGTAACTTTTAGAATCACCAATTTTACCCGCTAATATTAGATCTAATATTGAAAAATTTACTCCAAAAAGTAAGGAACTGTTAAGGGAGGACACAAACAAGTTACAAATATTGTCTGTACCTACACAAAAACCACGTATGACTAAGTCGACGTTCAATAAGTGTGATGCTAGTATGTGATGGAGAGCATAAAGTTCAAATCTGCACCTAATGATGAAATATATTTCTTTTATTTTTATTTTATTCTATTATTTAATGAATTAACTTTAAGTTCTTACTAAAAAAAAAATTATATCTTGGTTGTCAAACAAACAGCTGTTTCGATTGAGAAAAAAAATTGAGCAGTGAATCCAAGAAATTTTTGGATCAGAAATCTCCGCAAAAAATCTCAGTGCTCAGTTGAGATTAGCTGCGGAGACTATTGGTTCTATAGTTACTAATAAAAATTAAATATTAATATCTGCGTTGCTGAGAAAGTCAGCGATTAGTTCAATATTTGTACAATTGGGGTTGTTAAGTATAGAAGTGTTTTTTACATAAGTTTTTAATAATTGGGGTCAATACAGAACAATTTTCTAATATGTCTTTTATATGCAAAGTAATGTTGCAGGACTCACAGATAGGCGGTTTTTTTTTCGTGAGAAGGTGTTAATGAGATGCTGATGCTGCAGTTTTAGATTATTTGTTGTGGTTCGATGTATAAGTTTTATCAGGCCTAGTTTTGTGAAGATATCAAATCTTCATTCATTTTTTCTTTACGTAGTAAGGATAACTCAGAATTCCCCACGTTTGGGGGATCGAAAAATTTGCAGTTGTTCTTATAGATTTTTGCAGTAATGCTGCTTCTTTGTTATTGTCATCGCACATAGCTTTATCGGATAGGTACTGTTTAGTTTTTTCTTTAAAAAGCTGCCAATCAGCGTCGTCCGTTTTAAATTTCAAATTAAGAGTTTTTGCTTCAGCTGATTGTCCAATTACCAATTTAGTGGTTATTGGGAAGTGGTCGCTACCGTATAGATGCTTTAAAGTTTTCCAAGTAATTTTTGGAAAAAGTTCGGGTGAACAGCTAGTTACGTCGACGTGTGTGAGTGTGTTGTGAGTCGAAACATGGGTAGGAGAGCCGTCGTTTAGAATAACTAGGTTAGAGTCTAAGAAAAATGTTTCTAATAAAGCACCTTTACTGTTAGTGATTGGAGAACCCCATAGAGTGTTCCATGCATTTACATCTCCTCCAAATATAATAGGAAGGTTTACTTGCCTTATAATATTGCCTAAATCATTCTTGCCAATTGTTTGTTTGGGGGGAATGTAAATATTAATATATGTAAATTGAATTTTTAGTTGTAACTCAACCGCTAGAACTTGTAAATTTGAGTGTAAGGAGAGGATCTTATGTGGGATGTTTTTTTTAACCAGTAATGCTGTACCTTGTTTGCATGTGTCATTGCTCGGTAAATTATGAAAATAGCTGTCATACCTGCTCGGGATGTGTGGAGTTTGATTGAAAGGGCAATGCGTCTCTTGAAGAGATACAATTGCAGGGTTGTATTCTTTAATTATTATCTTGAGTTCATCAAGATTATTAAAAAATCCCTTCATATTCCATTGAAGAATATAAAGGGCGATGTCAGATTGAGGTCGTTTCCACGGGCTTGTTTTACCTGAAGTAAGAGAAATGTGGGCGCTATTTTTTTGATTTTGATTTGTTAGTGCGTTGTTTGTTATATTTTGTAAAAGATTTGGGTTGTTTAAAATCAGTTGTTCAGGGCATTGACTCTGCGCTCCGGACATTTTTTTTTTCTGGGTTGGCGGCTTGGCTTTAGATCTAGAATCCCAAAGCGGCACACACCTTAATAGGTTCACACACTTGGAAACAAAATTAAAT
This sequence comes from Melangyna quadrimaculata, assembly GCA_949320155.1. Taxonomy (NCBI): domain Eukaryota; kingdom Metazoa; phylum Arthropoda; class Insecta; order Diptera; family Syrphidae; genus Melangyna; species Melangyna quadrimaculata. The sequence continues at coordinate 281,351,847 of OX439483.1, forward strand.
AATCGATTTCGATTAGAGAAAGTACGGTTTGAAAGAGAAAAACCGGTTTGCGCACACGGCGGGAAAAAAGAAAATATCACACTCTGTCTATCATAGTATAGTGCATACCTAATAAACTATTATATCAATATATCATTTCATTAAAATGCAAAACTTACTTTATTTATGTACATACATTATATTGTGCGTTTAGTCACTATGTATTGCAAGTAAATAAAATAGTGTCCTTTAATTTCTATTAAGAAAACCTACATTGAAAAATAAAAATTCTCTGGTATCAGATGTACCCAAACCGGAATGAATTCACTCTCTGGAACCTAAATTCATACTTAATCGAACACATCCAAAGAAGGTACTGACAAAACAGCTGTGAAGAATCAAACATTTTTTTTTCTTTTGAAATGAAACAAAATATAAAATTGATTTCACAGGAAATTGATTTATTTTGTTGCTTTTAGTAATGTAAAGAATGTTATTTTGATTCAATCAATACAACTATTAATATTTACATATGTGCTGGAATAATCAAAATGAAAATACATAATTATTTATGCATTTAGTTTGCAGAATCTCCATACGAAGTAGGTACTGGATGTTGAACCACAATAAAAAAAAACTCATATTAACTAGATAATTTCACTGCTGCTGTTGTTGCATTTGTAATCGAGTCACTCAGATAAATAAAAAATGTTTTTTATTGATACAAATTATTGAAAGAGTTTTTTTTTAAATAAGAAATGTTAAATTGAATAAAAACTTTCGCCCCCAAATAAAATCCAACCACAACAAAAATAAAATGTGAATTGTGAAAAGGGATGAAGGGATTTTTCGAGCCCCATAGTGTAAAAAAAGGAATTTTACGTAATGCTAAAATAGCCATTACTCGTTTAATAAAAAAAGACAATTTATCCAATTAAACAATAAATTTGCAAAAAAGAACTCAATCTTTATATCTGAATTCATTCATTTTCATACACTGATTTATAACTTTATAAACTTGGTGAATTTCATCACAACAAACATGCACAAAAATACGTTAACTATATTTTTTTTTTCAATTCTCAACTCACACATACCATGAAACAAACGAGGAATAAGTCAAATGCGTCACGTCAAATAATTCATGCCGTTATTTCATGACATATCCAGAATGGATTTTTTTTTTGTCGAAATGTAAGGATCTTCATCGCCCATAAGCCATATACATAATGATGTTAATATTTATTATATATATTTTTCTTTAAACTTTTATAATTATTCAATTAAAAAGTACAAGTGACTTCAACTCCAGAAATGATTGTGTTTCGCCCAAGGTATATCTGTGGGCTCTTCAGTCAGTCTGTTATACCCTACACTCCACTTAAAACAGAAGTAATTTCAATATTTTAATATTTAAATTTCTTCATCTTCTTATTTTATAATTATTGTTAATATATCGCAATATTACAGGGAAAAACCTCAAATCGTTCCCAATAAAATAATAAAAACACTGAATTATACCGAAATATAATTTTCTCAATTTTTTTTCTTTGATGGGATAATTGAGGGATATTGATAAAAACGACGTGGGATAAAAGGGATTTTTTGGGTGCCGATATGGGAAAACGTGCTTCCAAAGTCTGGCATCACTGGTTGGAGCTCGCGCTTACGATCTGAAGTGGCGCAACGCCTGAGGTAAAGCCTGAGGTGTCAAGTCGGAGCGACCAAACGCGTGATTGTGATTTGGCTATAGGCGTTTTTCTTTTTTAGCTCAGAAAAGAGTTCTTAACAGAGTCCGAGTATATCGAGCATGCTCTGAACATCCTCTAAACAAAGCGTGTTCTGGTTCTGAGCGCTCAGAATTATTTTTAAAACACACCTGAACACTAAACTGTCACTTTTTTTTCAATTTCACCTATCAAATGCTTGTGTTCAGCATTCAACGTCCCGGTCTACATTGAACGATTTTTCCAGTGCCGATCTTTTGTTCGTTGGTGAAGGGAGTGAAAAGTGAGGGGTAGGGATCAAATCGTTTGTACCACAAAATTCGAACGATTTTTCCAGTCTGTTTATATTCTCTTCTCTTCCAGTTTTTTGTGTGTGTTCGTTGTCAGTGTGCCGTTGGGTTGATGGTGTGAGTGAATATCAATGCAAAATGAAGAGCACAGAAATAAAAAAATGAAGACAAGGAAAAAATCTCATGGACAAAATCGTTCTGTGTGTACATTTCACACGATTACCGGAAAAATCTTCGTGGAAATATCGGGCAATGTAGATCGGGACAACTCGGTCTGCTCAGTTATTTTATTCTGAGCTCATAGAGCGCGCTCTGAACAAGCTCAGAACACGTTCAGAACTAAAAAAGAAACACAAATTTGAAGCCCTGAACGTTCAGAGGTAAAAAAGAAACACAAATTTTTGTTTGACAGTTCAGGCTCTGCACTGAACTAAAAAAGAAAAACGACTTATAAATGTTTATGTTTCGTATCAGCAAACGGGCCTAAGAGCACTGACAGTCACGTGTTGGCTCTTATGGGTGCAACAAATAATTTACATATAAAACAAATTCTACTAACCTAAAATAACTACTCCTGAGCACTGCAGACATACTACTTACAACCAAAAGGATAAAAAATGTATATTTAAATATATGCTTTATGTGTTGGAGCGAGTGCGTTCTACGATAGAACATTCATGTTATTAATGAAATCAATTACAGGAATTTATGGAATTGAATTTATACAATTAAACAATTTGGACACTAACAGCGAAAGCGCTGTACGATTTTACATGTATTACTAATACAACATCACTAGTAGCTCTACAGCCGATAACACTCTAAAGTAGAATAGAGGCTCGAATAAACGCCAAAAATCTATCCACAGTAGGATTCTACTTTAGCTTCTTATCGGCTGTAGAGCTACTAGCGATATTGTATTTGTAATGCATGTAAAATCGTGTACTGTACTATGGATGGCTTTTGCAATAAAACACGCCTAATGTACAGTGTAGGACAAAACAAAAGAACTCAATTTTGCTTAACCCTAGAAAGGTAACCTTCGTCCATTCGACGAACATCAATTTTACTTTTTCATTTTTCTCTTTACTCTTCGTTCCGATTGCATTCTATCTCCGTGTAACCCTAGTGTTCCCGAAGTGCTTGTGGTGTGTAGGCGTTCGGTGGCGTACCTACTTGGGAAAATGTTTTTTTTAACGAAAAACGGCGCCAATGTTCGTCGAAACGACGAAGGTTACTTTTAATGTAACTTTTAGAATCACCAATTTTACCCGCTAATATTAGATCTAATATTGAAAAATTTACTCCAAAAAGTAAGGAACTGTTAAGGGAGGACACAAACAAGTTACAAATATTGTCTGTACCTACACAAAAACCACGTATGACTAAGTCGACGTTCAATAAGTGTGATGCTAGTATGTGATGGAGAGCATAAAGTTCAAATCTGCACCTAATGATGAAATATATTTCTTTTATTTTTATTTTATTCTATTATTTAATGAATTAACTTTAAGTTCTTACTAAAAAAAAAATTATATCTTGGTTGTCAAACAAACAGCTGTTTCGATTGAGAAAAAAAATTGAGCAGTGAATCCAAGAAATTTTTGGATCAGAAATCTCCGCAAAAAATCTCAGTGCTCAGTTGAGATTAGCTGCGGAGACTATTGGTTCTATAGTTACTAATAAAAATTAAATATTAATATCTGCGTTGCTGAGAAAGTTAGCGATTAGTTCAATATTTGTACAATTGGGGTTGTTAAGTATAGAAGTGTTTTTTACATAAGTTTTTAATAATTGGGGTCAATACAGAACAATTTTCTAATATGTCTTTTATATGCAAAGTAATGTTGCAGGACTCACAGATAGGCGGTTTTTTTTTTCGTGAGAAGGTGTTAATGAGATGCTGATGCTGCAGTTTTAGATTATTTGTTGTGGTTCGATGTATAAGTTTTATCAGGCCTAGTTTTGTGAAGATATCAAATCTTCATTCATTTTTTCTTTACGTAGTAAGGATAACTCAGAATTCCCCACGTTTGGGGGATCGAAAAATTTGCAGTTGTTCTTATAGATTTTTGCAGTAATGCTGCTTCTTTGTTATTGTCATCGCACATAGCTTTATCGGATAGGTACTGTTTAGTTTTTTCTTTAAAAAGCTGCCAATCAGCGTCGTCCGTTTTAAATTTCAAATTAAGAGTTTTTGCTTCAGCTGATTGTCCAATTACCAATTTAGTGGTTATTGGGAAGTGGTCGCTACCGTATAGATGCTTTAAAGTTTTCCAAGTAATTTTTGGAAAAAGTTCGGGTGAACAGCTAGTTACGTCGACGTGTGTGAGTGTGTTGTGGGTCGAAACATGGGTAGGAGAGCCGTCGTTTAGAATAACTAGGTTAGAGTCTAAGAAAAATGTTTCTAATAAAGCACCTTTACTGTTAGTGATTGGAGAACCCCATAGAGTGTTCCATGCATTTACATCTCCTCCAAATATAATAGGAAGGTTTACTTGCCTTATAATATTGCCTAAATCATTCTTGCCAATTGTTTGTTTGGGGGGAATGTAAATATTAATATATGTAAATTGAATTTTTAGTTGTAACTCAACCGCTAGAACTTGTAAATTTGAGTGTAAGGAGAGGATCTTATGTGGGATGTTTTTTTTAACCAGTAATGCTGTACCTTGTTTGCATGTGTCATTGCTCGGTAAATTATGAAAATAGCTGTCATACCTGCTCGGGATGTGTGGAGTTTGATTGAAAGGGCAATGCGTCTCTTGAAGAGATACAATTGCAGGGTTGTATTCTTTAATTATTATCTTGAGTTCATCAAGATTATTAAAAAATCCCTTCATATTCCATTGAAGAATATAAAGGGCGATGTCAGATTGAGGTCGTTTCCACGGGCTTGTTTTACCTGAAGTAAGAGAAATGTGGGCGCTATTTTTTTGATTTTGATTTGTTAGTGCGTTGTTTGTTATATTTTGTAAAAGATTTGGGTTGTTTAAAATCAGTTGTTCAGGGCATTGACTCTGCGCTCCGGACATTTTTTTTTTCTGGGTTGGCGGCTTGGCTCTAGATCTAGAATCCCAAAGCGGCCACCAATGGTGGCTGGCCCGTAGGCCATATTCACACCTTAATAGGTTCACACACTTGGAAACAAAATTAAATAATCGATTTCGATTAGAGAAAGTACGGTTTAAAAGAGAAAAACCGGTTTGCGCACACGGCGGGAAAAAAGAAAATATCACACTCTGTCTATCATAGTATAGTGCATACCTAATAAACTATTATATCAATATATCATTTCATTAAAATGCAAAACTTACTTTATTTATGTACATACATTATATTGTGCGTTTAGTCACTATGTATTGCAAGTAAATAAAATAGTGTCCTTTAATTTCTATTAAGAAAACCTACATTGAAAAATAAAAATTCTCTGGTATCAGATGTACCCAAACCGGAATGAATTCACTCTCTGGAACCTAAATTCATACTTAATCGAACACATCCAAAGAAGGTACTGACAAAACAGCTGTGAAGAATCAAACATTTTTTTTTCTTTTGAAATGAAACAAAATATAAAATTGATTTCACAGGAAATTGATTTATTTTGTTGCTTTTGGTAATGTAAAGAATGTTATTTTGATTCAATCAATACAACTATTAATATTTACATATGTGCTGGAATAATCAAAATGAAAATACATAATTATTTATGCATTTAGTTTGCAGAATCTCCATACGAAGTAGGTCCTGGATGTTGAACCACAATAAAAAAAAAAACTCATATTAACTAGATAATTTCACTGCTGCTGTTGTTGCATTTGTAATCGAGTCACTTAGATAAATAAAATGTTTTTTATTGATACAAATTATTGAAAGAGTTTTTTTTTAAATAAGAAATGTTAAATTGAATAAAAACTTTCGCCCCCAAATAAAATCCAACCACAACAAAAATAAAATGAGAATTGTGAAAAGGGATGAAGGGATTTTTCGAGCCCCATAGTGTAAAAAAAGGAATTTTACGTAATGCTAAAATAGCCATTACTCGTTTAATAAAAAAAGACAATTTATCCAATTAAACAATAAATTTGCAAAAAAGAACTCAATCTTTATATCTGAATTCATTCATTTTCATACACTGATTTATAACTTTATAAACTTGGTGAATTTCATCACAACAAACATGCACAAAAATACGTTAACTATATTTTTTTTTCAATTCTCAACTCACACATACCATGAAACAAACGAGGAATAAGTCAAATGCGTCACGTCAAATAATTCATGCCGTTATTTCATGACATATCCAGAATGGATTTTTTTTTGTCGAAATGTAAGGATCTTCATCGCCCATAAGCCATATACATAATGATGTTAATATTTATTATATATATTTTTCTTTAAACTTTTATAATTATTCAATTAAAAAGTACAAGTGACTTCAACTCCAGAAATGATTGTGTTTCGCCCAAGGTATATCTGTGGGCTCTTCAGTCAGTCTGTTATACCCTACACTCCACTTAAAACAGAAGTAATTTCAATATTTTAATATTTAAATTTCTTCATCTTCTTATTTTATAATTATTGTTAATATATCGCAATATTACAGGGAAAAACCTCAAATCGTTCCCAATAAAATAATAAAAACACTGAATTATACCGAAATATAATTTTCTCAATTTTTTTTCTTTGATGGGATAATTGAGGGATATTGATAAAAACGACGTGGGATAAAAGGGATTTTTTGGGTGCCGATATGGGAAAACGTGCTTCCAAAGTCTGGCATCACTGGTTGGAGCTCGCGCTTACGATCTGAAGTGGCGCAACGCCTGAGGTAACGCCTGAGGTGTCAAGTCGGAGCGACCAAACGCGTGATTGTGATTTGGCTATAGGCGTTTTTCTTTTTTAGCTCAGAAAAGAGTTCTGAACAGAGTCCGAGTATATCGAGCATGCTCTGAACATCCTCTAAACAAAGCGTGTTCTGGTTCTGAGCGCTCAGAATTATTTTTAAAACACACCTGAACACTAAACTGTCACTTTTTTTTCAATTTCACCTATCAAATGCTTGTGTTCAGCATTCAACGTCCCGGTCTACATTGAACGATTTTTCCAGTGCCGATCTTTTGTTCGTTGGTGAAGGGAGTGAAAAGTGAGGGGTAGGGATCAAATCGTTTGTACCACAAAATTCGAACGATTTTTCCAGTCTGTTTATATTCTCTTTCACCCTCTTTCCAGTTTTTTGTGTGTGTTCGTTGTCAGTGTGCCGTTGGGTTGATGGTGTGAGTGAATATCAATGCAAAATGAAGAGCACAGAAATAAAAAATGAAGACAAGTAAAAAATCTCATGGACAAAATCGTTCTGTGTGTACATTTCACACGATTTCCGGAAAAATCTTCGTGGAAATATCGGGCAATGTAGATCGGGACAACTCGGTCTGCTCAGTTATTTTATTCTGAGCTCATAGAGCGCGCTCTGAACAAGCTCAGAACACGTTCAGAACTAAAAAAGAAACACAAATTTGAAGCTCTGAACGTTCAGAGGTAAAAAAGAAACACAAATTTTTGTTTGACAGTTCAGGCTTTGCACTGAACTAAAAAAGAAAAACGACTTATAAATGTTTATGTTTCGTATCAGCAAACGGGCCTAAGAGCACTGACAGTCACGTGTTGGCTCTTATGGGTGCAACAAATAATTTACATATAAAACAAATTCTACTAACCTAAAATAACTACTCCTGAGCACTGCAGACATACTACTTACAACCAAAAGGATAAAAAATGTATATTTAAATATATGCTTTATGTGTTGGAGCGAGTGCGTTCTACGATAGAACATTCATGTTATTAATGAAATCAATTACAGGAATTTATGGAATTGAATTTATACAATTAAACAATTTGGACACTAACAGCGAAAGCGCTGTACGATTTTACATGTATTACTAATACAACATCACTAGTAGCTCTACAGCCGATAACACTCTAAAGTAGAATAGAGGCTCGAATAAACGCCAAAAATCTATCCACAGTAGGATTCTACTTTAGCTTCTTATCGGCTGTAGAGCTACTAGCGATATTGTATTTGTAATGCATGTAAAATCGTGTACTGTACTATGGATGGCTTTTGCAATAAAACACGCCTAATGTACAGTGTAGGACAAAACAAAAGAACTCAATTTTGCTTAACCCTAGAAAGGTAACCTTCGTCCATTCGACGAACATCAATTTTACTTTTTCATTTTTCTCTTTACTCTTCGTTCCGATTGCATTCTATCTCCGTGTAACCCTAGTGTTCCCGAAGTGCTTGTGGTGTGTAGGCGTTCGGTGGCGTACCTACTTGGGAAAATGCTTTTTTTAACGAAAAACGGCGCCAATGTTCGTCGAAACGACGAGGGTTACTTTTAATGTAACTTTTAGAATCACCAATTTTACCCGCTAATATTAGATCTAATATTGAAAAATTTACTCCAAAAAGTAAGGAACTGTTAAGGGAGGACACAAACAAGTTACAAATATTGTCTGTACCTACACAAAAACCACGCATGACTAAGTCGACGTTCAATAAGTGTGATGCTAGTATGTGATGGAGAGCATAAAGTTCAAATCTGCACTTAATGATGAAATATATTTCTTTTATTTTTATTTTATTCTATTATTTAATGAATTAACTTTAAGTTCTTACTAAAAAAAAAATTATATCTTGGTTGTCAAACAAACAGCTGTTTCGATTGAGAAAAAAAATTGAGCAGTGAATCCAAGAAATTTTTGGATCAAAAATCTCCGCAAAAAATCTCAGTGCTCAGTTGAGATTAGCTGCGGAGACTATTGGTTCTATAGTTACTAATAAAAATTAAATATTAATATCTGCGTTGCTGAGAAAGTCAGCGATTAGTTCAATATTTGTACAATTGGGGTTGTTAAGTATAGAAGTGTTTTTTACATAAGTTTTTAATAATTGGGGTCAATACAGAACAATTTTCTAATATGTCTTTTATATGCAAAGTAATGTTGCAGGACTCACAGATAGGCGGTTTTTTTTTTCGTGAGAAGGTGTTAATGAGATGCTGATGCTGCAGTTTTAGATTATTTGTTGTGGTTCGATGTATAAGTTTTATCAGGCCTAGTTTTGTGAAGATATCAAATCTTCATTCATTTTTTCTTTACGTAGTAAGGATAACTCAGAATTCCCCACGTTTGGGGGATCGAAAAATTTGCAGTTGTTCTTATAGATTTTTGCAGTAATGCTGCTTCTTTGTTATTGTCATCGCACATAGCTTTATCGGATAGGTACTGTTTAGTTTTTTCTTTAAAAAGCTGCCAATCAGCGTCGTCTGTTTTAAATTTCATATTAAGAGTTTTTGCTTCAGCTGATTATCCAATTACCAATTTAGTGGTTATTGGGAAGTGGTCGCTACCGTATAGATGCTTTAAAGTTTTCCAAGTAATTTTTGGAAAAAGTTCGGGTGAACAGCTAGTTACGAAGACGTGTGTGAGTGTGTTGTGAGTCGAAACATGGGTAGGAGAGCCGTCGTTTAGAATAACTAGGTTAGAGTCTAAGAAAAATGTTTCTAATAAAGCACCTTTACTGTTAGTGATTGGAGAACCCCATAGAGTGTTCCATGCATTTACATTTCCTCCAAATATAATAGGAAGGTTTACTTGCCTTATAATATTGTCTAAATCATTCTTGCCAATTGTTTGTTTGGGGGGAATGTAAATATTAATATATGTAAATTGAATTTTTAGTTGTAACTCAACCGCTAGAACTTGTAAATTTGAGTGTAAGGAGAGGATCTTATGTGGGATGTTTTTTTTTAACCAGTAATGCTGTACCTTGTTTGCATGTGTCATTGCTCGGTAAATTATGAAAATAGCTGTCATACCTGCTCGGGGTGTGTGGAGTTTGATTGAAAGGGCAATGCGTCTCTTGAAGAGATACAATTGCAGGGTTGTATTCTTTAATTATTATCTTGAGTTCATCAAGATTATTAAAAAATCCCTTCATATTCCATTGAAGAATATAAAGGGCGATGTCAGATTGAGGTCGTTTCCACGGGCTTGTTTTACCTGAAGTAAGAGAAATGTGGGCGCTATTTTTTTGATTTTGATTTGTTAGTGCGTTGTTTGTTATATTTTGTAAAAGATTTGGGTTGTTTAAAATCAGTTGTTCAGGGCATTGACTCTGCGCTCCGGACATTGAAAAATCCGGGCTCACTAAGGAGTCCCAATTATTCAATCTCCGAATCGCAGAGTCATTTCTTGGGCTACCATTATTTTTATTCCATTGTGACATCATTCAGTTCAGTGGATTTAATATAATAGTTGTTGTTATCCAAAAGCGTTTAGGTAACAGTTGATATAGGTGAACGGGGACGTTCGAGGGAAAGGTTAGAGAGATGGTTTTTCGTTGGTGTAATAGAGAGATGGTTATTTGTTGTAGTATTTATATTTAAGAGATTTTGAGTTTTTTGAGGAAGAGAAGAGGTAGTGTTGGTACCTGTGATAGATGGTTTATTGATGGTGTTGGTGTTTTGAATTTTTTTTTCTGTTGATTTAAGAGAAGTGAGATCAGATTGATCATTTGTTTTTGTGTATGAAGTTAAATTTGTATTTTGGTTGTTTTTATTTTGGTTCGATGAAGAGGGATTTGGTGGAGTAGGAAGGGGCAAGCTTGGCTTGGAAGATTGTACAGTTTGTGGAGGATGTGATGGATTATTTGATTTTCTCAATTGCTGGGCAAATGATTCTGTTAACGGGGGATTATTTACAGATATTTGTTGGTTATAAATTTTTTTGGCTTCTGCCATGGTTCATTTTTGCCTCGTTTTTATTGTGATTATCTCCTTTGCTTGTATATAAGAGGGACATAATTTGGAAGAGGCTGAGTGAGCAAGGGAGCAGTTTGCGCACATTGAACGTGTGCATGGTGTCTGAGCGTGAGGTAGTAGGTTGCAAGAGTCGCAAATTGCGGTTCCAGCGCAGCGGTTCTTTGTATGGCCGAGGAGTTGGCAGGTGCGGCAACGGATGAGGTTTGGTGTATACTCTGTGATTTGAGCTGTGTAAAAGTTTGAGTAGTTGATAAAGATCAAATGTGAAAAGTATTAGACCTGATGGCTTAAGCACTCCATTTTCTCCTTTTTTTGTAAATTTGTATATATCTGTTACCCCTTGTGATTTCATTTCACTGATAATTTCTGATTCAGTTACACTGGTAAGACATGGTGCCCATGCTATTCCCTTAGATTGGTTAAGTCGATCGTGTAGTTTTACTGTTACTGGGCAGATACCGGCGAGATTGTTGGCTTTTAGGAACAGGTCTGCAGTTTTTTGTAACGAGTATAAGAAGACTTCCATCACGAAGTTGGGATATGTTTTCATAGTCTTTACTTATCGCATCTATGGCTTTTTTGAGAACGAAAGGGCTGAGGGACTTTATGGGGTTTTCTTCTGATTTTTGGGAAATGGTAATGAAACGAGGGTTTTTTATATGGGAATTTGAAGGTAATTGGGGGAAGTTATTGAGGACATTGAATTGTATTTATGTTTTTTTCTGGGTTGGCGGCTTGGCTCTAGATCTAGAATTCCAAAGCGGCCACAATGGTGGCTGGCCCGTAGGCCATATTCACACCTTAATAGGTTCACACACTTGGAAACAAAATTAAATAATCGATTTCGATTAGAGAAAGTACGGTTTAAAAGAGAAAAACCGGTTGGCGCACACGGCGGGAAAAAAGAAAATATCACACTCTGTCTATCATAGTATAGTGCATACCTAATAAACTATTATATCAATATATCATTTCATTAAAATGCAAAACTTACTTTATTTATGTACATACATTATATTGTGCGTTTAGTCACTATGTATTGCAAGTAAATAAAAAAGTGTCCTTTAATTTCTATTAAGAAAACCTACATTGAAAAATAAAAATTCTCTGGTATCAGATGTACCCAAACCGGAATGAATTCACTCTCTGGAACCTGAATTCATACTTAATCGAACACATCCAAAGAAGGTACTGACAAAACAGCTGTGAAGAATCAAACATTTTTTTTTTCTTTTGAAATGAAACAAAATATAAAATTGATTTCACAGGAAATTGATTTATTTTGTTGCTTTTGGTAATGTAAAGAATGTTATTTTGATTCAATCAATACAACTATTAATATTTACATATGTGCTGGAATAATCAAAATGAAAATACATAATTATTTATGCATTTAGTTTGCAGAATCTCCATACGAAGTAGGTACTGGATGTTGAACCACAATAAAATAAAAACTCATATTAACTAGATAATTTCACTGCTGCTGTTGTTGCATTTGTAATCGAGTCACTCAGATAAATAAAATGTTTTTTATTGATAGAAATTATTGAAAGTTTTTTTTTTAAATAAGAAATGTTAAATTGAATAAAAACTTTCGCCCCCAAATAAAATCCAACCACAACAAAAATAAAATGAGAATTGTGAAAAGGGATGAAGGGATTTTTCGAGCCCCGTAGTGTAAAAAAAAGGAATTTTACGTAATGCTAAAATAGCCATTACTCGTTTAATAAAAAAAGACAATTTATCCAATTAAACAATAAATTTGCAAAAAAGAACTCATTCTTTATATCTGAATTCATTCATTTTCATACACTGATTTATAACTTTATAAACTTGGTGAATTTCATCACAACAAACATGCACAAAAATACGTTAACTATATTTTTTTTTTCAATTCTCAACTCACACATACCATGAAACAAACGAGGAATAAGTCAAATGCGTCACGTCAAATAATTCATGCCGTTATTTCATGACATATCCAGAATGGATTTTTTTTTGTCGAAATGTAAGGATCTTCATCGCCCATAAGCCATATACATAATGATGTTAATATTTTTTATATATATATTTTTCTTTAAACTTTTATAATTATTCAATTAAAAAGTACAAGTGACCTCAACTCCAAAAATGATTGTGTTTCGCCCAAGGTATATCTGTGGGCTCTTCAGTCAGTCTGTTATACCCTACACTCCACTTAAAACAGAAGTAATTTCAATATTTTAATATTTAAATTTCTTTATCTTCTTATTTTATAATTATTGTTAATATATCGCAATATTACAGGGAAAATCCTCAAATCGTTCCCAATAAAATAATAAAAATACTGAATTATACCGAAATATAATTTTCTCAATTTTTTTTCTTTGATGGGATAATTGAGGGATATTGATAAAAACGACGTGGGATAAAAGGGATTTTTTGGGTGCCGATATGGGAAAACGTGCTTCCAAAGTCTGGCATCACTGGTTGGAGCTCGCGCTTACGATCTGAAGTGGCGCAACGCCTGAGGTAACGCCTGAGTTGTCAAGTCGGAGCGACCAAACGCGTGATTGTGATTTGGCTATAGGCGTTTTTCTTTTTTAGCTCAGAAAAGAGTTCTGAACAGAGTCCGAGTATATCGAGCATGCTCTGAACATCCTCTAAACAAAGCGTGTTCTGGTTCTGAGCGCTCAGAATTATTTTTAAAACACACCTGAACACTAAACTGTCACTTCTTTTTCAATTTCACCTATCAAATGCTTGTGTTCAGCATTCAACGTCCCGGTCTACATTGAACGATTTTTCCAGTGCCGATCTTTTGTTCGTTGGTGGAGGGAGTGAAAAGTGAGGGGTAGGGATCAAATCGTTTGTACCACAAAATTCGAACGATTTTTCCAGTCTGTTTATATTCTCTTTCACCCTCTTTCCAGTTTTTTGTGTGTGTTCGTTGTCAGTGTGCCGTTGGGTTGATGGTGTGAGTGAATATCAATGCAAAATGAAGAGCACAGAAATAAAAAAATGAAGACAAGGAAAAAATCTCATGGACAAAATCGTTCTGTGTGTACATTTCACACGATTTCCGGAAAAATCTTCGTGGAAATATCGGGCAATGTAGATCGGGACAACTCGGTCTGCTCAGTTATTTTATTCTGAGCTCATAGAGCGCGCTCTGAACAAGCTCAGAACGAGTTCAGAACTAAAAAAGAAACACAAATTTGAAGCTCTGAACGTTCAGAGGTAAAAAAGAAACACAAATTTTTGTTTGACAGTTCAGGCTCTGCACTGAACTAAAAAAGAAAAACGACTTATAAATGTTTATGTTTCGTATCAGCAAACGGGCCTAAGAGCACTGACAGTCACGTGTTGGCTCTTATGGGTGCAACAAATAATTTACATATAAAACAAATTCTACTAACCTAAAATAACTACTCCTGAGCACTGCAGACATACTACTTACAACCAAAAGGATAAAAAATGTATATTTAAATATATGCTTTATGTGTTGGAGCGAGTGCGTTCTACGATAGAACATTCATGTTATTAATGAAATCAATTACAGGAATTTATGGAATTGAATTTATACAATTAAACAATTTGGACACTAACAGCGAAAGCGCTGTACGATTTTACATGTATTACAAATACAACATCACTAGTAGCTCTACAGCCGATAACACTCTAAAGTGGAATAGAGGCTCGAATAAACGCCAAATATCTATCCACAGTAGGATTCTACTTTAGCTTCTTATCGGCTGTAGAGCTACTAGCGATATTGTATTTGTAATGCATGTAAAATCGTACTGTACTATGGATGGCTTTTGCAATAAAACACGCCTAATGTACAGTGTAGGACAAAACAAAAGAACTCAATTTTGCTTAACCCTAGAAAGGAAACCTTCGTCCATTCGACGAACATCAATTTTACTTTTTCATTTTTCTCTTTACTCTTCGTTCCGATTGCATTCTATCTCCGTGTAACCCTAGTGTTCCCGAAGTGCTTGTGGTGTGTAGGCGTTCGGTGGCGTACCTACTTGGGAAAATGCTTTTTTTTAACGAAAAACGGCGGCAATGTTCGTCGAAACGACGAAGGTTACTTTTAATGTAACTTTTAGAATCACCAATTTTACCTGCTTATATTAGATCTAATATTGAAAAATTTACTCCAAAAAGTAAGAAACTGTTAAGGGAGGACACAAACAATTTACAAATATTGTCTGTACCTACACAAAAACCACGTATGACTAAGTCGGCGTTCAATAAGTGTGATGCTAGTATGTGATGGAGAGCATAAAGTTCAAATCTGCACCTAATGATGAAATATATTTCTTTTATTTTTATTTTATTCTATTATTTAATGAATTAACTTTAAGTTCTTACTAAAAAAAAAATTATATCTTGGTTGTCAAACAAACAGCTGTTTCGATTGAGAAAAAAAATTGAGCAGTGAATCCAAGAAATTTTTGGATCAGAAATCTCCGCAAAAAATCTCAGTGCTCAGTTGAGATTAGCTGCGGAGACTATTGGTTCTATAGTTACTAATAAAAATTAAATATTAATATCTGCGTTGCTGAGAAAGTCAGCGATTAGTTCAATATTTGTACAATTGGGGTTGTTAAGTATAGAAGTGTTTTTTACATAAGTTTTTAATAATTGGGGTCAATACAGAACAATTTTCTAATATGTCTTTTATATGCAAAGTAATGTTGCAGGACTCACAGATAGGCGGTTTTTTTTTTGTGAGAAGGTGTTAATGAGATGCTGATGCTGCAGTTTTAGATTATTTGTTGTGGTTCGATGTATAAGTTTTATCAGGCTTAGTTTTGTGAAGATATCAAATCTTCATTAATTTTTTCTTTACGTAGTAAGGATAACTCAGAATTCCCCACGTTTGGGGATCGAAAAATTTGCAGTTGTTCTTATAGATTTTTGCAGTAATGCTGCTTCTTTGTTATTGTCATCGCACATAGCTTTATCGGATAGGTACTGTTTAGTTTTTTCTTTAAAAAGCTGCCAATCAGCGTCGTCTGTTTTAAATTTCAAATTAAGAGTTTTTGCTTCAGCTGATTGTCCAATTACCAATTTAGTGGTTATTGGGAAGTGGTCGCTACCGTATAGATGCTTTAAAGTTTTCCAAGTAATTTTTGGAAAAAGTTCGGGTGAACAGCTAGTTACGAAGACGTGTGTGAGTGTGTTGTGAGTCGAAACATGGGTAGGAGAGCCGTCGTTTAGAATAACTAGGTTAGAGTCTAAGAAAAATGTTTCTAATAAAGCACCTTTACTGTTAGTGATTGGAGAACCCCATAGAGTGTTCCATGCATTTACATCTCCTCCAAATATAATAGGAAGGTTTACTTGCCTTATAATATTGTCTAAATCATTCTTGCCAATTGTTTGTTTGGGGGGAATGTAAATATTAATATATGTAAATTGAATTTTTAGTTGTAACTCAACCGCTAGAACTTGTAAATTTGAGTGTAAGGAGAGGATCTTATGTGGGATGTTTTTTTTAACCAGTAATGCTGTACCTTGTTTGCATGTGTCATTGCTCGGTAAATTATGAAAATAGCTGTCATACCTGCTCGGGGTGTGTGGAGTTTGATTGAAAGGGCAATGCGTCTCTTGAAGAGATACAATTGCAGGGTTGTATTCTTTAATTATTATCTTGAGTTCATCAAGATTATTAAAGAATCCCTTCATATTCCATTGAAGAATATAAAGGGCGATGTCAGATTGAGGTCGTTTCCACGGGCTTGTTTTACCTGAAGTAAGAGAAATGTGGGCGCTATTTTTTTGATTTTGATTTGTTAGTGCGTTGTTTGTTATATTTTGTAAAAGATTTGGGTTGTTTAAAATCAGTTGTTCAGGGCATTGACTCTGCGCTCCGGACATTGAAAAATCCGGGCTCACTAAGGAGTCCCAATTATTCAATCTCCGAATCGCAGAGTCATTTCTTGGGCTACCATTATTTTTATTCCATTGTGACATCATTCAGTTCAGTGGATTTAATATAATAGTTGTTGTTATCCAAAAGCGTTTAGGTAACAGTTGATATAGGTGAACGGGGACGTTCGAGGGGGAGGTTAGAGAGATGGTTTTTCGTTGGTGTAATAGAGAGATGGTTATTTGTTGTAGTATTTATATTTAAGAGATTTTGAGTTTTTTGAGGAAGAGAAAAGGTAGTGTTGGTACCTGTGATAGATGGTTTATTGATGGTGTTGGTGTTTTGAATTTTTTTTCTGTTGATTTAAGAGAAGTGAGATCAGATTGATCATTTGTTTTTGTGTATGAAGTTAAATTTGTATTTTGGTTGTTTTTATTTTGGTTCGATGAAGAGGGATTTGGTGGAGTAGGAAGGGGCAAGCTTGGCTTGGAAGATTGTACAGTTTGTGGAGGATGTGATGGATTATTTGATTTTCTCAATTGCTGGGCAAATGATTCTGTTAACGGGGGATTATTTACAGATATTTGTTGGTTATAAATTTTTTTGGCTTCTGCCATGGTTCATTTTTGCCTAGTTTTTATTGTGATTATCTCCTTTGCTTGTATATAAGAGGGACATAATTTGGAAGAGGCTGAGTGAGCAAGGGAGCAGTTTGCGCACATTGAACGTGTGCATGGTGTCTGAGCGTGAGGTAGTAGGTTGCAAGAGTCGCAAATTGCGGTTCCAGCGCAGCGGTTCTTTGTATGGCCGAGGAGTTGGCAGGTGCGGCAACGGATGAGGTTTGGTGTATACTCTGTGATTTGAGCTGTGTAAAAGTTTGAGTAGTTGATAAAGATCAAATGTGAAAAGTATTAGACCTGATGGCTTAAGCACTCCATTTTCTCCTTTTTTTGTAAATTTGTATATATCTGTTACCCCTTGTGATTTCATTTCACTGATAATTTCTGATTCAGTTACACTGGTAAGACATGGTGCCCATGCTATTCCCTTAGATTGGTTAAGTCGATCGTGTAGTTTTACTGTTACTGGGCAGATACCGGCGAGATTGTTGGCTTTCAGGAACAGGTCTGCAGTTTTTTGTGATTTAACGAGTATAATAAGACTTCCATCACGAAGTTGGGATATGTTTTCATAGTCTTTACTTATCGCATCTATGGCTTTTTTGAGAACGAAAGGGCTGAGGGACTTTATGGGGTTTTCTTCTGATTTTTGGGAAATGGTAATGAAACGAGGGTTTTTTATATGGGAATTTGAAGGTAATTGGGGGAAGTTATTGAGGACATTGAATTGTATTTAGGTTTTTTTCTGGGTTGGCGGCTTGGCTCTAGATCTAGAATCCCAAAGCGGCCACAATGGTGGCTGGCCCGTAGGCCATATTCACACCTTAATAGGTTCACACACTTGGAAACAAAATTAAATAATCGATTTCGATTAGAGAAAGTACGGTTTAAAAGAGAAAAACCGGTTTGCGCACACGGCGGGAAAAAAGAAAATATCACACTCTGTCTATCATAGTGTAGTGCATACCTAATAAACTATTATATCAATATATCATTTCATTAAAATGCAAAACTCACATTATTTATGTACATACATTATATTGTGCGTTTAGTCACTATGTATTGCAAGTAAATAAAAAAGTGTCCTTTAATTTCTATTAAGAAAACCTACATTGAAAAATAAAAATTCTCTGGTATCAGATGTACCCAAACCGGAATGAATTCACTCTCTGGAACCTAAATTCATACTTAATCGAACACATCCAAAGAAGGTACTGACAAAACAGCTGTGAAGAATCAAACATTTTTTTTTCTTTTGAAATGAAACAAAATATAAAATTGATTTCACAGGAAATTGATTTATTTTGTTGCTTTTGGTAATGTAAAGAATGTTATTTTGATTCAATCAATACAACTATTAATATTTACATATGTGCTGGAATAATCAAAATGAAAATACATAATTATTTATGCATTTAGGTACTGGATGTTGAACCACAATAAAAAAAAACTCATATTAACTAGATAATTTCACTGCTGCTGTTGTTGCATTTGTAATCGAGTCACTCAGATAAATAAAATGTTTTTTATTGATACAAATTATTGAAAGAGTTTTTTTTTTTAAATAAGAAATGTTAAATTGAATAAAAACTTTCGCCCCCAAATAAAATCCAACCACAACAAAAATAAAATGAGAATTGTGAAAAGGGATGAAAGGATTTTTCGAGCCCCATAGTGTAAAAAAAGGAATTTTACGTAATGCTAAAATAGCCATTACTCGTTTAATAAAAAAAGACAATTTATCCAATTAAACAATAAATTTGCAAAAAAGAACTCATTCTTTATATCTGAATTCATTCATTTTCATACACTGATTTATAACTTTATAAACTTGGTGAATTTCATCACAACAAACATGCACAAAAATACGTTAACTATATTTTTTTTTTCAATTCTCAACTCACACATACCATGAAACAAACGAGGAATAAGTCAAATGCGTCACGTCAAATAATTCATGCCGTTATTTCATGACATATCCAGAATGGATTTTTTTTTGTCGAAATGTAAGGATCTTCATCGCCCATAATTATTCAATTAAAAAGTACAAGTGACCTCAACTCCAGAAATGATTGTGTTTCGCCCAAGGTATATCTGTGGGCTCTTCAGTCAGTCTGTTATACCCTACACTCCACTTAAAACAGAAGTAATTTCAATATTTTAATATTTAAATTTCTTCATCTTCTTATTTTATAATTATTGTTAATATATCGCAATATTACAGGGAAAAACCTCAAATCGTTCCCAATAAAATAATAAAAACACTGAATTATACCGAAATATAATTTTCTCAATTTTTTTTCTTTGATGGGATAATTGAGGGATATTGATAAAAACGACGTGGGATAAAAGTGATTTTTTGGGTGCCGATATGGGAAAACGTGCTTCCAAAGTCTGGCATCACTGGTTGGAGCTCGCGCTTACGATCTGAAGTGGCGCAACGCCTGAGGTAACGTCTGAGGTGTCAAGTCGGAGCGACCAAACGCGTGATTGTGATTTGGCTATAGGCGTTTTTCTTTTTTAGCTCAGAAAAGAGTTCTGAACAGAGTCCGAGTATATCGAGCATGCTCTGAACATCCTCTAAACAAAGCGTGTTCTGGTTCTGAGCGCTCAGAATTATTTTTATAACACACCTGAACACTAAACTGTCACTTTTTTTTCAATTTCACCTATCAAATGCTTGTGTTCAGCATTCAACGTCCCGGTCTACATTGAACGATTTTTCCAGTGCCGATCTTTTGTTCGTTGGTGAAGGGAGTGAAAAGTGAGGGGTAGGGATCAAATCGTTTGTACCACAAAATTCGAACGATTTTTCCAGTCTGTTTATATTCTCTTTCACCCTCTTTCCAGTTTTTTGTGTGTGTTCGTTGTCAGTGTGCCGTTGGGTTGATGGTGTGAGTGAATATCAATGCAAAATGAAGAGCACAGAAATAAAAAAATGAATACAAGGAAAAAATCTCATGGACAAAATCGTTCTGTGTGTACATTTCACACGATTTCCGGAAAAATCTTCGTGGAAATATCGGGCAATGTAGATCGGGACAACTCGGTCTGCTCAGTTATTTTATTCTGAGCTCATAGAGCGCGCTCTGAACAAGCTCAGAACACGTTCAGAACTAAAAAAGAAACACAAATTTGAAGCTCTGAACGTTCAGAGGTAAAAAAGAAACACAAATTTTTGTTTGACAGTTCAGGCTCTGCACTGAACTAAAAAAGAAAAACGACTTATAAATGTTTATGTTTCGTATCAGCAAACGGGCCTAAGAGCACTGACAGTCACGTGTTGGCTCTTATGGGTGCAACAAATAATTTACATATAAAACAAATTCTACTAACCTAAAATAACTACTCCTGATCACTGCAGACATACTACTTACAACCAAAAGGATACAAAATGTATATTTAAATATATGCTTTATGTGTTGGAGCGAGTGCGTTCTACGATAGAACATTCATGTTATTAATGAAATCAATTACAGGAATTTATGGAATTGAATTTATACAATTAAACAATTTGGACACTAACAGCGAAAGCGCTGTACGATTTTACATGTATTACAAATACAACATCACTAGTAGCTCTACAGCCGATAACACTCTAAAGTGGAATAGAGGTTCGAATAAACGCCAAATATCTATCCACAGTAGGATTCTACTTTAGCTTCTTATCGGCTGTAGAGCTACTAGCGATATTGTATTTGTAATGCATGTAAAATCGTACTGTACTATGGATGGCTTTTGCAATAAAACACGCCTAATGTACAGTGTAGGACAAAACAAAAGAACTCAATTTTGCTTAACCCTAGAAAGGTAACCTTCGTCCATTCGACGAACATCAATTTTACTTTTTCATTTTTCTCTTTACTCTTCGTTCCGATTGCATTCTATCTCCGTGTAACCCTAGTGTTCCCGAAGTGCTTGTGGTGTGTAGGCGTTCGGTGGCGTACCTACTTGGGAAAATGCTTTTTTTTAACGAAAAACGGCGGCAATGTTCGTCGAAACGACGAAGGTTACTTTTAATGTAACTTTTAGAATCATCAAAACCTGCTTATATTAGATCTAATATTGAAAAATTTACTCCAAAAAGTAAGAAACTGTTAAGGGAGGACACAAACAATTTACAAATATTGTCTGTACCTACACAAAAACCACGTATGACTAAGTCGGCGTTCAATAAGTGTGATGCTAGTATGTGATGGAGAGCATAAAGTTCAAATCTGCACCTAATGATGAAATATATTTCTTTTATTTTTATTTTATTCTATTATTTAATGAATTAACTTTAAGTTCTTACTAAAAAAAAAATTATATCTTGGTTGTCAAACAAACAGCTGTTTCGATTGAGAAAAAAAATTGAGCAGTGAATCCAAGAAATTTTTGGATCAGAAATCTCCGCAAAAAATCTCAGTGCTCAGTTGAGATTAGCTGCGGAGACTATTGGTTCTATAGTTACTAATAAAAATTAAATATTAATATCTGCGTTGCTGAGAAAGTCAGCGATTAGTTTAATATTTGTACAATTGGGGTTGTTAAGTATAGAAGTGTTTTTTACATAAGTTTTTAATAATTGGGGTCAATACAGAACAATTTTCTAATATGTCTTTTATATGCAAAGTAATGTTGCAGGACTCACAGATAGGCGGTTTTTTTTTTTGTGAGAAGGTGTTAATGAGATGCTGATGCTGCAGTTTTAGATTATTTGTTGTGGTTCGATGTATAAGTTTTATCAGGCTTAGTTTTGTGAAGATATCAAATCTTCATTCATTTTTTCTTTACGTAGTAAGGATAACTCAGAATTCCCCACGTTTGGGGATCGAAAAATTTGCAGTTGTTCTTATAGATTTTTGCAGTAATGCTGCTTCTTTGTTATTGTCATCGCACATAGCTTTATCGGATAGGTACTGTTTAGTTTTTTCTTTAAAAAGCTGCCAATCAGCGTCGTCTGTTTTAAATTTCAAATTAAGAGTTTTTGCTTCAGCTGATTGTCCAATTACCAATTTAGTGGTTATTGGGAAGTGGTCGCTACCGTATAGATGCTTTAAAGTTTTCCAAGTAATTTTTGGAAAAAGTTCGGGTGAACAGCTAGTTACGAAGACGTGTGTGAGTGTGTTGTGAGTCGAAACATGGGTAGGAGAGCTGTCGTTTAGAATAACTAGGTTAGAGTCTAAGAAAAATGTTTCTAATAAAGCACCTTTACTGTTAGTGATTGGAGAACCCCATAGAGTGTTCCATGCATTTACATCTCCTCCAAATATAATAGGAAGGTTTACTTGCCTTATAATATTGTCTAAATCATTCTTGCCAATTGTTTGTTTGGGGGGAATGTAAATATTAATATATGTAAATTGAATTTTTAGTTGTAACTCAACCGCTAGAACTTGTAAATTTGAGTGTAAGGAGAGGATCTTATGTGGGATGTTTTTTTTAACCAGTAATGCTGTACCTTGTTTGCATGTGTCATTGCTCGGTAAATTATGAAAATAGCTGTCATACCTGCTCGGGGTGTGTGGAGTTTGATTGAAAAGGCAATGCGTCTCTTGAAGAGATACAATTGCAGGGTTGTATTCTTTAATTATTATCTTGAGTTCATCAAGATTATTAAAGAATCCCTTCATATTCCATTGAAGAATATAAAGGGCGATGTCAGATTGAGGTCGTTTCCACGGGCTTGTTTTACCTGAAGTAAGAGAAATGTGGGCGCTATTTTTTTGATTTTGATTTGTTAGTGCGTTGTTTGTTATATTTTGTAAAAGATTTGGGTTGTTTAAAATCAGTTGTTCAGGGCATTGACTCTGCGCTCCGGACATTGAAAAATCCGGGCTCACTAAGGAGTCCCAATTATTCAATCTCCGAATCGCAGAGTCATTTCTTGGGCTACCATTATTTTTATTCCATTGTGACATCATTCAGTTCAGTGGATTTAATATAATAGTTGTTGTTATCCAAAAGCGTTTAGGTAACAGTTGATATAGGTGAACGGGGACGTTCGAGGGGGAGGTTAGAGAGATGGTTTTTCGTTGGTGTAATAGAGAGATGGTTATTTGTTGTAGTATTTATATTTAAGAGATTTTGAGTTTTTTGAGGAAGAGAAAAGGTAGTGTTGGTACCTGTGATAGATGGTTTATTGATGGTGTTGGTGTTTTGAATTTTTTTTCTGTTGATTTAAGAGAAGTGAGATCAGATTGATCATTTGTTTTTGTGTATGAAGTTAAATTTGTATTTTGGTTGTTTTTATTTTGGTTCGATGAAGAGGGATTTGGTGGAGTAGGAAGGGGCAAGCTTGGCTTGGAAGATTGTACAGTTTGTGGAGGATGTGATGGATTATTTGATTTTCTCAATTGCTGGGCAAATGATTCTGTTAACGGGGGATTATTTACAGATATTTGTTGGTTATAAATTTTTTTGGCTTCTGCCATGGTTCATTTTTGCCTAGTTTTTATTGTGATTATCTCCTTTGCTTGTATATAAGAGGGACATAATTTGGAAGAGGCTGAGTGAGCAAGGGAGCAGTTTGCGCACATTGAACGTGTGCATGGTGTCTGAGCGTGAGGTAGTAGGTTGCAAGAGTCGCAAATTGCGGTTCCAGCGCAGCGGTTCTTTGTATGGCCGAGGAGTTGGCAGGTGCGGCAACGGATGAGGTTTGGTGTATACTCTGTGATTTGAGCTGTGTAAAAGTTTGAGTAGTTGATAAAGATCAAATGTGAAAAGTATTAGACCTGATGGCTTAAGCACTCCATTTTCTCCTTTTTTTGTAAATTTGTATATATCTGTTACCCCTTGTGATTTCATTTCACTGATAATTTCTGATTCAGTTACACTGGTAAGACATGGTGCCCATGCTATTCCCTTAGATTGGTTAAGTCGATCGTGTAGTTTTACTGTTACTGGGCAGATACCGGCGAGATTGTTGGCTTTCAGGAACAGGTCTGCAGTTTTTTGTGATTTAACGAGTATAAGAAGACTTCCATCACGAAGTTGGGATATGTTTTCATAGTCTTTACTTATCGCATCTATGGCTTTTTTGAGAACGAAAGGGCTGAGGGACTTTATGGGGTTTTCTTCTGATTTTTGGGAAATGGTAATGAAACGAGGGTTTTTTATATGGGAATTTGAAGGTAATTGGGGGAAGTTATTGAGGACATTGAATTGTATTTAGGTTTTTTTCTGGGTTGGCGGCTTGGCTCTAGATCTAGAATCCCAAAGCGGCCACAATGGTGGCTGGCCCGTAGGCCATATTCACACCTTAATAGGTTCACACACTTGGAAACAAAATTAAATAATCGATTTCGATTAGAGAAAGTACGGTTTAAAAGAGAAAAACCGGTTTGCGCACACGGCGGGAAAAAAGAAAATATCACACTCTGTCTATCATAGTGTAGTGCATACCTAATAAACTATTATATCAATATATCATTTCATTAAAATGCAAAACTCACTTTATTTATGTACATACATTATATTGTGCGTTTAGTCACTATGTATTGCAAGTAAATAAAAAAGTGTCCTTTAATTTCTATTAAGAAAACCTACATTGAAAAATAAAAATTCTCTGGTATCAGATGTACCCAAACCGGAATGAATTCACTCTCTGGAACCTAAATTCATACTTAATCGAACACATCCAAAGAAGGTACCGACAAAACAGCTGTGAAGAATCAAACATTTTTTTTTTCTTTTGAAATGAAACAAAATATAAAATTGATTTCACAGGAAATTGATTTATTTTGTTGCTTTTGGTAATGTAAAGAATGTTATTTTGATTCAATCAATACAACTATTAATATTTACATATGTGCTGGAATAATCAAAATGAAAATACATAATTATTTATGCATTTAGTTTGCAGAATCTCCATACGAAGTAGGTACTGGATGTTGAACCACAATAAAAAAAAACTCATATTAACTAGATAATTTCACTGCTGCTGTTGTTGCATTTGTAATCGAGTCACTCAGATAAATAAAATGTTTTTTATTGATACAAATTATTGAAAGAGTTTTTTTTTAAATAAGAAATGTTAAATTGAATAAAAACTTTCGCCCCCAAATAAAATCCAACCACAACAAAAATAAAATGAGAATTGTGAAAAGGGATGAAAGGATTTTTCGAGCCCCATAGTGTAAAAAAAGGAATTTTACGTAATGCTAAAATAGCCATTACTCGTTTAATAAAAAAAGACAATTTATCCAATTAAACAATAAATTTGCAGAAAAGAACTCATTCTTTATATCTGAATTCATTCATTTTCATACACTGATTTATAACTTTATAAACTTGGTGAATTTCATCACAACAAACATGCACAAAAATACGTTAACTATATTTTTTTTTTCAATTCTCAACTCACACATACCATGAAACAAACGAGGAATAAGTCAAATGCGTCACGTCAAATAATTCATGCCGTTATTTCATGACATATCCAGAATGGATTTTTTTTTGTCGAAATGTAAGGATCTTCATCGCCCATAATTATTCAATTAAAAAGTACAAGTGACCTCAACTCCAGAAATGATTGTGTTTCGCCCAAGGTATATCTGTGGGCTCTTCAGTCAGTCTGTTATACCCTACACTCCACTTAAAACAGAAGTAATTTCAATATTTTAATATTTAAATTTCTTCATCTTCTTATTTTATAATTATTGTTAATATATCGCAATATTACAGGGAAAAACCTCAAATCGTTCCCAATAAAATAATAAAAACACTGAATTATACCGAAATATAATTTTCTCAATTTTTTTTCTTTGATGGGATAATTGAGGGATATTGATAAAAACGACGTGGGATAAAAGTGATTTTTTGGGTGCCGATATGGGAAAACGTGCTTCCAAAGTCTGGCATCACTGGTTGGAGCTCGCGCTTACGATCTGAAGTGGCGCAACGCCTGAGGTAACGCCTGAGGTGTCAAGTCGGAGCGACCAAACGCGTGATTGTGATTTGGCTATAGGCGTTTTTCTTTTTTAGCTCAGAAAAAAGTTCTGAACAGAGTCCGAGTATATCGAGCATGCTCTGAACATCCTCTAAACAAAGCGTGTTCTGGTTCTGAGCGCTCAGAATTATTTTTATAACACACCTGAACACTAAACTGTCACTTTTTTTTCAATTTCACCTATCAAATGCTTGTGTTCAGCATTCAACGTCCCGGTCTACATTGAACGATTTTTCCAGTGCCGATCTTTTGTTCGTTGGTGAAGGGAGTGAAAAGTGAGGGGTAGGGATCAAATCGTTTGTACCACAAAATTCGAACGATTTTTCCAGTCTGTTTATATTCTCTTTCACCCTCTTTCCAGTTTTTTGTGTGTGTTCGTTGTCAGTGTGCCGTTGGGTTGATGGTGTGAGTGAATATCAATGCAAAATGAAGAGCACAGAAATAAAAAAATGAATACAAGGAAAAAATCTCATGGACAAAATCGTTCTGTTTGTACATTTCACACGATTTCCGAAAAATCTTCGTGGAAATATCGGGCAATGTAGATCGGGACAACTCGGTCTGCTCAGTTATTTTATTCTGAGCTCATAGAGCGCGCTCTGAACAAGATCAGAACACGTTCAGAACTAAAAAAGAAACACAAATTTGAAGCTCTGAACGTTCAGAGGTAAAAAAGAAACACAAATTTTTGTTTGACAGTTCAGGCTCTGCACTGAACTAAAAAAGAAAAACGACTTATAAATGTTTATGTTTCGTATCAGCAAACGGGCCTAAGAGCACTGACAGTCACGTGTTGGCTCTTATGGGTGCAACAA
Source organism: Melangyna quadrimaculata (assembly GCA_949320155.1). Taxonomy (NCBI): domain Eukaryota; kingdom Metazoa; phylum Arthropoda; class Insecta; order Diptera; family Syrphidae; genus Melangyna; species Melangyna quadrimaculata. Next base: position 281,378,898 of record OX439483.1, read on the forward strand.
ATAATTTACATATAAAACAAATTCTACTAACCTAAAATAACTACTCCTGAGCACTGCAGACATACTACTTACAACCAAAAGGATAAAAAATGTATATTTAAATATATGCTTTATGTGTTGGAGCGAGTGCGTTCTACGATAGAACATTCATGTTATTAATGAAATCAATTACAGGAATTTATGGAATTGAATTTATACAATTAAACAATTTGGACACTAACAGCGAAAGCGCTGTACGATTTTACATGTATTACAAATACAACATCACTAGTAGCTCTACAGCCGATAACACTCTAAAGTGGAATAGAGGCTCGAATAAACGCCAAATATCTATCCACAGTAGGATTCTACTTTAGCTTCTTATCGGCTGTAGAGCTACTAGCGATATTGTATTTGTAATGCATGTAAAATCGTACTGTACTATGGATGGCTTTTGCAATAAAACACGCCTAATGTACAGTGTAGGACAAAACAAAAGAACTCAATTTTGCTTAACCCTAGAAAGGTAACCTTCGTCCATTCGACGAACATCAATTTTACTTTTTCATTTTTCTCTTTACTCTTCGTTCCGATTGCATTCTATCTCCGTGTAACCCTAGTGTTCCCGAAGTGCTTGTGGTGTGTAGGCGTTCGGTGGCGTACCTACTTGGGAAAATGCTTTTTTTTAACGAAAAACGGCGCCAATGTTCGTCGAAACGACGAAGGTTACTTTTAATGTAACTTTTAGAATCACCAATTTTACCCGCTAATATTAGATCTAATATTGAAAAATTTACTCCAAAAAGTAAGAAACTGTTAAGGGAGGACACAAACAATTTACAAATATTGTCTGTACCTACACAAAAACCACGTATGACTAAGTCGACGTTCAATAAGTGTGATGCTAGTATGTGATGGAGAGCATAAAGTTCAAATCTGCACCTAATGATGAAATATATTTCTTTTATTTTTATTTTATTCTATTATTTAATGAATTAACTTTAAGTTATTACTAAAAAAAAAATTATATCTTGGTTGTCAAACAAACAGCTGTTTCGATTGAGAAAAAAAATTGAGCAGTGAATCCAAGAAATTTTTGGATCAGAAATCTCCGCAAAAAATCTCAGTGCTCAGTTGAGATTAGCTGCGGAGACTATTGGTTCTATAGTTACTAATAAAAATTAAATATTAATATCTGCGTTGCTGAGAAAGTCAGCGATTAGTTCAATATTTGTACAATTGGGGTTGTTAAGTATAGAAGTGTTTTTTACATAAGTTTTTAATAATTGGGGTCAATACAGAACAATTTTCTAATATGTCTTTTATATGCAAAGTAATGTTGCAGGACTCACAGATAGGCGGTTTTTTTTTTCGTGAGAAGGTGTTAATGAGATGCTGATGCTGCAGTTTTAAGGCCTAGTTTTGTGAAGATATCAAATCTTCATTCATTTTTTCTTTACGTAGTAAGGATAACTCAGAATTCCCCACGTTTGGGGGATCGAAAAATTTGCAGTTGTTCTTATAGATTTTTGCAGTAATGCTGCTTCTTTGTTATTGTCATCGCACATAGCTTTATCGGATAGGTACTGTTTAGTTTTTTCTTTAAAAAGCTGCCAATCAGCGTCGTCTGTTTTAAATTTCAAATTAAGAGTTTTTGCTTCAGCTGATTGTCCAATTACCAATTTAGTGGTTATTGGGAAGTGGTCGCTACCGTATAGATGCTTTAAAGTTTTCCAAGTAATTTTTGGAAAAAGTTCGGGTGAACAGCTAGTTACGAAGACGTGTGTGAGTGTGTTGTGAGTCGAAACATGGGTAGGAGAGCCGTCGTTTAGAATAACTAGGTTAGAGTCTAAGAAAAATGTTTCTAATAAAACACCTTTACTGTTAGTGATTGGAGAACCCCATACAGTGTTCCATGCATTTACATCTCCTCCAAATATAATAGGAAGGTTTACTTGCCTTATAATATTGTCTAAATCATTCTTGCCAATTGTTTGTTTGGGGGGAATGTAAATATTAATATATGTAAATTGAATTTTTAGTTGTAACTCAACCGCTAGAACTTGTAAATTTGAGTGTAAGGAGAGGATCTTATGTGGGATGTTTTTTTTAACCAGTAATGCTGTACCTTGTTTGCATGTGTCATTGCTCGGTAAATTATGAAAATAGCTGTCATACCTGCTCGGGGTGTGTGGAGTTTGATTGAAAGGGCAATGCGTCTCTTGAAGAGATACAATTGCAGGGTTGTATTCTTTAATTATTATCTTGAGTTCATCAAGATTATTAAAGAATCCCTTCATATTCCATTGAAGAATATAAAGGGCGATGTCAGATTGAGGTCGTTTCCACGGGCTTGTTTTACCTGAAGTAAGAGAAATGTGGGTGCTATTTTTTTGATTTTGATTTGTTAGTGCGTTGTTTGTAAAAGATTTGGGTTGTTTAAAATCAGTTGTTCAGGGCATTGACTCTGCGCTCCGGACATTGAAAAATCCGGGCTCACTAAGGAGTCCCAATTATTCAATCTCCGAATCGCAGAGTCATTTCTTGGGCTACCATTATTTTTATTCCATTGTGACATCATTCAGTTCAGTGGATTTAATATAATAGTTGTTGTTATCCAAAAGCGTTTAAGTAACAGTTGATATAGGTGAACGGGGACGTTCGAGGGGGAGGTTAGAGAGATGGTTTTTCGTTGGTGTAATAGAGAGATGGTTATTTGTTGTAGTATTTATATTTAAGAGATTTTGAGTTTTTTGAGGAAGAGAAGAGGTAGTGTTGGTACCTGTGATAGATGGTTTATTGATGGTGTTGGTGTTTTGAATTTTTTTTCTGTTGATTTAAGAGAAGTGAGATCAGATTGATCATTTGTTTTTGTGTATGAAGTTAAATTTGTATTTTGGTTCGATGAAGAGGGATTTGGTGGAGTAGGAAGGGGCAAGCTTGGCTTGGAAGATTGTACAGTTTGTGGAGGATGTGATGGATTATTTGATTTTCTCAATTGCTGGGCAAATGATTCTGTTAACGGGGGATTATTTACAGATATTTGTTGGTTATAAATTTTTTTGGCTTCTGCCATGGTTCATTTTTGCCTAGTTTTTATTGTGATTATCTCCTTTGCTTTTTTATAAGAGGGACATAATTTGGAAGAGGCTGAGTGAGCAAGGGAGCAGTTTGCGCACATTGAACGTGTGCATGGTGTCTGAGCGTGAGGTAGTAGGTTGCAAGAGTCGCAAATTGCGGTTCCAGCGCAGCGGTTCTTTGTATGGCCGAGGTGTTGGCAGGTGCGGCAACGGATGAGGTTTGGTGTATACTCTGTGATTTGAGCTGTGTAAAAGTTTGAGTAGTTGATAAAGATCAAATGTGGAAAGTATTAGACCTGATGGCTTAAGCACTCCATTTTCTCCTTTTTTTGTAAATTTGTATATATCTGTTACCCCTTGTGATTTCATTTCACTGATAATTTCTGGTTCAGTTACACTGGTAAGACATGGTGCCCATGCTATTCCCTTAGATTGGTTAAGTCGATCGTGTAGTTTTACTGTTACTGGGCAGATACCGGCGAGATTGTTGGCTTTCAGGAACAGGTCTGCAGTTTTTTGTGATTTAACGAGTATAAGAAGACTTCCATCACGAAGTTGGGATATGTTTTCATAGTCTTTACTTATCGCATCTATGGCTTTTTTGAGAACGAAAGGGCTGAGGGACTTTATGGGGTTTTCTTCTGATTTTTGGGAAATGGTAATGAAACGAGGGTTTTTTATATGGGAATTTGAAGGTAATTGGGGGAAGTTATTGAGGACATTGAATTGTATTTAGGTTTTTTTCTGGGTTGGCGGCTTGGCTCTAGATCTAGAATCCCAAAGCGGCCACAATGGTGGCTGGCCCGTAGGCCATATTCACACCTTAATAGGTTCACACACTTGGAAACAAAATTAAATAATCGATTTCGATTAGAGAAAGTACGGTTTAAAAGAGAAAAACCGGTTTGCGCACACGGCGGGAAAAAAGAAAATATCACACTCTGTCTATCATAGTGTAGTGCATACCTAATAAACTATTATATCAATATATCATTTCATTAAAATGCAAAACTCACTTTATTTATGTACATACATTATATTGTGCGATTAGTCACTATGTATTGCAAGTAAATAAAAAAGTGTCCTTTAATTTCTATTAAGAAAACCTACATTGAAAAATAAAAATTCTCTGGTATCAGATGTACCCAAACCGGAATGAATTCACTCTCTGGAACCTAAATTCATACTTAATCGAACACATCCAAAGAAGGTACTGACAAAACAGCTGTGAAGAATCCAACATTTTTTTTTTCTTTTGAAATGAAACAAAATATAAAATTGATTTCACAGGAAATTGATTTATTTTGTTGCTTTTGGTAATGTAAAGAATGTTATTTTGATTCAATCAATACAACTATTAATATTTACATATGTGCTGGAATAATCAAAATGAAAATACATAATTATTTATGCATTTAGTTTGCAGAATCTCCATACGAAGTAGGTACTGGATGTTGAACCACAATAAAAAAAACTCATATTAACTAGATAATTTCACTGCTGGTGTTGTTGCATTTGTAATCGAGTCACTCAGATAAATAAAATGTTTTTTATTGATACAAATTATTGAAAGAGTTTTTTTTTTAAATAAGAAATGTTTAATTGAATAAAAACTTTCGCCCCCAAATAAAATCCAACCACAACAAAAATAAAATGAGAATTGTGAAAAGGGATGAAAGGATTTTTCGAGCCCCATAGTGTAAAAAAAGGAATTTTACGTAATGCTAAAATAGCCATTACTCGTTTAATAAAAAAAGACAATTTATCCAATTAAACAATAAATTTGCAAAAAAGAACTCATTCTTTATATCTGAATTCATTCATTTTCATACACTGATTTATAACTTTATAAACTTGGTGAATTTCATCACAACAAACATGCACAAAAATACGTTAACTATATTTTTTTTTTCAATTCTCAACTCACACATACCATGAAACAAACGAGGAATAAGTCAAATGCGTCACGTCAAATAATTCATGCCGTTATTTCATGACATATCCAGAATGGATTTTTTTTTGTCGAAATGTAAGGATCTTCATCGCCCATAATTATTCAATTAAAAAGTACAAGTGACCTCAACTCCAGAAATGATTGTGTTTCGCCCAAGGTATATCTGTGGGCTCTTCAGTCAGTCTGTTATACCCTACACTCCACTTAAAACAGAAGTAATTTCAATATTTTAATATTTAAATTTCTTCATCTTCTTATTTTATAATTATTGTTAATATATCGCAATATTACAGGGAAAAACCTCAAATCGTTCCCAATAAAATAATAAAAACACTGAATTATACCGAAATATAATTTTCTCATTTTTTTTTTTCTTTGATGGGATAATTGAGGGATATTGATAAAAACGACGTGGGATAAAAGTGATTTTTTGGGTGCCGATATGGGAAAACGTGCTTCCAAACTCTGGCATCACTGGTTGGAGCTCGCGCTTACGATCTGAAGTGGCGCAACACCTGAGGTAACGCCTGAGGTGTCAAGTCGGAGCGACCAAACGCGTGATTGTGATTTGGCTATAGGCGTTTTTCTTTTTTAGCTCAGAAAAGAGTTCTGAACAGAGTCCGAGTATATCGAGCATGCTCTGAACATCCTCTAAACAAAGCGTGTTCTGGTTCTGAGCGCTCAGAATTATTTTTAAAACACACCTGAACACTAAACTGTCACTTTTTTTTTTCAATTTCACCTATCAAATGCTTGTGTTCAGCATTCAACGTCCCGGTCTACATTGAACGATTTTTCCAGTGCCGATCTTTTGTTCGTTGGTGAAGGGAGTGAAAAGTGAGGGGTAGGGATCAAATCGTTTGTACCACAAAATTCGAACGATTTTCCAGTCTGTTTATATTCTCTTTCACCCTCTTTCCAGTTTTTTGTGTGTGTTCGTTGTCAGTGTGCCGTTGGGTTGATGGTGTGAGTGAATATCAATGCAAAATGAAGAGCACAGAAATAAAAAAATGAAGACAAGGAAAAAATCTCATGGACAAAATCGTTCTGTGTGTACATTTCACACGATTTCCGGAAAAATCTTCGTGGAAATATCGGGCAATGTAGATTGGGACAACTCGGTCTGCTCAGTTATTTTATTCTGAGCTCATAGAGCGCGCTCTGAACAAGCTCAGAACACGTTCAGAACTAAAAAAGAAACACAAATTTGAAGCTCTGAACGTTCAGAGGTAAAAAAGAAACACAAATTTTTGTTTGACAGTTCAGGCTCTGCACTGAACTAAAAAAGAAAAACGACTTATAAATGTTTATGTTTCGTATCAGCAAACGGGCCTAAGGCACTGACAGTCACGTGTTGGCTCTTATGGGTGCAACAAATAATTTACATATAAAACAAATTCTACTAACCTAAAATAACTACTCCTGAGCACTGCAGACATACTACTTACAACCAAAAGGATAAAAAATGTATATTTAAATATATGCTTTATGTGTTGGAGCGAGTGCGTTCTACGATAGAACATTCATGTTATTAATGAAATCAATTACAGGAATTTATGGAATTGAATTTATACAATTAAACAATTTGGACACTAACAGCGAAAGCGCTGTACGATTTTACATGTATTACAAATACAACATCACTAGTAGCTCTACAGCCGATAACACTCTAAAGTGGAATAGAGGCTCGAATAAACGCCAAATATCTATCCACAGTAGGATTCTACTTTAGCTTCTTATCGGCTGTAGAGCTACTAGCGATATTGTATTTGTAATGCATGTAAAATCGTACTGTACTATGGATGGCTTTTGCAATAAAACACGCCTAATGTACAGTGTAGGACAAAACAAAAGAACTCAATTTTGCTTAACCCTAGAAAGGTAACCTTCGTCCATTCGACGAACATCAATTTTACTTTTTCATTTTTCTCTTTACTCTTCGTTCCGATTGCATTCTATCTCCGTGTAACCCTAGTGTTCCCGAAGTGCTTGTGGTGTGTAGGCGTTCGGTGGCGTACCTACTTGGGAAAATGCTTTTTTTTAACGAAAAACGGCGCCAATGTTCGTCGAAACGACGAAGGTTACTTTTAATGTAACTTTTAGAATCACCAATTTTACCCGCTAATATTAGATCTAATATTGAAAAATTTACTCCAAAAAGTAAGAAACTGTTAAGGGAGGACACAAACAATTTACAAATATTGTCTGTACCTACACAAAAACCACGTATGACTAAGTCGACGTTCAATAAGTGTGATGCTAGTATGTGATGGAGAGCATAAAGTTCAAATCTGCACCTAATGATGAAATATATTTCTTTTATTTTTATTTTATTCTATTATTTAATGAATTAACTTTAAGTTCTTACTAAAAAAAAATTATATCTTGGTTGTCAAACAAACAGCTGTTTCGATTGAGAAAAAAAATTGAGCAGTGAATCCAAGAAATTTTTGGATCAGAAATCTCCGCAAAAAATCTCAGTGCTCAGTTGAGATTAGCTGCGGAGACTATTGGTTCTATAGTTACTAATAAAAATTAAATATTAATATCTGCGTTGCTGAGAAAGTCAGCGATTAGTTCAATATTTGTACAATTGGGGTTGTTAAGTATAGAAGTGTTTTTTACATAAGTTTTTAATAATTGGGGTCAATACAGAACAATTTTCTAATATGTCTTTTATATGCAAAGTAATGTTGCAGGACTCACAGATAGGCGGTTTTTTTTTTCGTGAGAAGGTGTTAATGAGATGCTGATGCTGCAGTTTTAGATTATTTGTTGTGGTTCGATGTATAAGTTTTATCAGGCCTAGTTTTGTGAAGATATCAAATCTTCATTAATTTTTTCTTTACGTAGTAAGGATAACTCAGAATTCGCCACGTTTGGGGGATCGAAAAATTTGCAGTTGTTCTTATAGATTTTTGCAGTAATGCTGCTTCTTTGTTATTGTCATCGCACATAGCTTTATCGGATAGGTACTGTTTAGTTTTTTCTTTAAAAAGCTGCCAATCAGCGTCGTCCGTTTTAAATTTCAAATTAAGAGTTTTTGCTTCAGCTGATTGTCCAATTACCAATTTAGTGGTTATTGGGAAGTGGTCGCTACCGTATAGATGCTTTAAAGTTTTCCAAGTAATTTTTGGAAAAAGTTCGGGTGAACAGCTAGTTACGTCGACGTGTGTGAGTGTGTTGTGAGTCGAAACATGGGTAGGAGAGCCGTCGTTTAGAATAACTAGGTTAGAGTCTAAGAAAAATGTTTCTAATAAAGCACCTTTACTGTTAGTGATTGGAGAACCCCATAGAGTGTTCCATGCATTTACATCTCCTCCAAATATAATAGGAAGGTTTACTTGCCTTATAATATTGCCTAAATCATTCTTGCCAATTGTTTGTTTGGGGGGAATGTAAATATTAATATATGTAAATTGAATTTTTAGTTGTAACTCAACCGCTAGAACTTGTAAATTTGAGTGTAAGGAGAGGATCTTATGTGGGATGTTTTTTTTAACCAGTAATGCTGTACCTTGTTTGCATGTGTCATTGCTCGGTAAATTATGAAAATAGCTGTCATACCTGCTCGGGATGTGTGGAGTTTGATTGAAAGGGCAATGCGTCTCTTGAAGAGATACAATTGCAGGGTTGTATTCTTTAATTATTATCTTGAGTTCATCAAGATTATTAAAGAATCCCTTCATATTCCATTGAAGAATATAAAGGGCGATGTCAGATTGAGGTCGTTTCCACGGGCTTGTTTTACCTGAAGTAAGAGAAATGTGGGCGCTATTTTTTTGATTTTGATTTGTTAGTGCGTTGTTTGTTATATTTTTTAAAAGATTTGGGTTGTTTAAAATCAGTTGTTCAGGGCATTGACTCTGCGCTCCGGACATTGAAAAATCCGGGCTCACTAAGGAGTCCCAATTATTCAATCTCCGAATCGCAGAGTCATTTCTTGGGCTACCATTATTTTTATTCCATTGTGACATCATTCAGTTCAGTGGATTTAATATAATAGTTGTTGTTATCCAAAAGCGTTTAGGTAACAGTTGATATAGGTGAACGGGGACGTTCGAGGGGGAGGTTAGAGAGATGGTTTTTCGTTGGTGTAATAGAGAGATGGTTATTTGTTGTAGTATTTATATTTAAGAGATTTTGAGTTTTTTGAGGAAGAGAAGAGGTAGTGTTGGTACCTGTGATAGATGGTTTATTGATGGTGTTGGTGTTTTGAATTTTTTTTCTGTTGATTTAAGAGAAGTGAGATCAGATTGATCATTTGTTTTTGTGTATGAAGTTAAATTTGTATTTTGGTTGTTTTTATTTTGGTTCGATGAAGAGGGATTTGGTGGAGTAGGAAGGGGCAAGCTTGGCTTGGAAGATTGTACAGTTTGTGGAGGATGTGATGGATTATTTGATTTTCTCAATTGCTGGGCAAATGATTCTGTTAACGGGGGATTATTTACAGATATTTGTTGGTTATAAATTTTTTTGGCTTCTGCCATGGTTCATTTTTGCCTAGTTTTTATTGTGATTATCTCCTTTGCTTTTTTATAAGAGGGACATAATTTGGAAGAGGCTGAGTGAGCAAGGGAGCAGTTTGCGCACATTGAACGTGTGCATGGTGTCTGAGCGTGAGGTAGTAGGTTGCAAGAGTCGCAAATTGCGGTTCCAGCGCAGCGGTTCTTTGTATGGCCGAGGAGTTGGCAGGTGCGGCAACGGATGAGGTTTGGTGTATACTCTGTGATTTGAGCTGTGTAAAAGTTTGAGTAGTTGATAAAGATCAAATGTGAAAAGTATTAGACCTGATGGCTTAAGCACTCCATTTTCTCCTTTTTTTGTAAATTTGTATATATCTGTTACCCCTTGTGATTTCATTTCACTGATAATGTCTGATTCAGTTACACTGGTAAGACATGGTGCCCATGCTATTCCCTTATATTGGTTAAGTCGATCGTGTAGTTTTACTGTTACTGGGCAGATACCGGGGAGATTGTTGGCTTTTAGGAACAGGTCTGCAGTTTTTTGTAACGAGTATAAGAAGACTTCCATCACGAAGTTGGGATATGTTTTCATAGTCTTTACTTATCGCATCTATGGCTTTTTTGAGAACGAAAGGGCTGAGGGACTTTATGGGGTTTTCTTCTGATTTTTGGGAAATGGTAATGAAACGAGGGTTTTTTATATGGGAATTTGAAGGTAATTGGGGGAAGTTATTGAGAACATTGAATTGTATTTAGGTTTTTATCTGGGTTGGCGGCTTGGCTCTAGATCTAGAATCCCAAAGCGGCCACAATGGTGGCTGGCCCGTAGGCCATATTCACACCTTAATAGGTTCACACACTTGGAAACAAAATTAAATAATCGATTTCGATTAGAGAAAGTACGGTTTAAAAGAGAAAAACCGGTTTGCGCACACGGCGGGAAAAAAGAAAGTATCACACTCTGTCTATCATAGTATAGTGCATACCTAATAAACTATTATATCAATATATCATTTCATTAAAATGCAAAACTTACTTTATTTATGTACATACATTATATTGTGCGTTTAGTCACTATGTATTGCAAGTAAATAAAATAGTGTCCTTTAATTTCTATTAAGAAAACCTACATTGAAAAATAAAAATTCTCTGGTATCAGATGTACCCAAACCGGAATGAATTCACTCTCTGGAACCTAAATTCATACTTAATCGAACACATCCAAAGAAGGTACTGACAAAACAGCTGTGAAGAATCAAACATTTTTTTTTTCTTTTGAAATGAAACAAAATATAAAATTGATTTCACAGGAAATTGATTTATTTTGTTCCTTTTGGTAATGTAAAGAATGTTATTTTGATTCAATCAATACAACTATTAATATTTACATATGTGCTGGAATAATCAAAATGAAAATACATAATTATGTATGCATTTAGTTTGCAGAATCTCCATACGAAGTAGGTACTGGATGTTGAACCACAATAAAAAAAAACTCATATTAACTAGATAATTTCACTGCTGCTGTTGTTGCATTTGTAATCGAGTCACTCAGATAAATAAAATGTTTTTTATTGATACAAATTATTGAAAGAGCTTTTTTTTAAATAAGAAATGTTAAATTGAATAAAAACTTTCGCCCCCAAATAAAATCCAACCACAACAAAAATAAAATGAGAATTGTGAACTGTCAAAGCGAAGCCAGAATAGAAAATAGATTTATTCGGGCGTTGGAGCCAGCGATGCCAGATCGTGGGATTTATCCCTTTTTGTGGGATTTTCTCGTCTAAAATAAGCTAAAAGGGATGAAGGGATTTTTCGAGCCCCATAGTGTAAAAAAAGGAATTTTACGTAATGCTAAAATAGCCATTACTCGTTTAATAAAAAAAGACAATTTATCCAATTAAACAATAAATTTGCAAAAAAGAACTCATTCTTTATATCTGAATTCATTCATTTTCATACACTGATTTATAACTTTATAAACTTGGTGAATTTCATCACAACAAACATGCACAAAAATACGTTAACTATATTTTTTTTTTCAATTCTCAACTCACACATACCATGAAACAAACGAGGAATAAGTCAAATGCGTCACGTCAAATAATTCATGCCGTTATTTCATGACATATCCAGAATGGATTTTTTTTTGTCGAAATGTAAGGATCTTCATCGCCCATAAGCCATATACATAATGATGTTAATATTTATTATATATATTTTTCTTTAAACTTTTATAATTATTCAATTAAAAAGTACAAGTGACCTCAACTCCAGAAATGATTGTGTTTCGCCCGAGGTATAACTGTGGGCTCTTCAGTCAGTTTGTTATACCCTACATTCCACTTAAAACAGAAGTAATTTCAATATTTTAATATTTAAATTTCTTTATCTTCTTATTTTATAATTATTGTTAATATATCGCAATATTACAGGGAAAAACCTCAAATCGTTCCCAATAAAATAATAAAAACACTGAATTATACCGAAATATAATTTTCTCAATTTTTTTTCTTTGATGGGATAATTGAGGGATATTGATAAAAACGACGTGGGATAAAAGGGATTTTTTGGGTGCCGATATGGGAAAACGTGCTTCCAAAGTCTGGCATCACTGGTTGGAGCTCGCGCTTACGATCTGAAGTGGCGCAACGCCTGAGGTAACGCCTGAGGTGTCAAGTCGGAGCGACCAAACGCGTGATTGTGATTTGGCTATAGGCGTTTTTCTTTTTTAGCTCAGAAAAGAGTTCTGAACAGAGTCCGAGTATATCGAGCATGCTCTGAACATCCTCTTAACAAAGCGTGTTCTGGTTCTGAGCGCTCAGAATTATTTTTAAAACACACCTGAACACTAAACTGTCACTTTTTTTTTCAATTTCACCTATCAAATGCTTGTGTTCAGCATTCAACGTCCCGGTCTACATTGAACGATTTTTCCAGTGCCGATCTTTTGTTCGTTGGTGAAGGGAGTGAAAAGTGAGGGGTAGGGATCAAATCGTTTGTACCACAAAACTCGAACGATTTTTCCAGTCTGTTTATATTCTCTTTCACCCTCTTTCCAGTTTTTTGTGTGTGTTCGTTGTCAGTGTGCCGTTGGGTTGATGGTGTGAGTGAATATCAATGCAAAATGAAGAGCACAGAAATAAAAAAATGAAGACAAGGAAAAAATCTCATGGACAAAATCGTTCTGTGTGTACATTTCACACGATTTCTGGAAAAATCTTCGTGGATATATCGGGCAATGTAGATCGGGACAACTCGGTCTGCTCAGTTATTTTATTCTGAGCTCATAGAGCGCGCTCTGAACAAGCTCAGAACACGTTCAGAACTAAAAAAGAAACACAAATTTGAAGCTCTGAACGTTCAGAGGTAAAAAAGAAACACAAATTTTTGTTTGACAGTTCAGGCTCTGCACTGAACTAAAAAAGAAAAACGCCTTATAAATGTTTATGTTTCGTATCAGCAAACGGGCCTAAGAGCACTGACAGTCACGTGTTGGCTCTTATGGGTGCAACAAATAATTTACATATAAAACAAATTCTACTAACCTAAAATAACTACTCCTGAGCACTGCAGACATACTACTTACAACCAAAAGGATAAAAAATGTATATTTAAATATATGCTTTATGTGTTGGAGCGAGTGCGTTCTACGATAGAACATTCATGTTATAAATGAAATCAATTACAGGAATTTATGGAATTGAATTTATACAATTAAACAATTTGGACACTAACAGCGAAAGCGCTTGATAAAATAAATTAATTCTTACGTTTATAATAGGCGTGTTTTATTGCAAAAGCCATCCATAGTACAGTACGATTTTACATGTATTACAAATACAATATCACTAGTAGCTCTACAGCCGATAACACTCTAAAGTAGAATAGAGGCTCGAATACACGCCAAAAATCTATCCACAGTAGGATTCTACTTTAGCTTCTTATCGGCTGTAGAGCTACTAGCGATATTGTATTTGTAATGCATGTAAGATCGTACTCTACTATGGATGGCTTTTGCAATAAAACACGCCTAATGTATAGTGTAGGACAAAACAAAAGAACTCAATTTTGCTTAACCCTAGAAAGGTAACCTTCGTCCATTCGACGAACATCAATTTTACTTTTTCATTTTTCTCTTTACTCTTCGTTCCGATTGCATTCTATCTCCGTGAAACCCTAGTGTTCCCGAAGTGCTTGTGGTGTGTAGGCGTTCGGTGGCGTACCTACTTGGGAAAATGCTTTTTTTTATCGAAAAACGGCGCCAATGTTCGTCGAAACGACGAAGGTTACTTTTAATGTAACTTTTAGAATCACCAATTTTACCCGCTAATATTAGATCTAATATTGAAAAATTTACTCCAAAAAGTAAGAAACTGTTAAGGGAGGACACAAACAATTTACAAATATTGTCTGTACCTAAGTTCAATAAGTGTGATGCTAGTATGTGATGGAGAGCATAAAGTTCAAATCTGCACCTAATGATGAAATATATTTCTTTTATTTTTATTTTATTCTATTATTTAATGAATTAACTTTAAGTTCTTACTAAAAAAAAATTATATCTTGGTTGTCAAACAAACAGCTGTTTCGATTGAGAAAAAAAATTGAGCAGTGAATCCAAGAAATTTTTGGATCAGATATCTTCGCAAAAAATCTCAGTGGTCAGTTGAGATTAGCTGCGGAGACTATTGGTTCTATAGTTACTAATAAAAATTAAATATTAATATCTGCGTTGCTGAGAAAGTCAGCGATTAGTTCAATATTTGTACAATTGGGGTTGTTAAGTATAGAAGTGTTTTTTACATAAGTTTTTAATAATTGGGGTCAATACAGAACAATTTTCTAATATGTCTTTTATATGCAAAGTAATGTTGCAGGACTCACAGATAGGCGGTTTTTTTTTCGTGAGCAGGTGTTAATGAGATGCTGATGCTGCAGTTTTAGATTATTTGTTGTGGTTCGATGTATAAGTTTTATCAGGCCTAGTTTTGTTGAGATATCAAATCTTCATTCATTTTTTCTTTACGTAGTAAGGATAACTCAGAATTCCCCACGTTTGGGGGATCGAAAAATTTGCAGTTGTTCTTATAGATTTTTGCAGTAATGCTGCTTCTTTGTTATTGTCATCGCACATAGCTTTATCGGATAGGTACTGTTTAGTTTTTTCTTTAAAAAGCTGCCAATCAGCGTCGTCTGTTTTAAATTTCAAATTAAGAGTTTTTGCTTCAGCTGATTGTCCAATTACCCATTTAGTGGTTATTGGGAAGTGGTCGCTACCGTATAGATGCTTTAAAGTTTTCCAAGTAATTTTTGGAAAAAGTTCGGGTGAACAGCTAGTTACGTGTGTGAGTGTGTTGTGAGTCGAAACATGGGTAGGAGAGCCGTCGTTAAGAATAACTAGGTTAGAGTCTAAGAAAAATGTTTCTAATAAAGCACCTTTACTGTTAGTGATTGGAGAACCCCATAGAGTGTTCCATGCATTTACATCTCCTCCAAATATAATAGGAAGGTTTACTTGCCTTATAATATTGCCTAAATCATTCTTGCCAATTGTTTGTTTGGGGGGAATGTAAATATTAATATATGTAAATTGAATTTTTAGTTGTAACTCAACCGCTAGAACTTGTAAATTTGAGTGTAAGGAGAGGATCTTATGTGGGATGTTTTTTTTAACCAGTAATGCTGTACCTTGTTTGCATGTGTCATTGCTCGGTAAATTATGAAAATAGCTGTCATACCTGCTCGGGATGTGTGGAGTTTGATTGAAAGGGCAATGCGTCTCTTGAAGAGATACAATTGCAGGGTTGTATTCTTTAATTATTATCTTGAGTTCATCAAGATTATTAAAGAATCCCTTCATATTCCATTGAAGAATATAAAGGGCGATGTCAGATTGAGGTCGTTTCCACGGGCTTGTTTTACCTGAAGTAAGAGAAATGTGGGCGCTATTTTTTTGATTTTGATTTGTTAGTGCGTTGTTTGTTATATTTTGTAAAAGATTTGGGTTGTTTAAAATCAGTTGTTCAGGGCATTGACTCTGCGCTCCGGACATTGAAAAATCCGGGCTCACTAAAGAGTCCCAATTATTCAATCTCCGAATCGCAGAGTCATTTCTTGGGCTACCATTGTTTTTATTCCATTGTGACATCATTCAGTTCAGTGGATTTAATATAATAGTTGTTGTTATCCAAAAGCGTTTAGGTAAAAGTTGATATAGGTGAACGGGGACGTTCGAGGGGGAGGTTAGAGAGATGGTTTTTCGTTGGTGTAATAGAGAGATGGTTATTTGTTGTAGTATTTATATTTAAGAGATTTTGAGTTTTTTGAGGAAGAGAAGAGGTAGTGTTGGTACCTGTGATAGATGGTTTATTGATGGTGTTGGTGTTTTGAATTTTTTTTCTGTTGATTTAAGAGAAGTGAGATCAGATTGATCATTTGTTTTTGTGTATGAAGTTAAATTTGTATTTTGGTTGTTTTTATTTTGGTTCGATGAAGAGGGATTTGGTGGAGTAGGAAGGGGCAAGCTTGGCTTGGAAGATTGTACAGTTTGTGGAGGATGTGATGGATTATTTGATTTTCTCAATTGCTGGGCAAATGATTCTGTTAACGGGGGATTATTTACAGATATTTGTTGGTTATAAATTTTTTTGGCTTCTGCCATGGTTCATTTTTGCCTAGTTTTTATTGTGATTATCTCCTTTGCTTGTATATAAGAGGGACATAATTTGGAAGAGGCTGAGTGAGCAAGGGAGCAGTTTGCGCACATTGAACGTGTGCATGGTGTCTGAGCGTGAGGTAGTAGGTTGCAAGAGTCGCAAATTGCGGTTCCAGCGCAGCGGTTCTTTGTATGGCCGAGGAGTTGGCAGGTGCGGCAACGGATGAGGTTTGGTGTATACTCTGTGATTTGAGCTGTGTAAAAGTTTGAGTAGTTGATAAAGATCAAATGTGAAAAGTATTAGACCTGATGGCTTAAGCACTCCATTTTCTCCTTTTTTTGTAAATTTGTATATATCTGTTACCCCTTGTGATTTCATTTCACTGATAATTTCTGATTCAGTTACACTGGTAAGACATGGTGCCCATGCTATTCCCTTAGATTGGTTAAGTCGATCGTGTAGTTTTACTGTTACTGGGCAGATACCGGCGAGATTGTTGGCTTTTAGGAACAGGTCTGCAGTTTTTTGTGATTTAACGAGTATAAGAAGACTTCCATCACGAAGTTGGGATATGTTTTCATAGTCTTTACTTATCGCATCTATGGCTTTTTTGAGAACGAAAGGGCTGAGGGACTTTATGGGGTTTTCTTCTGATTTTTGGGAAATGGTAATGAAACGAGGGTTTTTTATATGGGAATTTGAAGGTAATTGGGGGAAGTTATTGAGAACATTTAATTGTATTTAGGTTTTTTTCTGGGTTGGCGGCTTGGCTCTAGATCTAGAATCCCAAAGCGGCCACAATGGTGGCTGGCCCGTAGGCCATATTCACACCTTAATAGGTTCACACACTTGGAAACAAAATTAAATAATCGATTTCGATTAGAGAAAGTACGGTTTAAAAGAGAAAAACCAGTTTGCGCACACGGCGGGAAAAAAGAAAATATCACACTCTGTCTATCATAGTATAGTGCATACCTAATAAACTATTATATCAATATATCATTTCATTAAAATGCAAAACTTACTTTATTTATGTACATACATTATATTGTGCTTTTAGTCACTATGTATTGCAAGTAAATAAAATAGTGTCCTTTAATTTCTATTAAGAAAACCTACATTGAAAAATAAAAATTCTCTGGTATCAGATGTACCCAAACCGGAATGAATTCACTCTCTGGAACCTAAATTCATACTTAATCGAACACATCCAAAGAAGGTACTGACAAAACAGCTGTGAAGAATCAAACATTTTTTTTTTCTTTTGAAATGAAACAAAATATAAAATTGATTTCACAGGAAATTGATTTATTTTTTTGCTTTTGGTAATGTAAAGAATGTTATTTTGATTCAATCAATACACCTATTAATATTTACATATGTGCTGGAATAATCAAAATGAAAATACATAATTATGTATGCATTTAGTTTGCAGAATCTCCATACGAAGTAGGTACTGGATGTTGAACCACAATAAAAAAAAACTCATATTAACTAGATAATTTCACTGCTGCTGTTGTTGCATTTGTAATCGAGTCACTCAGATAAATAAAATGTTTTTTATTGATACAAATTATTGAAAGAGCTTTTTTTTAAATAAGAAATGTTAAATTGAATAAAAACTTTCGCCCCCAAATAAAATCCAACCACAACAAAAATAAAATGAGAATTGTGAACTGTCAAAGCGAAGCCAGAATAGAAAATAGATTTATTCGGGCGTTGGAGCCAGCGATGCCAGATCGTGGGATTTATCCCTTTTTGTGGGATTTTCTCGTCTAAAATAAGCTAAAAGGGATGAAGGGATTTTTCGAGCCCCATAGTGTAAAAAAAGGAATTTTACGTAATGCTAAAATAGCCATTACTCGTTTAATAAAAAAAGACAATTTATCCAATTAAACAATAAATTTGCAAAAAAGAACTCATTCTTTATATCTGAATTCATTCATTTTCATACACTGATTTATAACTTTATAAACTTGGTGAATTTCATCACAACAAACATGCACAAAAATACGTTAACTATATTTTTTTTTTCAATTCTCAACTCACACATACCATGAAACAAACGAGGAATAAGTCAAATGCGTCACGTCAAATAATTCATGCCGTTATTTCATGACATATCCAGAATGGATTTTTTTTGTCGAAATGTAAGGATCTTCATCGCCCATAAGCCATATACATAATGATGTTAATATTTATTATATATATTTTTCTTTAAACTTTTATAATTATTCAATTAAAAAGTACAAGTGACCTCAACTCCAGAAATGATTGTGTTTCGCCCGAGGTATAACTGTGGGCTCTTCAGTCAGTTTGTTATACCCTACACTCCACTTAAAACAGAAGTAATTTCAATATTTTAATATTTAAATTTCTTTATCTTCTTATTTTATAATTATTGTTAATATATCGCAATATTACAGGGAAAAACCTCAAATCGTTCCCAATAAAATAATAAAAACATTGAATTATACCGAAATATAATTTTCTCAATTTTTTTTCTTTGATGGGATAATTGAGGGATATTGATAAAAACGACGTGGGATAAAAGGGATTTTTTGGGTGCCGATATGGCAAAACGTGCTTCCAAAGTCTGGCATCACTGGTTGGAGCTCGCGCTTACGATCTGAAGTGGCGCAACGCCTTAGGTAACGCCTGAGGTGTCAAGTCGGAGCGACCAAACGCGTGATTGTGATTTGGCTATAGGCGTTTTTCTTTTTTAGCTCAGAAAAGAGTTCTGAACAGAGTCCGAGTATATCGAGCATGCTCTGAACATCCTCTTAACAAAGCGTGTTCTGGTTCTGAGCGCTCAGAATTATTTTTAAAACACACCTGAACACTAAACTGTCACTTTTTTTTTCAATTTCACCTATCAAATGCTTGTGTTCAGCATTCAACGTCCCGGTCTACATTGAACGATTTTTCCAGTGCCGATCTTTTGTTCGTTGGTGAAGGGAGTGAAAAGTGAGGGGTAGGGATCAAATCGTTTGTACCACAAAACTCGAACGATTTTTCCAGTCTGTTTATATTCTCTTTCACCCTCTTTCCAGTTTTTTGTGTGTGTTCGTTGTCAGTGTGCCGTTGGGTTGATGGTGTGAGTGAATATCAATGCAAAATGAAGAGCACAGAAATAAAAAAATGAAGACAAGGAAAAATTCTCATGGACAAAATCGTTCTGTGTGTACATTTCACATGATTTCTGGAAAAATCTTCGTGGAAATATCGGGCAATGTAGATCGGGACAACTCGGTCTGCTCAGTTATTTTATTCTGAGCTCATAGAGCGCGCTCTGAACAAGCTCAGAACACGTTCATAACTAAAAAAGGAACACAAATTTGAAGCTCTGAACGTTCAGAGGTAAAAAAGAAACACAAATTTTTGTTTGACAGTTCAGGCTCTGCACTGAACTAAAAAAGAAAAACGCCTTATAAATGTTTATGTTTCGTATCAGCAAACGGGCCTAAGAGCACTGACAGTCACGTGTTGGCTCTTATGGGTGCAACAAATAATTTACATATAAAACAAATTCTACTAACCTAAAATAACTACTCCTGAGCACTGCAGACATACTACTTACAACCAAAAGGATACAAAATGTATATTTAAATATATGCTTTATGTGTTGGAGCGAGTGCGTTCTACGATAGAACATTCATGTTATAAATGAAATCAATTACAGGAATTTATGGAATTGAATTTATACAATTAAACAATTTGGACACTAACAGCGAAAGCGCTTGATAAAATAAATTAATTCTTACGTTTATAATAGGCGTGTTTTATTGCAAAAGCCATCCATAGTACAGTACGATTTTACATGTATTACAAATACAACATCACTAGTAGCTCTACAGCCGATAACACTCTAAAGTAGAATAGAGGCTCGAATACACGCCAAAAATCTATCAACAGTAGGATTCTACTTTAGCTTCTTATCGGCTGTAGAGCTACTAGCGATATTGTATTTGTAATGCATGTAAGATCGTACTCTACTATGGATGGCTTTTGCAATAAAACACGCCTAATGTATAGTGTAGGACAAAACAAAAGAACTCAATTTTGCTTAACCCTAGAAAGGTAACCTTCGTACATTCGACGAACATCAATTTTACTTTTTCATTTTTCTCTTTACTCTTCGTTCCGATTGCATTCTATCTCCGTGAAACCCTAGTGTTCCCGAAGTGCTTGTGGTGTGTAGGCGTTCGGTGGCGTACCTACTTGGGAAAATGCTTTTTTTTATCGAAAAACGGCGCCAATGTTCGTCGAAACGACGAAGGTTACTTTTAATGTAACTTTTAGAATCACCAATTTTACCCGCTAATATTAGATCTAATATTGAAAAATTTACTCCAAAAAGTAAGAAACTGTTAAGGGAGGACACAAACAATTTACAAATATTGTCTGTACCTACACAAAAACCACGTATGACTAAGTCGACGTTCAATAAGTGTGATGCTAGTATGTGATGGAGAGCATAAAGTTCAAATCTGCACCTAATGATGAAATATATTTCTTTTATTTTTATTTTATTCTATTATTTAATGAATTAACTTTAAGTTCTTACTAAAAAAAAAAATTATATCTTGGTTGTCAAACAAACAGCTGTTTCGATTGAGAAAAAAAATTGAGCAGTGAATCCAAGAAATTTTTGGATCAGAAATCTTCGCAAAAAATCTCAGTGGTCAGTTGAGATTAGCTGCGGAGACCACAGATAAGCAATACCTAGATGGGAATCTACGGCTGTCAATTCGGTTTGCCTACAAGCTCAAACGTCAAATGGCCGTGGTGAACATCGGATTTTTGCACTAGTGTACGTGCAGACGACCGTGGTGAAAATCGGATTTTTGCACTAGTGTACGTGAAAAAAAATCCGAGTTTCACCTCGGTTCGTGAACAAAATGGCGGATAATTTAAGAATCCAAGGGTTTGTTTAAATGTGCTAGGTTCTTGTATACCGATTTCCTTTCGACGATTGCAGATTAATTTTTTTTTTGTAAGGAAGTCGCAAAAAAAAATCGTGTAGCCGGTGTAAATTTTCTATATGAAAGATTTGATTTTTGATCTTTTTTTCTAAACAAATCAAATTTTTCTATCACAGATTTGATTTTTTTGTTGAAATGAAAGTTACATTAAGGTTTAACTACATATACCTACCTACTTTTCTAACCTTCTTTCAAGAAAACATACAAAAATTGTTTTGACAGAAAACGTAGTATAACTTCTTATTGGCTGTAGAGCTACTAGCGATGTTGTATTTGTAATGCCTGTAAAATCGTACTGTACTATGGATGGCTTTTGTGATAAAACACGCCTTTTGTGTTTTTTCCTCAATCAGAATTGACTTTATTGCAGTTTTTGCAATTAAGAACAGATGAGATTCACACCATTGTGGGTGCTATCTTTTATCCCCATACAAATTAATTCTGGCAGATGAAAATGTTTCGCATCGGCTTAGGAGACCATTTTTGTTGCAACACAATTTAAATTGTGTAAAGGATCTTTCAAATCAACGTTGAAGGCTCTTCCAAACCAATGTGAAACATTCGTTGCGGCGAAGAAACATTCGTCAGTCAAAATTTATTTTCATGGTGATAAATGAGAGTGCCCACACCAACGCGGCGGAGAAACATATGAATTAATTTTGACTGACGACTGTTTCTTCGCCGCAACGAATGTTTCGCATTTGTTTGGGTGAGCCTTAAATCGGAGCGAAACACTCACGACAACAAAACATTCACTTTTTAAAATTAAGTTACATGAAAATAATTGAGAGTAGGTACCCACAATGAAAGCAGTGCGATTTTCCATATGAACCCGATGACTGACAAAAATGTTGTCCACGCATCGGTTTGGGGGACCTTAAATTAATTTCTAAAAATTTACGTCGGAATTTGACCATGATGCAATCCAGCCCCTTACGTATAAATTAAAATAATTTCATATATTAAGTGTGTCTGTACCCTAAAACTAAGAATATAGTAGCTGTCAAATTTGCCATGGTGAATTTAATTTTTGTTGATTTCTCGAACCTTATTATTGGTTGGCGAGATTTTGTTTATAATTATTGTGCTGTAGAGCTGAAAAAAAATTGAAATTATGTTTTTAAATTTCATAAACATAATTAGGTCTTTTGCCCTTTGCTATACTCTGCTCAGGCAGGGCCCCTTCGGAGGCGACAGAGTTCTACAAGAAGTTCTCATCGCGCATCGTCTGCCCAAGTAGCTTTTTGGCGAATTGGAAGAAAGAAACATGAAAGTACCAAAAGATTTTTCATTGAAATTCAAGGACTCGTTCAAGTTCCGCTTGCCATGCGGGCATTGTGCTTGGTGAAACAATTATTTTTTTGTTAATTTATTTTTTAATGAAAATCACAAACACCGGAATAAAAATCTTCGCACAGCAAATTTATAAAAAAAAAAAAAAATGAACTGTCAAACAAATCAAATTCACCGCGTTAAATTGTTGTTGCAGTTCACATCTATTCATCGACACGAAATGAAATTACAAAAACAACAATGTAAACAAATGGGTTTTGAGGGGTGATACGAACGAAAGATTCCTATCTAGGTATTGCTTATCTGTGGCGGAGACTATTGGTTCTATAGTTACTAATAAAAATTAAATATTAATATCTGCGTTGCTGAGAAAGTCAGCGATTAGTTCAATATTTGTACAATTGGGGTTGTTAAGTATAGAAGTGTTTTTTACATAAGTTTTTAATAATTGGGGTCAATACAGAACAATTTTCTAATATGTCTTTTATATGCAAAGTAATGTTGCAGGACTCACAGATAGGCGGTTTTTTTTTCGTGAGAAGGTGTTAATGAGATGCTGATGTTGCAGTTTTAGATTATTTGTTGTGGTTCGATGTATAAGTTTTATCAGGCCTAGTTTTGTGAAGATATCAAATCTTCATTCATTTTTTCTTTACGTAGTAAGGATAACTCAGAATTCCCCACGTTTGGGGGATCGAAAAATTTGCAGTTGTTCTTATAGATTTTTGCAGTAATGCTGCTTCTTTGTTATTGTCATCGCACATAGCTTTATCGGATAGGTACTGTTTAGTTTTTTCTTTAAAAAGCTGCCAATCAGCGTCGTCTGTTTTAAATTTCAAATTAAGAGTTTTTGCTTCAGCTGATTGTCCAATTACCCATTTAGTGGTTATTGGGAAGTGGTCGCTACCGTATAGATGCTTTAAAGTTTTCCAAGTAATTTTTGGAAAAAGTTCGGGTGAACAGCTAGTTACGTGTGTGAGTGTGTTGTGAGTCGAAACATGGGTAGGAGAGCCGTCGTTAAGAATAACTAGGTTAGAGTCTAAGAAAAATGTTTCTAATAAAGCACCTTTACTGTTAGTGATTGGAGAACCCCATAGAGTGTTCCATGCATTTACATCTCCTCCAAATATAATAGGAAGGTTTACTTGCCTTATAATATTGCCTAAATCATTCTTGCCAATTGTTTGTTTGGGGGGAATGCAAATATTAATATATGTAAATTGAATTTTTAGTTGTAACTCAACCGCTAGAACTTGTAAATTTGAGTGTAAGGAGAGGATCTTATGTGGGATGTTTTTTTTAACCAGTAATGCTGTACCTTGTTTGCATGTGTCATTGCTCGGTAAATTATGAAAATAGCTGTCATACCTGCTCGGGATGTGTGGAGTTTGATTGAAAGGGCAATGCGTCTCTTGAAGAGATACAATTGCAGGGTTGTATTCTTTAATTATTATCTTGAGTTCATCAAGATTATTAAAGAATCCCTTCATATTCCATTGAAGAATATAAAGGGCGATGTCAGATTGAGGTCGTTTCCACGGGCTTGTTTTACCTGAAGTAAGAGAAATGTGGGCGCTATTTTTTTGATTTTGATTTGTTAGTGCGTTGTTTGTTATATTTTGTAAAAGATTTGGGTTGTTTAAAATCAGTTGTTCAGGGCATTGACTCTGCGCTCCGGACATTGAAAAATCCGGGCTCACTAAGGAGTCCCAATTATTCAATCTCCGAATCGCAGAGTCATTTCTTGGGCTACCATTATTTTTATTCCATTGTGACATCATTCAGTTCAGTGGATTTAATATAATAGTTG
The DNA here is from genome assembly GCA_949320155.1 of Melangyna quadrimaculata. Taxonomy (NCBI): domain Eukaryota; kingdom Metazoa; phylum Arthropoda; class Insecta; order Diptera; family Syrphidae; genus Melangyna; species Melangyna quadrimaculata. The sequence goes on from OX439483.1 coordinate 281,403,130, forward strand.
TTGCTATCCAAAAGCGTTTAGGTAACAGTTGATATAGGTGAACGGGGACGTTCGAGGGGGAGGTTAGAGAGATGGTTTTTCGTTGGTGTAATAGAGAGATGGTTATTTGTTGTAGTATTTATATTTAAGAGATTTTGAGTTTTTTGAGGAAGAGAAGAGGTAGTGTTGGTACCTGTGATAGATGGTTTATTGATGGTGTTGGTGTTTTGAATTTTTTTTCTGTTGATTTAAGAGAAGTGAGATCAGATTGATCATTTGTTTTTGTGTATGAAGTTAAATTTGTATTTTGGTTGTTTTTATTTTGGTTCGATGAAGAGGGATTTGGTGGAGTAGGAAGGGGCAAGCTTGGCTTGGAAGATTGTACAGTTTGTGGAGGATGTGATGGATTATTTGATTTTCTCAATTGCTGGGCAAATGATTCTGTTAACGGGGGATTATTTACAGATATTTGTTGGTTATAAATTTTTTTGGCTTCTGCCATGGTTCATTTTTGCCTCGTTTTTATTGTGATTATCTCCTTTGCTTGTATATAAGAGGGACATAATTTGGAAGAGGCTGAGTGAGCAAGGGAGCAGTTTGCGCACATTGAACGTGTGCATGGTGTCTGAGCGTGAGGTAGTAGGTTGCAAGAGTCGCAAATTGCGGTTCCAGCGCCGCGGTTCTTTGTATGGCCGAGGAGTTGGCAGGTGCGGCAACGGATGAGGTTTGGTGTATACTCTGTCATTTGAGCTGTGTAAAAGTTTGAGTAGTTGATAAAGATCAAATGTGAAAAGTATTAGACCTGATGGCTTAAGCACTCCATTTTCTCCTTTTTTTGTAAATTTGTATATATCTGTTACCCCTTGTGATTTCATTTCACTGATAATTTCTGATTCAGTTACACTGGTAAGACATGGTGCCCATGCTATTCCCTTAGATTGGTTAAGTCGATCGTGTAGTTTTACTGTTACTGGGCAGATACCGGGGAGATTGTTGGCTTTTAGGAACAGGTCTGCAGTTTTTTGTAACGAGTATAAGAAGACTTCCATCACGAAGTTGGGATATGTTTTCATGGTCTTTACTTATCGCATCTATGGCTTTTTTGAGAACGAAAGGGCTGAGGGACTTTATGGGGTTTTCTTCTGATTTTTGGGAAATGGTAATGAAACGAGGGTTTTTTATATGGGAATTTGAAGGTAATTGGGGGAAGTTATTGAGAACATTGAATTGTATTTAGGTTTTTATCTGGGTTGGCGGCTTGGCTCTAGATCTAGAATCCCAAAGCGGCCACAATGGTGGCTGGCCCGTAGGCCATATTCACACCTTAATAGGTTCACACACTTGGAAACAAAATTAAATAATCGATTTCGATTAGAGAAAGTACGGTTTAAAAGAGAAAAACCGGTTTGCGCACACGGCGGGAAAAAAGAAAGTATCACACTCTGTCTATCATAGTATAGTGCATACCTAATAAACTATTATATCAATATATCATTTCATTAAAATGCAAAACTTACTTTATTTATGTACATACATTATATTGTGCGTTTAGTCACTATGTATTGCAAGTAAATAAAATAGTGTCCTTTAATTTCTATTAAGAAAACCTACATTGAAAAATAAAAATTCTCTGGTATCAGATGTACCCAAACCGGAATGAATTCACTCTCTGGAACCTAAATTCATACTTAATCGAACACATCCAAAGAAGGTACTGACAAAACAGCTGTGAAGAATCAAACATTTTTTTTTTCTTTTGAAATGAAACAAAATATAAAATTGATTTCACAGGAAATTGATTTATTTTGTTCCTTTTGGTAATGTAAAGAATGTTATTTTGATTCAATCAATACAACTATTAATATTTACATATGTGCTGGAATAATCAAAATGAAAATACATAATTATGTATGCATTTAGTTTGCAGAATCTCCATACGAAGTAGGTACTGGATGTTGAACCACAATAAAAAAAAACTCATATTAACTAGATAATTTCACTGCTGCTGTTGTTGCATTTGTAATCGAGTCACTCAGATAAATAAAATGTTTTTTATTGATACAAATTATTGAAAGAGCTTTTTTTTAAATAAGAAATGTTAAATTGAATAAAAACTTTCGCCCCCAAATAAAATCCAACCACAACAAAAATAAAATGAGAATTGTGAACTGTCAAAGCGAAGCCAGAATAGAAAATAGATTTATTCGGGCGTTGGAGCCAGCGATGCCAGATCGTGGGATTTATCCCTTTTTGTGGGATTTTCTCGTCTAAAATAAGCTAAAAGGGATGAAGGGATTTTTCGAGCCCCATAGTGTAAAAAAAGGAATTTTACGTAATGCTAAAATAGCCATTACTCGTTTAATAAAAAAAGACAATTTATCCAATTAAACAATAAATTTGCAAAAAAGAACTCATTCTTTATATCTGAATTCATTCATTTTCATACACTGATTTATAACTTTATAAACTTGGTGAATTTCATCACAACAAACATGCACAAAAATACGTTAACTATATTTTTTTTTTCAATTCTCAACTCACACATACCATGAAACAAAGGAGGAATAAGTCAAATGCGTCACGTCAAATAATTCATGCCGTTATTTCATGACATATCCAGAATGGATTTTTTTTTGTCGAAATGTAAGGATCTTCATCGCCCATAAGCCATATACATAATGATGTTAATATTTATTATATATATTTTTCTTTAAACTTTTATAATTATTCAATTAAAAAGTACAAGTGACCTCAACTCCAGAAATGATTGTGTTTCGCCCGAGGTATAACTGTGGGCTCTTCAGTCAGTTTGTTATACCCTACACTCCACTTAAAACAGAAGTAATTTCAATATTTTAATATTTAAATTTCTTTATCTTCTTATTTTATAATTATTGTTAATATATCGCAATATTACAGGGAAAAACCTCAAATCGTTCCCAATAAAATAATAAAAACACTGAATTATACCGAAATATAATTTTCTCAATTTTTTTTCTTTGATGGGATAATTGAGGGATATTGATAAAAACGACGTGGGATAAAAGGGATTTTTTGGGTGCCGATATGGGAAAACGTGCTTCCAAAGTCTGGCATCACTGGTTGGAGCTCGCGCTTACGATCTGAAGTGGCGCAACGCCTGAGGTAACGCCTGAGGTGTCAAGTCGGAGCGACCAAACGCGTGATTGTGATTTGGCTATAGGCGTTTTTCTTTTTTAGCTCAGAAAAGAGTTCTGAACAGAGTCCGAGTATATCGAGCATGCTCTGAACATCCTCTTAACAAAGCGTGTTCTGGTTCTGAGCGCTCAGAATTATTTTTAAAACACACCTGAACACTAAACTGTCACTTTTTTTTTCAATTTCACCTATCAAATGCTTGTGTTCAGCATTCAACGTCCCGGTCTACATTGAACGATTTTTCCAGTGCCGATCTTTTGTTCGTTGGTGAAGGGAGTGAAAAGTGAGGGGTAGGGATCAAATCGTTTGTACCACAAAACTCGAACGATTTTTCCAGTCTGTTTATATTCTCTTTCACCCTCTTTCCAGTTTTTTGTGTGTGTTCGTTGTCAGTGTGCCGTTGGGTTGATGGTGTGAGTGAATATCAATGCAAAATGAAGAGCACAGAAATAAAAAAATGAAGACAAGGAAAAAATCTCATGGACAAAATCGTTCTGTGTGTACATTTCACACGATTTCTGGAAAAATCTTCGTGGAAATATCGGGCAATGTAGATCGGGACAACTCGGTCTGCTCAGTTATTTTATTCTGAGCTCATAGAGCGCGCTCTGAACAAGCTCAGAACACGTTCAGAACTAAAAAAGAAACACAAATTTGAAGCTCTGAACGTTCAGAGGTAAAAAAGAAACACAAATTTTTGTTTGACAGTTCAGGCTCTGCACTGAACTAAAAAAGAAAAACGCCTTATAAATGTTTATGTTTCGTATCAGCAAACGGGCCTAAGAGCACTGACAGTCACGTGTTGGCTCTTATGGGTGCAACAAATAATTTACATATAAAACAAATTCTACTAACCTAAAATAACTACTCCTGAGCACTGCAGACATACTACTTACAACCAAAAGGATACAAAATGTATATTTAAATATATGCTTTATGTGTTGGAGCGAGTGCGTTCTACGATAGAACATTCATGTTATAAATGAAATCAATTACAGGAATTTATGGAATTGAATTTATACAATTAAACAATTTGGACACTAACAGCGAAAGCGCTTGATAAAATAAATTAATTCTTACGTTTATAATAGGCGTGTTTTATTGCAAAAGCCATCCATAGTACAGTACGATTTTACATGTATTACAAATACAACATCACTAGTAGCTCTACAGCCGATAACACTCTAAAGTAGAATAGAGGCTCGAATACACGCCAAAAATCTATCAACAGTAGGATTCTACTTTAGCTTCTTATCGGCTGTAGAGCTACTAGCGATATTGTATTTGTAATGCATGTAAGATCGTACTCTACTATGGATGGCTTTTGCAATAAAACACGCCTAATGTATAGTGTAGGACAAAACAAAAGAACTCAATTTTGCTTAACCCTAGAAAGGTAACCTTCGTCCATTCGACGAACATCAATTTTACTTTTTCATTTTTCTCTTTACTCTTCGTTCCGATTGCATTCTATCTCCGTGAAACCCTAGTGTTCCCGAAGTGCTTGTGGTGTGTAGGCGTTCGGTGGCGTACCTACTTGGGAAAATGCTTTTTTTTATCGAAAAACGGCGCCAATGTTCGTCGAAACGACGAAGGTTACTTTTAATGTAACTTTTAGAATCACCAATTTTACCCGCTAATATTAGATCTAATATTGAAAAATTTACTCCAAAAAGTAAGAAACTGTTAAGGGAGGACACAAACAATTTACAAATATTGTCTGTACCTACACAAAAACCACGTATGACTAAGTCGACGTTCAATAAGTGTGATGCTAGTATGTGATGGAGAGCATAAAGTTCAAATCTGCACCTAATGATGAAATATATTTCTTTTATTTTTATTTTATTCTATTATTTAATGAATTAACTTTAAGTTCTTACTAAAAAAAAAATTATATCTTGGTTGTCAAACAAACAGCTGTTTCGATTGAGAAAAAAAATTGAGCAGTGAATCCAAGAAATTTTTGGATCAGAAATCTTCGCAAAAAATCTCAGTGGTCAGTTGAGATTAGCTGCGGAGACCACAGATAAGCAATACCTAGATGGGAATCTACGGCTGTCAATTCGGTTTGCCTACAAGCTCAAACGTCAAATGGCCGTGGTGAACATCGGATTTTTGCACTAGTGTACGTGCAGACGACCGTGGTGAAAATCGGATTTTTGCACTAGTGTACGTGAAAAAAAATCCGAGTTTCACCTCGGTTCGTGAACAAAATGGCGGATAATTTAAGAATCCAAGGGTTTGTTTAAATGTGCTAGGTTCTTGTATACCGATTTCCTTTCGACGATTGCAGATTAATTTTTTTTTTGTAAGGAAGTCGCAAAAAAAAATCGTGTAGCCGGTGTAAATTTTCTATATGAAAGATTTGATTTTTGATCTTTTTTTCTAAACAAATCAAATTTTTCCATCACAGATTTGATTTTTTTGTTGAAATGAAAGTTACATTAAGGTTTAACTACATATACCTACCTACTTTTCTAACCTTCTTTCAAGAAAACATACAAAAATTGTTTTGACAGAAAACGTAGTATAACTTCTTATTGGCTGTAGAGCTACTAGCGATGTTGTATTTGTAATGCCTGTAAAATCGTTCTGTACTATGGATGGCTTTTGTGATAAAACACGCCTTTTGTGTTTTTTCCTCAATCAGAATTGACTTTATTGCAGTTTTTGCAATTAAGAACAGATGAGATTCACACCATTGTGGGTGCTATCTTTTATCCCCATACAAATTAATTCTGGCAGATGAAAATGTTTCGCATCGGCTTAGGAGACCATTTTTGTTGCAACACAATTTAAATTGTGTAAAGGATCTTTCAAATCAACGTTGAAGGCTCTTCCAAACCAATGTGAAACATTCGTTGCGGCGAAGAAACATTCGTCAGTCAAAATTTATTTTCATGGTGATAAATGAGAGTGCCCACACCAACGCGGCGGAGAAACATATGAATTAATTTTGACTGACGACTGTTTCTTCGCCGCAACGAATGTTTAGCATTTGTTTGGGTGAGCCTTAAATCGGAGCGAAACACTCACGACAACAAAACATTCACTTTTTAAAATTAAGTTACATGAAAATAATTGAGAGTAGGTACCCACAATGAAAGCAGTGCGATTTTCCATATGAACCCGATGACTGACAAAAATGTTGTCCACGCATCGGTTTGGGGGACCTTAAATTAATTTCTAAAAATTTACGTCGGAATTTGACCATGATGCAATCCAGCCCCTTACGTATAAATTAAAATAATTTCATATATTAAGTGTGTCTGTACCCTAAAACTAAGAATATAGTAGCTGTCAAATTTGCCATGGTGAATTTAATTTTTGTTGATTTCTCGAACCTTATTATTGGTTGGCGAGATTTTGTTTATAATTATTGTGCTGTAGAGCTGAAAAAAAATTGAAATTATGTTTTTAAATTTCATAAACATAATTAGGTCTTTTGCCCTTTGCTATACTCTGCTCAGGCAGGGCCCCTTCGGAGGCGACAGAGTTCTACAAGAAGTTCTCATCGCGCATCGTCTGCCCAAGTAGCTTTTTGGCGAATTGGAAGAAAGAAACATGAAAGTACCAAAAGATTTTTCATTGAAATTCAAGGACTCGTTCAAGTTCCGCTTGCCATGCGGGCATTGTGCTTGGTGAAACAATTATTTTTTTGTTAATTTATTTTTTAATGAAAATCACAAACACCGGAATAAAAATCTTTGCACAGCAAATTTATAAAAAAAAAAAAAAATGAACTGTCAAACAAATCAAATTCACCGCGTTAAATTGTTGTTGCAGTTCACATCTATTCATCGACACGAAATGAAATTACAAAAACAACAATGTAAACAAATGGGTTTTGAGGGGTGATACGAACGAAAGATTCCTATCTAGGTATTGCTTATCTGTGGCGGAGACTATTGGTTCTATAGTTACTAATAAAAATTAAATATTAATATCTGCGTTGCTGAGAAAGTCAGCGATTAGTTCAATATTTGTACAATTAGGGTTGTTAAGTATAGAAGTGTTTTTTACATAAGTTTTTAATAATTGGGGTCAATACAGAACAATTTTCTAATATGTCTTTTATATGCAAAGTAATGTTGCAGGACTCACAGATAGGCGGTTTTTTTTTTTCGTGAGAAGGTGTTAATGAGATGCTGATGCTGCAGTTTTAGATTATTTGTTGTGGTTCGATGTATAAGTTTTATCAGGCCTAGTTTTGTGAAGATATCAAATCTTCATTCATTTTTTCTTTACGTAGTAAGGATAACTCAGAATTCCCCACGTTTGGGGGATCGAAAAATTTGCAGTTGTTCTTATAGATTTTTGCAGTAATGCTGCTTCTTTGTTATTGTCATCGCACATAGCTTTATCGGATAGGTACTGTTTAGTTTTTTCTTTAAAAAGCTGCCAATCAGCGTCGTCTGTTTTAAATTTCAAATTAAGAGTTTTTGCTTCAGCTGATTGTGCAATTACCCATTTAGTGGTTATTGGGAAGTGGTCGCTACCGTATAGATGCTTTAAAGTTTTCCAAGTAATTTTTGGAAAAAGTTCGGGTGAACAGCTAGTTACGTGTGTGAGTGTGTTGTGAGTCGAAACATGGGTAGGAGAGCCGTCGTTAAGAATAACTAGGTTAGAGTCTAAGAAAAATGTTTCTAATAAAGCACCTTTACTGTTAGTGATTGGAGAACCCCATAGAGTGTTCCATGCATTTACATCTCCTCCAAATATAATAGGAAGGTTTACTTGCCTTATAATATTGCCTAAATCATTCTTGCCAATTGTTTGTTTGGGGGAAATGTAAATATTAATATATGTAAATTGAATTTTTAGTTGTAACTCAACCGCTAGAACTTGTAAATTTGAGTGTAAGGAGAGGATCTTATGTGGGATGTTTTTTTTAACCAGTAATGCTGTACCTTGTTTGCATGTGTCATTGCTCGGTAAATTATGAAAATAGCTGTCATACCTGCTCGGGATGTGTGGAGTTTGATTGAAAGGGCAATGCGTCTCTTGAAGAGATACAATTGCAGGGTTGTATTCTTTAATTATTATCTTGAGTTCATCAAGATTATTAAAGAATCCCTTCATATTCCATTGAAGAATATAAAGGGCGATGTCAGATTGAGGTCGTTTCCACGGGCTTGTTTTACCTGAAGTAAGAGAAATGTGGGCGCTATTTTTTTGATTTTGATTTGTAAGTGCGTTGTTTGTTATATTTTGTAAAAGATTTGGGTTGTTTAAAATCAGTTGTTCAGGGCATTGACTCTGCGCTCCGGACATTGAAAATCCGGGCTCACTAAAGAGTCCCAATTATTCAATCTCCGAATCGCAGAGTCATTTCTTGGGCTACCATTATTTTGATTCCATTGTGACATCATTCAGTTCAGTGAATTTAATATAATAGTTGTTGTTATCCAAAAGCGTTTAGGTAAAAGTTGATATAGGTGAACGGGGACGTTCGAGGGGGAGGTTAGAGAGATGGTTTTTCGTTGGTGTAATAGAGAGATGGTTATTTGTTGTAGTATTTATATTTAAGAGATTTTGAGTTTTTTGAGGAAGAGAAGAGGTAGTGTTGGTACCTGTGATAGATGTTTTATTGATGGTGTTGGTGTTTTGAATTTTTTTTCTGTTGATTTAAGAGAAGTGAGATCAGATTGATCATTTGTTTTTGTGTATGAAGTTAAATTTGTATTTTGGTTGTTTTTATTTTGGTTCGATGAAGAGGGATTTGGTGGAGTAGGAAGGGGCAAGCTTGGCTTGGAAGATTGTACAGTTTGTGGGGAATGTGATGGATTATTTGATTTTCTCAATTGCTGGGCAAATGATTCTGTTAACGGGGGATTATTTACAGATATTTGTTGGTTGTAAATTTTGTTGGCTTCTGCCATGGTTCATTTTTGCCTAGTTTTTATTGTGATTATCTCCTTTGCTTGTATATAAGAGGGACATAATTTGGAAGAGGCTGAGTGAGCAAGGGAGCAGTTTGCGCACATTGAACGTGTGCATGGTGTCTGAGCGTGAGGTAGTAGGTTGCAAGAGTCGCATATTGCGGTTCCAGCGCAGCGGTTCTTTGTATGGCCGAGGAGTTGGCAGGTGCGGCAACGGATGAGGTTTGGTGTATACTCTGTGATTTGAGCTGTGTTAAAGCCAATATCCACAGTTTGAGTAGTTGATAAAGATCAAATGTGAAAAGTATTAGACCTGATGGCTTAAGCACTCCATTTTCTCCTTTTTTTGTAAATTTGTATATATCTGTTACCCCTTGTGATTTCATTTCACTGATAACTTCTGATTCAGTTACACTGGTAAGACATGGTGCCCATGCTATTCCCTTAATTTGGTTAAGTCGATCGTGTAGTTTTACTGTTACTGGGCAGATACCGGCGAGATTGTTGGCTTTTAGGAACAGGTCTGCAGTTTTTTGTTATTTAACGAGTATAAGAAGACTTCCATCACGAAGATGGGATATGTTTTCATAGTCTTTACTTATCGCATCTATGGCTTTTTTGAGAACGAAAGGGCTGAGGGACTTTATGGGGTTTTCTTCTGATTTTTGGGAACTGGTAAGGAAACGAGGGTTTTTTATATGGGAATTTGAAGGTAATTGGGGGAAGTTATTGAGGACATTGAATTGTATTTAGGTTTTTTTCTGGGTTGGCGGCTTGGCTCTAGATCTAGAATCCCAAAGCGGCCACCAATGGTGGCTGGCCCGTAGGCCATATTCACACCTTAATAGGTTCACACACTTGGAAACAAAATTAAATAATCGATTTCGATTAGAGAAAGTACGGTTTAAAAGAGAAAACCCGGTTTGCGCACACGGCGGGAAAAAAGAAAATATCACACTCTGTCTATCATAGTATAGTGCATACCTAATAAACTATTACATCAATATATCATTTCATTAAAATGCAAAACTTACTTTATTTATGTGCATACATTATATTGTGCGTTTAGTCACTATGTATTGCAAGTAAATAAAATAGTGTCCTTTAATTTCTATTAAGAAAACCTACATTGAAAAATAAAAATTCTCTGGTATCAGATGTACCCAAACCGGAATGAATTCACTCTCTGGAACCTAAATTCATACTTAATCGAACACATCCAAAGAAGGTACTGACAAAACAGCTGTGAAGAATCAAACATTTTTTTTTCTTTTGAAATGAAACAAAATATAAAATTGATTTCACAGGAAATTGATTTATTTTGTTCCTTTTGGTAATGTAAAGAATGTTATTTTGATTCAATCAATACAACTATTAATATTTACATATGTGCTGTAATAATCAAAATGAAAATACATAATTATGTATGCATTTAGTTTGCAGAATCTCCATACGAAGTAGGTACTGGATGTTGAACCACAATAAAAAAAAACTCATATTAACTAGATAATTTCACTGCTGCTGTTGTTGCATTTGTAATCGAGTCACTCAGATAAATAAAATGTTTTTTATTGATACAAATTATTGAAAGACTTTTTTTTTAAATAAGAAATGTTAAATTGAATAAAAACTTTCGCCCCCAAATAAAATCCAACCACAACAAAAATAAAATGAGAATTGTGAACTGTCAAAGCGAAGCCAGAATAGAAAATAGATTTATTCGGGCGTTGGAGCCAGCGATGCCAGATCGTGGGATTTATCCCTTTTTGTGGGATTTTCTCGTCTAAAATAAGCTAAAAGGGATGAAGGGATTTTTCGAGCCCCATAGTGTAAAAAAAGGAATTTTACGTAATGCTAAAATAGCCATTACTCGTTTAATAAAAAAAGACAATTTATCCAATTAAACAATAAATTTGCAAAAAAGAACTCATTCTTTATATCTGAATTCATTCATTTTCATACACTGATTTATAACTTTATAAACTTGGTGAATTTCATCACAACAAACATGCCCAAAAATACGTTAACTATATTTTTTTTTTTCAATTCTCAACTCACACATACCATGAAACAAACGAGGAATAAGTCAAATGCGTCACGTCAAATAATTCATGCCGTTATTTCATGACATATCCAGAATGGATTTTTTTTTTGTCGAAATGTAAGGATCTTCATCGCCCATAAGCCATATACATAATGATGTTAATATTTATTATATATATTTTTCTTTAAACTTTTATAATTATTCAATTAAAAAGTACAAGTGACCTCAACTCCAGAAATGATTGTGTTTCGCCCGAGGTATAACTGTGGGCTCTTCAGTCAGTCTGTTATACCCTACACTCCACTTAAAACAGAAGTAATTTCAATATTTTAATATTTAAATTTCTTCATCTTCTTATTTTATAATTATTGTTAATATATCGCAATATTACAGGGAAAAACCTCAAATCGTTCCCAATAAAATAATAAAAACACTGAATTATACCGAAATATAATTTTCTCAATTTTTTTTCTTTGATGGGATAATTGAGGGATATTGATAAAAACGACGTGGGATAAAAGGGATTTTTTGGGTGCCGATATGGGAAAACGTGCTTCCAAAGTCTGGCATCACTGGTTGGAGCTCGCGCTTACGATCTGAAGTGGCGCAACGCCTGAGGTAACGCCTGAGGTGTCAAGTCGGAGCGACCAAACGCGTGATTGTGATTTGGCTATAGGCGTTTTTCTTTTTTAGCTCAGAAAAGAGTTCTGAACAGAGTCCGAGTATATCGAGCATGCTCTGAACATCCTCTGAACAAAGCGTGTTCTGGTTCTGAGCGCTCAGAATTATTTTTAAAACACACCTGAACACTAAACTGTCACTTTTTTTTTCAATTTCACCTATCAAATGCTTGTGTTCAGCATTCAACGTCCCGGTCTACATTGAACGATTTTTCCAGTGCCGATCTTTTGTTCGTTGGTGAAGGGAGTGAAAAGTGAGGGGTAGGGATCAAATCGTTTGTACCACAAAACTCGAACGATTTTTCCAGTCTGTTTATATTCTCTTTCACCCTCTTTCCAGTTTTTTGTGTGTGTTCGTTGTCAGTGTGCCGTTGGGTTGATGGTGTGAGTGAATATCAATGCAAAATGAAGAGCACAGAAATAAAAAAATGAAGACAAGGAAAAAATCTCATGGACAAAATCGTTCTGTGTGTACATTTCACACGATTTCTGGAAAAATCTTCGTGGAAATATCGGGCAATGTAGATCGGGACAACTCGGTCTGCTCAGTTATTTTATTCTGAGCTCATAGAGCGCGCTCTGAACAAGCTCAGAACACGTTCAGAACTAAAAAAGAAACACAAATTTGAAGCTCTGAACGTTCAGAGGTAAAAAAGAAACACAAATTTTTGTTTGACAGTTCAGGCTCTGCACTGAACTAAAAAAGAAAAACGCCTTATAAATGTTTATGTTTCGTATCAGCAAACGGGCCTAAGAGCACTGACAGTCACGTGTTGGCTCTTATGGGTGCAACAAATAATTTACATATAAAACAAATTCTACTAACCTAAAATAACTACTCCTGAGCACTGCAGACATACTACTTACAACCAAAAGGATAAAAAATGTATATTTAAATATATGCTTTATGTGTTGGAGCGAGTGCGTTCTACGATAGAACATTCATGTTATAAATGAAATCAATTACAGGAATTTATGGAATTGAATTTATACAATTAAACAATTTGGACACTAACAGCGAAAGCGCTTGATAAAATAAATTAATTCTTACGTTTATAATAGGCGTGTTTTATTGCAAAAGCCATCCATAGTACAGTACGATTTTACATGTATTACAAATACAATATCACTAGTAGCTCTACAGCCGATAACACTCTAAAGTAGAATAGAGGCTCGAATACACGCCAAAAATCTATCCACAGTAGGATTCTACTTTAGCTTCTTATCGGCTGTAGAGCTACTAGCGATATTGTATTTGTAATGCATGTAAGATCGTACTCTACTATGGATGGCTTTTGCAATAAAACACGCCTAATGTATAGTGTAGGACAAAACAAAAGAACTCAATTTTGCTTAACCCTAGAAAGGTAACCTTCGTCCATTCGACGAACATCAATTTTACTTTTTCATTTTTCTCTTTACTCTTCGTTCCGATTGCATTCTATCTCCGTGAAACCCTAGTGTTCCCGAAGTGCTTGTGGTGTGTAGGCGTTCGGTGGCGTACCTACTTGGGAAAATGCTTTTTTTTTATCGAAAAACGGCGCCAATGTTCGTCGAAACGACGAAGGTTACTTTTAATGTAACTTTTAGAATCACCAATTTTACCCGCTAATATTAGATCTAATATTGAAAAATTTACTCCAAAAAGTAAGAAACTGTTAAGGGAGGACACAAACAATTTACAAATATTGTCTGTACCTACACAAAAACCACGTATGACTAAGTCGACGTTCAATAAGTGTGATGCTAGTATGTGATGGAGAGCATAAAGTTCAAATCTGCACCTAATGATGAAATATATTTCTTTTATTTTTATTTTATTCTATTATTTAATGAATTAACTTTAAGTTCTTACTAAAAAAAAAATTATATCTTGGTTGTCAAACAAACAGCTGTTTCGATTGAGAAAAAAAATTGAGCAGTGAATCCAAGAAATTTTTGGATCAGAAATCTCCGCAAAAAATCTCAGTGCTCAGTTGAGATTAGCTGCGGAGACTATTGGTTCTATAGTTACTAATAAAAATTAAATATTAATATCTGCGTTGCTGAGAAAGTCAGCGATTAGTTCAATATTTGTACAATTGGGGTTGTTAAGTAAAGAAGTGTTTTTTACATAAGTTTTTAATAATTGGGGTCAATACAGAACAATTTTCTAATATGTCTTTTATATGCAAAGTAATGTTGCAGGACTCACAGATAGGCGGTTTTTTTTTCGTGAGAAGGTGTTAATGAGATGCTGATGCTGCAGTTTTAAGGCCTAGTTTTGTGAAGATATCAAATCTTCATTCATTTTTTCTTTACGTAGTAAGGATAACTCAGAATTCCCCACGTTTGGGGGACCGAAAAATTTGCAGTTGTTCTTATAGATTTTTGCAGTAATGCTGCTTCTTTGTTATTGTTATCGCACATAGCTTTATCGGATATGTACTGTTTAGTTTTTTCTTTAAAAAGCTGCCAATCAGCGTCGTCTGTTTTAAATTTCAAATTAAGAGTTTTTGTTTCAGCTGATTGTCCAATTACCAATTTAGTGGTTATTGGGAAGTGGTCGCTACCGTATAGATGCTTTAAAGTTTTCCAAGTAATTTTTGGAAAAAGTTCGGGTGAACAGCTAGTTACGAAGACGTGTGTGAGTATGTTGTGAGTCGAAACATGGGTAGGAGAGCCGTCGTTTAGAATAACTAGGTTAGAGTCTAAGAAAAATGTTTCTAATAAAGCACCTTTACTGTTAGTGATTGGAGAACCCCATAGAGTGTTCCATGCATTTACATCTCCTCCAAATATAATAGGAAGGTTTACTTGCCTTATAATATTGCCTAAATCATTCTTGCCAATTGTTTGTTTGGGGGGAATGTAAATATTAATATATGTAAATTGAATTTTTAGTTGTAACTCAACCGCTAGAACTTGTAAATTTGAGTGTAAGGAGAGGATCTTATGTGGGATGTTTTTTTTAACCAGTAATGCTGTACCTTGTTTGCATGTGTCATTGCTCGGTAAATTATGAAAATAGCTGTCATACCTGCTCGGGATGTGTGGAGTTTGATTGAAAGGGCAATGCGTCTCTTGAAGAGATACAATTGCAGGGTTGTATTCTTTAATTATTATCTTGAGTTCATCAAGATTATTAAAGAATCCCTTCATATTCCATTGAAGAATATAAAGGGCGATGTCAGATTGAGGTCGTTTCCACGGGCTTGTTTTACCTGAAGTAAGAGAAATGTGGGCGCTATTTTTTTGATTTTGATTTGTTAGTGCGTTGTTTGTTATATTTTGTAAAAGATTTGGGTTGTTTAAAATCAGTTGTTCAGGGCATTGACTCTGCGCTCCGGACATTGAAAAATCCGGGTTCACTAAGGAGTCCCAATTATTCAATCTCCGAATCGCAGAGTCATTTCTTGGGCTACCATAATTTTTATTCCATTGTGACATCATTCAGTTCAGTGGATTTAATAAAATAGTTGTTGTTATCCAAAAGCGTTTAGGTAACAGTTGAGTTGTTGGAGGTTAGAGAGATGGTTTTTCGTTGGTGTAATAGAGAGATGGTTATTTGTTGTAGTATTTATATTTAAGAGATTTTGAGTTTTTTGAGGAAGAGAAGAGGTAGTGTTGGTACCTGTGATAGATGGTTTATTGATGGTGTTGGTGTTTTGAATTTTGTTTCTGTTGATTTAAGAGAAGTGAGATCAGATTGATCATTTGTTTTTGTGTATGAAGTTAAATTTGTATTTTGGTTGTTTTTATTTTGGTTCGATGAAGAGGGATTTGGTGGAGTAGGAAGGGGCAAGCTTGGCTTGGAAGATTGTACAGTTTGTGGAGGATGTGATGGATTATTTGATTTTCTCAATTGCTGGGCAAATGATTCTGTTAACGGGGGATTATTTACAGATATTTGTTGGTTGTAATTTTTTTTTGTCTTCTGCCATGGTTCATTTTGCCTAGTTTTTATTGTGATTATCTCCTTTGCTTGTATATAAGAGGGACATAATTTGGAAGAGGCTGAGTGAGCAAGGGAGCAGTTTGCGCACATTGAACGTGTGCATGGTGTCTGAGCGTGAGGTAGTAGGTTGCAAGAGTCGCATATTGCGGTTCCAGCGCAGCGGTTCTTTGTATGGCCGAGGAGTTGGCAGGTGCGGCAACGGATGAGGTTTGGTGTATACTCTGTGATTTGAGCTGTGTAAAAGAAAATATCCACAGTTTGAGTAGTTGATAAAGATCAAATGTGAAAAGTATTAGACCTGATGGCTTAAGCACTCCATTTTCTCCTTTTTTTGTAAATTTGTATATATCTGTTACCCCTTGTGATTTCATTTCACTGATAAATTCTGATTCAGTTACACTGGTAAGACATGGTGCCCATGCTATTCCCTTAGATTGGTTAAGTCGATCGTGTAGTTTTACTGTTACTGGGCAGATACCGGCGAGATTGTTGGCTTTTAGGAACAGGTCTGCAGTTTTTTGGGATTTAACGAGTATAAGAAGACTTCCATCACGAAGTTGGGATATGTTTTCATACTTACTTACTTACTTAGGTCCTCGGACCTATTACGTCCGTGATGTTTCCCTTACGGGACATAGGGCCTCCACTACACCTACGCGCCATCGTGTACGATTTCTTGAAATGTATTTCAGCTCTCTCCAACTTTTCCCCAGTCGTGCCGATTCCTGTTCGACCGTTCTTCGCCATGTACTTCTAGGCCGGCCCACTTGTCTTCCCTCCTGTGTGAGCGGGTTCCACTGCATTGCTTGAGATGCAATGCACCGATCGCCTTTTCGAAGCGTATGGCCAATCCACTGCCACTTTCTTCTTCGTATAATGGAGTCTATGGGCTCCTGACCCGTTCTCGCATGAAGTTCGGCATTGGAGATACGGTTGGGCCAGAAAATCCTCAAGATGTTTCGTAGACATCTATTAACGAAGGTTTGCAGCTTTCTAGTGACAGTTTCAGTGACTTTCCAAGTGCTGCAGCCGTAAAGCAGAACGGATTCAACATTGGAGCGGAACAGTCGTAGCTTGGTCTTTAAGCTAAAAGAGTTGTTTCTCCATATTTTGGACAGCATTCCGAACGCAGCCTTTGCTTTTCTGATTCGGCTGTTTACGTCCAGTTCAGTTCCGCCACCCGTAGAGACAATAATCCCAAGATATTGGAAATCCTCTACCATCTCTACCGGTTGTCCAGAAATATTTACTTGGATTGATGAGGAAGTTCCAAGGCTGATCCTTTTAGTTTTTGCCGAGTTGATCTTAAGCCCTACGATTTCTGCTTCTCTCTCCACCCTTGTTGTCATTTGATGGAGATCCATGATCCTATGAGAGAGTAAGCATACGTCGTCCGCGTAGTCCAGATGTTTGAGGTGAGATTGCAGAGTCCACTGAATTCCTCCATTTCCATTTGACAAAGCTGCGTGCAGTACGTCACTTACCACCAACAGGAACAGTATTGGTGACAGTATACAGCCTTGCCTAACTCCACTTTGGATTTCAAACTCCTCTGACAGCCTACCTTTGTGCAAAACGTGACACCTGGATCCATCATATGTAGCCTTGATAATAGCAATCAATTTATCTGGGATGCCCCTCCTGTGCAAAGCAAGCCAAATAAATTCTCTATTGACACTGTCGAACGCCTTTTCAAAATCGATGAACAGCAGGTGAAGTGGTGATCGATATTCAGCGCACTGTTCGATGATGATCCGCAAGGTGTTGATGTGATCCACACAGGAAGATCCAGTGCGGAAACCTGCTTGTTCGGCGTCGAGTGTGTCTTCGAGGTGGTCTTTAATTCGGTCCAATATTATCCTTGCTATTATCTTGGCTACTGCAGGCAGAACGCATATTCCTCTCCAGTTTTCGCACTGTGTGAGATCTCCTTTCTTTGGAAGCTTGACAATCATTCCTTTTTTCCACTCTTCAGGAAAGCTCTCTGTTTCCCAAGCTCTCTTAATAAGTGGGTGCAGTAGCTCGCTCGATGTCGTTGGGGCTGCTCCTAAGAGCTCTGCAGGAATACCATCAAGTCCAACCGCTTTGTTGTTCTTCAGTGCTTTGATGGCGGTGATAATTTCTTCTTTACTAGGGGGTAAGGTGCGTATTCGGGAAATTGTTACTTTCGGTAGCTCAGTGGGAATAGGGTTCACTTCACTTGCGAAAACGCGGTTTAAAACCGCAGAAAAGTGTTCCCTCCACCTTATGAGCTGGTCCTCATCCGAAATTAGCAGGGATCCGTTTGTGTCTTTAACCAGGTGTGGTTTAGAGCTCTGGACACCAGTGAGCTCTTTGGTAATTCTGTAGACGGTCCTACTGTCACACCTACTAGCGGCTTCTTCTGCTTCTGTAGCCAGTGCGTTGATGTAGTTACGCTTATCACGTCTCACACTACGGTGAACTTCCCTCATCTTCATGCGGTACGTAGACTCAAGCTCGTTTCTCCCTGCTGCTGGGGTAGCTGCGATGCGAGCTTTAAGGTGTTTCCTTTCTTCGATCCTTGCCCAAGTTTCGTCGGAAAGCCAAGCACTATTTCTCCCTTGTGCCCGGCCGACTATACTTTCAGCACCGGATATGAACACATTTTTCGCAGCACACCAATGATTTTCGATGGATGTGGTTTCCGTGCTGCTGATTGCGTTCAATCCTTGTGAAAGGTGGTCCCCTAGTTGTTGGCGCACTGCGGGATCCTTTAGTCTATCTGTATTAAACTTGGGCATTCGAGTGTTTCCTTGGGATCTACGAACTGCAGCTGTACGCAATCTTACGGTAGCAACCATCAGATGGTGGTCCCGGGCCATTCCCATGTCAGCACCTCTTCTGTTACGGACGTCCTGGAGACTGCTTCTAAAACGCCGGCTGATCGCGAAGTGGTCAATTTGGTTGGAAGTTGCTTGTCTGTCAGTCGACACCCAACTGACTTTGTGGCACGTCTTATGCTCGAACATGGTCCCTCCAATAACAAGGCCGTTAGCGTTGCAGAAATCGACAAATCGTTCGCCATTGTCGTTTCGGTTACCAACACCATGTTTTCCCATGACAAGCCTTAGCCCAGAGTTGTCATTGCCAACCTTGGCATATGTTTTCATAGTCTTTACTTATCGCATCATATACACATACATATATTATATTGTGCGTTTAGTCACTATGTATTGCAAGTAAATAAAATAGTGTCCTTTAATTTCTATTAAGGAAACCTACATTGAAAAATAAAAATTCTCTGGTATCAGATGTACCCAAACCGGAATGAATTCACACTCTGGAACCTAAATTCATACTTAATCGAACACATCCAAAGAAGGTACTGACAAAACAGCTGTGAGGAATCAAACATTTTTTTTTCTTTTGAAATGAAACAAAATATAAAATTGATTTCACAGGAAATTGATTTATTTTGTTGCTTTTAGTAATGTAAAGAATGTTAATTTGATTCAATGTGCTAGAATAATCAAAATGAAAATACATAATTATGTTTGCATTTAGTTTGCAGAATCTCCATACGAAGTAGGTACTGGATGTTGAACCACAATAAAAAAAAAAACTCATATTAACTAGATAATTTCACTGCTGCTGTTGTTGCATTTGTAATCGAGTCACTCAGATAAATAAAATGTTTTTTATTGATACAAATTATTGAAAGACTTTTTTTTTAAATAAGAAATGTTAAATTGAATAAAAACTTTCGCCCCCAAATAAAATCCAACCACAACAAAAATAAAATGAGAATTGTGAACTGTCAAAGCGAAGCCAGAATAGAAAATAGATTTATTCGGGCGTTGGAGCCAGCGATGCCAGATCGTGGGATTTATCCCTTTTTGTGGGATTTTCTCGTCTAAAATAAGCTAAAAGGGATGAAGGGATTTTTCGAGCCCCATAGTGTAAAAAAAGGAATTTTACGTAATGCTAAAATAGCCATTACTCGTTTAATAAAAAAAGACAATTTATCCAATTAAACAATAAATTTGGAAAAAAAGAACTCATTCTTTATATCTGAATTCATTCATTTTCATACACTGATTTATAACTTTATAAACTTGGTGAATTTCATCACAACAAACATGCACAAAAATACGTTAACTATATTTTTTTTTTTCAATTCTCAACTCACACATACCATGAAACAAACGAGGAATAAGTCAAATGCGTCACGTCAAATAATTCATGCCGTTATTTCATGACATATCCAGAATGGATTTTTTTTTTGTCGAAATGTAAGGATCTTCATCGCCCATAAGCCATATACATAATGATGTTAATATTTATTATATATATTTTTCTTTAAACTTTTATAATTATTCAATTAAAAAGTACAAGTGACCTCAACTCCAGAAATGATTGTGTTTCGCCCAAGGTATAACTGTGGGCTCTTCAGTCAGTCTGTTATACCCTACACTCCACTTAAAACAGAAGTAATTTCAATATTTTAATATTTAAATTTCTTCATCTTCTTATTTTATAATTATTGTTAATATATCGCAATATTACAGGGAAAAACCTCAAATCGTTCCCAATAAAATAATAAAAACACTGAATTATACCGAAATATAATTTTCTCAATTTTTTTTCTTTGATGGGATAATTGAGGGATATTGATAAAAACGACGTGGGATAAAAGGGATTTTTTGGGTGCCGATATGGGAAAACGTGCTTCCAAAGTCTGGCATCACTGGTTGGAGCTCGCGCTTACGATCTGAAGTGGCCCAACGCCTGAGGTAACGCCTGAGGTGTCAAGTCGGAGCGACCAAACGCGTGATTGTGATTTGGCTATAGGCGTTTTTCTTTTTTAGCTCAGAAAAGAGTTCTGAACAGAGTCCGAGTATATCGAGCATGCTCTGAACATCCTCTAAACAAAGCTTGTTCTGGTTCTGAGCGCTCAGAATTATTTTTAAAACAGACCTGAACACTAAACTGTCACTTTTTTTTTCAATTTCACCTATCAAATGCTTGTGTTCAGCATTCAACGTCCCGGTCTACATTGAACGATTTTTCCAGTGCCGATCTTTTGTTCGTTGGTGAAGGGAGTGAAAAGTGAGGGGTAGGGATCAAATCGTTTGTACCACAAAACTTGAACGATTTTTCCAGTCTGTTTATATTCTCTTTCACCCTCTTTCCAGTTTTTTGTGTGTGTTCGTTGTCAGTGTGCCGTTGGGTTGATGGTGTGAGTGAATATCAATGCAAAATGAAGAGCACAGAAATAAAAAAATGAAGACAAGGAAAAAATCTCATGGACAAAATCGTTCTGTGTGTACATTTCACACGATTTCTGGAAAAATCTTCGTGGAAATATCGGGCAATGTAGATCGGGACAACTCGGTCTGCTCAGTTATTTTATTCTGAGCTCATAGAGCGCGCTCTGAACAAGCTCAGAATACGTTCAGAACTAAAAAGGAAACACAAATTTGAAGCTCTGAACGTTCAGAGGTAAAAAAGAAACACAAATTTTTGTTTGACAGTTCAGGCTCTGCACTGAACTAAAAAAGAAAAACGCCTTATAAATGTTTATGGTTCGTATCAGCAAACGGGCCTAAGAGCACTGACAGTCACGTGTTGGCTCTTATGGGTGCAACAAATAATTTACATATAAAACAAATTCTACTAACCTAAAATAACTACTCCTGAGCACTGCAGACATACTACTTACAACCAAAAGGATAAAAAATGTATATTTAAATATATGCTTTATGTGTTGGAGCGAGTGCGTTCTACGATAGAACATTCATGTTATAAATGAAATCAATTACAGGAATTTATGGAATTGAATTTATACAATTAAACAATTTGGACACTAACAGCGAAAGCGCTTGATAAAATAAATTAATTTTTACGTTTATAATAGGCGTGTTTTATTGCAAAAGCCATCCATAGTACAGTACGATTTTACATGTATTACAAATACAACATCACTAGTAGCTCTACAGCCGATAACACTCTAAAGTAAAATAGAGGCTCGAATAAACGCCAAAAATCTATCTACAGTAGGATTCTACTTTAGCTTCTTATCGGCTGTACTAGCGATATTGTATTTGTAATGCATGTAAAATCGTACTGTACTATGGATGGCTTTTGCAATAAAACACGCCTAATGTACAGTGTAGGACAAAACAAAAGAACTCAATTTTGCTTAACCCTAGAAAGGTAACCTTCGTCCATTCGACGAACATCAATTTTACTTTTTCATTTTTCTCTTTACTCTTCGTTCCGATTGCATTCTATCTCCGTGTAACCCTAGTGTTCCCGAAGTGCTTGTGGTGTGTAGGCGTTCGGTGGCGTACCTACTTGGGAAAATGCTTTTTTTATCGAAAAACGGCGCCAATGTTCGTCGAAACGACGAAGGTTACTTTTAATGTAACTTTTAGAAGCACCAATTTTACCCGCTAATATTAGATCTAATATTGAAAAATTTACTCCAAAAAGTAAGAAACTGTTAAGGGAGGACACAAACAATTTACAAATATTGTCTGTACCTACACAAAAACCACGTATGACTAAGTCGACGTTCAATAAGTGTGATGCTAGTATGTGATGGAGAGCATAAAGTTCAAATCTGCACCTATTGATGAAATATATTTCTTTTATTTTTATTTTGTTCTATTATTTAATGAATTAACTTTAAGTTCTTACTAAAAAAAAAATTATATCTTGGTTGTCAAACAAACAGCTGTTTCGATTGAGAAAAACAATTGAGCAGTGAATCCAAGAAATTTTTGGATCAGAAATCTCCGCAAAAAATCTCAGTGCTCAGTTGAGATTTTTTAAAAAATCCTTGAGCGCTCAGAGCGCTCAGTTGATGGTACACGCCCAATAACTTTTCCTTAACAGTGCAGTTGAATATCACTTCGTCGATTCGACGAATGATTACCTGTAACGTACTAAAAAATATGGTTACCTTTCTAGGGAAGTAAATTTCTAAACTTTAATATATTTAAATGAATTTTATTTGGTTAATGTAGGTATACATTAGATCTTCAATCGCAAGGAAAAAAATATATTAGTTACACAGTAAAGGAAAAAGAACATAAAATTAAAAAAAATTATTAAAAGCAATTGCGACAAAACTAAAGCACATAATTAAATTCTGTGGTTGTTATCCAATATTTTGTTATGAAGATACTATTTTTGATAACTGGTGCTTGACAACTACCAGGCATTGACACAATCAAGTTCTTTATGATTTCTTGGGGGATACTTCAAAGCAATTACTGTTAGAACAACAAGAAAATCCTTGTTTTTGCAGCTATCACGTTGAATCTGGCGATCTTCAATCTTTTTTTTCAGGGCTACTGCCTCTTGCGAGGAATTGACAAATCCTCCAAGAGTATCACCTGTCATGCATAAGTGCTTCTCTTCTAGCCGTTCGGATTTCGTTCGGCATAAAATTGTAGGTCCCTTCCATTCCTGTCGACACTCGCACACAGGAATGGTTGCGAGTTGTTAGTCACTAGGCCCTGGTTCTTCCGGAGCCGTTGCACCCCCCAATTTTTTTTTTTATTTTATCTAGCATTACAGAGAAGAGAAAAGCATTATGAAATTTTAAAATTATGCTAAATGTTTTTCTGGCATTCTTGTTTTTATTTTTTGCATTCTTGAATTCCAAAAGTAATTTCGAATCATTGATTTGATGATATCATATTTGGAAACAAATATTTTAAAAATAATAATACAATAATAATATTTTTTTTTAAATTACAAAGCATTGTGATTTAACCTTAATATCGTCAAATCACGAAGATTCACACATACGGTCACAAAATTCATGCCCTTTTTAAATAGAAAAAGAAAAAGCATCTGTTTCATATTGGAATGATGGAAATTCAATTATTTGGGCCAACTCAGCGAGGTCTTTTGTTCTGTTATTCTGTTATCAATTTCCATACAAAAGTTTGAGCTGTCAAAAAATCTTTGACGAATTATGTATTCGGCTGCTAAAACTGTTATGAACTCTGTTAAGAAATCTACTATGAGATGTCTATAGTGTTATAGAGGAAGTTGGAGCCTGGACGAGATATTACCTACGTATTTCTTTTTGTATTTATTTATTTTGCATTTGTTTAAATGTTTGTATTTTAATCTTCGAAATGGACGTTTCTATATGGATTTTGAAATCTAGCATTTCGTTTTTTGAGCTCCCATACGATCTAGCATTATAAAATTTAAAATCTAGCATTATGAAATTAGAGATTATGGCCACACTGGTGGTTGCTGGGCGAAACTACATTTCACCTGATCCGTTTTAACAGGAAACGGAGAAACGATGTAATTAGTTTTGGGAACTAAACAGTTGCTGGAGAATGCACTCCGGTTTAGCAGGATAGTAAACCCCTGTCTACAAAGAGATTCTATCCTGGGTTTTGGTGTACATTTTTTTAACACAATTTAACAAATTACTGTTTTTTATACATACAAAAACTTTATAAGAATGGTTGTGCAAAGCACAACCAGCCACCTTGCGTTCCTTTACCAAACTCCTTTTCGATTTCATACGAAAAGGGGAATTTCTTCCAAATAGCTGTTGGGGACATTTTTCCAACATTATGAATGAGTAAATTTTTACAGCGATTTGACATGTTTTTAGAGAGCTCTTGATTGATATAAATTTAAAGTATTTCGTAGTGTCGAAAAGTTCGATGATAAGTTAAAGTTTGTAAAGATTGCACCAAAGGAATCAGAAATGATAAAGGAGAATGGGCAAAAATGTATGGGAGCTGGTCTACCCACTCAACAGCAATGTGTTATATGTCGTTGAAAAGGTAATTTTACTTACTTCAGTTCATTGTATGACCATTAAGCTCTAAACTATGGGGTTCGTGAGATATTCGGAATCAAAGCACCGAAAAAGACAATAATGCATTTCGTCATTGGTAGTGTGTCCTCATACCTACATTAATCTGTGATACATCGTTGAAAAGATAATTTTGTGTACTTTATTTTTGTATATAGCCGTGAAGACGTAGATCATAGGGTGCAAGAGATATGTGGGCATACAAATCGGCAAATATAACAACAATGCAATTCTTCATTTGGTACTGGTCTACCGACTCAACAGTAATGAGTCATACGTCGTTGTAAAGGTTATGGCATTTGCTTCATTTCATTATGTGGCAGTTAAGCTCTAAACCATGGGGTTCGTAAGATATTCAGCTCTTAAGCACAAAAAACAGCAATAATGCAATTCTGCATTGGTAACTTATCAACCAAGTCAACAACTATGAGTCATGTGTCGTTGAAAAGGCTGTTGCGTGTACTTCTTTTTATTATATGACCGTTAAAGTGTAAATAATGGGATTCGAGAGATATGTGCCAACAACGCTGAAAAGTGCAGTAATGCAATTCCGCACTGGTAGCTGGTCTTTCAACTCAACAGAAATCTCTCTTATATCTTTGAAAACGCTATTGCATCTACTTCATTTTGCAATATGCCGTTTAGCTGTAGACCGTGGGGTTCAAGAGGTATTTGGCCATCAAAATAGGTAAATATAACAAAACTGCACATCTTCATTGGGTACTGGTCTACCAACTCAACAGTGATGAGTCATACGTCGTTGAAAAGCTTATAGCATCTGCTTCATTTCATTATATGGCAGTTAAGCTCGAATACAATCGCGTCATAGTAGAGCCAAGAAATACTACACATATATACTTATAAATAGAGGTAAGGAAGGACGAGAGGCTTTTAAACACTTTTATTGTTCATGCTTGACGGGGCGCCGAACTTTCGGTACATGTGCACATAATGTATCAATTTTGTGGTATATGTGCATAGCCCGCCATCAAAATGGGTTTACACCACCTGCGGACCGCCTTAGTAATGTCATACTGGACGAAAGTATGATATAAATGTAAAAAAAAATAAAATAAAATATTATAAGTGTGTTTTTTTTATTTAAGTTTATATTTTGTATCCAAATACCTCTTAAACCCCACCAGCTAAACGGCATATTGCAAAATGAAGTACATGCAATAGCGTTTTCAAAGATATAAGAGAGATTTCTGTTGAGTTGAAAGACCAGCTACCAGTGCGGAATTGCATTACTGCACTTTTCAGCGTTTTTGGCACATATCTCTTGAATCCCATTATATACACTTTAACGGTAATATAATAAAAAGAAGTACACGCAACAGCCTTTTCAACGATACATGACTCATAGTTGTTGGCTTGGTTGATAAGTTACCAATGCAGAATTGCATTATTGCTGTTTTTTGTGCTTAAGAGCCGAATATCTTACGAACCCCATGGTTTAGAGCTTAACTGCCATATAATGAAATGAAGCAGATGCTATAAGCTTTTCAACGACGTATGACTCATCACTGTTGAAGTGGTAGACCAGTACCCAATGAAGATGTGCAGTTTTGTTATATTTACCTATTTTGATGGCCAAATACCTCTTGAACCCCACGGTCTACAGCTAAACGGCATATTGCAAAATGAAGTAGATGCAATAGCGTTTTCAAAGATATAAGAGAGATTTCTGTTGAGTTGAAAGACCAGCTACCAGTGCGGAATTGCATTACTGCACTTTTCAGCGTTGTTGGCACATATCTCTCGAATCCCATTATTTACACTTTAACGGTCATATAATAAAAAGAAGTACACGCAACAGCCTTTTCAACGACACATGACTCATAGTTGTTGACTTGGTTGATAAGTTACCAATGCAGAATTGCATTATTGCTGTTTTTTGTGCTTAAGAGCTGAATATCTTACGAACCCCATGGTTTAGAGCTTAACTGCCACATAATGAAATGAAGCAAATGCCATAACCTTTACAACGACGTATGACTCATTACTGTTGAGTCGGTAGACCAGTACCAAATGAAGAATTGCATTGTTGTTATATTTGCCGATTTGTATGCCCACATATCTCTTGCACCCTATGATCTACGTCTTCATGGCTATATACAAAAATAAAGTACACAAAATTATCTTTTCAACGATGTATCACAGATTAATGTAGGTATGAGGACACACTACCAATGAAGAAATGCATTATTGTCTTTTGCGGTGCTTTGATTCCGAATATCTCACGAACCCCATAGTTTAGAGCTTAATGGTCATACAATGAAATGAAGTCAGTAAAATTACCTTTTCAACGACATACAACACATTACTGTTGAGAGGGTAGACCACTTTGCCCATTCTCCTTTGTTGTATGCAATGGAATTTGTGGCGGTTTACTTGACTTGAAGTGCAGAGATTTCTGAATACGATATTTAAATATTATTAAGAAGAAAGGAATTCTTTTATTGTGTGAAGACTGCCAAAATTGTATCGGTTTAATGTCAAAGCAATTTTCGGATATAAGAAATAAACATATTGCTAACAAACAAATTATCGAAAAACAAGAAGAAAATATTACTTTTTATTTAATTTTTTATTAATAAGTGTTGACAAATTAAATGAAAAAGCACCGAATAGTGAAATAAAAAAATGCAGCTAAGAAAGGAAAAACATCATATGTAAATATTTTAAACAAAGAACCACCGTGGTGCGTTCTTTTATTTACAAAAGTAAACTATGGTTGTTATGTCAAAAAACGAGTTGTTGAAGTGTCATTGTTAGATTTAGTTGGATATTAAGTCCCGATCTACATTGCCCGATGTTTCCACGAAGATTTTTCCAGAAATCGTGTGAAATGTACACACAGAACGATTTTTTCCCTAAGATTTTTTCCTTTTCTTCTTCCTTGTTTTATTGATGTGCTCTTAATTTTTCATTGATATTCACTCACACTATCAAACGAACGGCACACTGACACCGAACACACTCAAAAAACTGGAAAGGAGAAGAGAAAGAACATAAACAGACTGGAAAAATCGTCCGAGTTTTCTGGTACAAACGATTTGATCCTTACCCCTCACTTTTCACTCCCTTCACCTACGAACAAAAGATCGGCACTGAAAAAATCGTTCAATGTAGACCGGGACTAATACATTTTATTTAGGGACGATTTATTGTAAAATATTGTTGATCTGTCAAACGATTATTTTGGAAAACTTTATTTCGTCATTAATTAACATAAAATCATGTTTATTTCTTGTGTATACTCTTTTATTTTCATTAAAAATTGGAGAAAATTCCATTTTAATTTTTTCACCTCATAAACACAAGCTAACCACAAAATGAAAACATTCCAATTTCAGCTGTGTTTGACAGATTAACTTTTCAACTCATATCACGGAGATGAGTTGGAAAAAGTTACTTTCTGACACTCTAACATTGAATTTAGGGACTACTTGATGACGTCATAAAAAAAATGCTCTGATGTAACGAGCCCTAACATTGGACTGAAAAAAACATTTTTCCAAAATAATAACAATTTTGATTCGTAAACAGCGAACATAAGATTGGCTGTAATATTTTTTTGAAACCAGGGTCTTATGCTGAGCTATGCAACCTATCAAATCCTTGTCGTTGAGTGTTCTTTCGATTGTTTTGCTGTTTACTGCAATGCCATGGACTTGCTTCACTTCATCCCGAATTTCAGCTGATGTCTTTGCATAAGCAGCGATTATACGATAATCAGCAGAACTTATCTTTTTTGGAGACGGGTTTCTTCAGATGGTGTTGGTCGTATTATGAGTTTCATGAAATTTGATGGCATTATACAATAATTTTCTTGCTCGTCCCATATTATTTGCGATTTCATGAACTGTTTTCCCGTTATTTTTTATCATGATGATGATTTTTTTAAACTCAGGTGTACAAGATTGTTTCTAGTCAAAAAAATATTCAAATATTTTGCAAAAAAATCCTTTAGAACAACTTGCTTTGAATTTTCGATTACTTTTTTCTTAAAATCTGACCAAAAATACAGCTATTTTGAATAATGAACACAATTTTAACCCCATGTGCTAATTCTGTGGCACACTTCTCATAAGGAATTAATACACAAACATGTGTAAATAACGGTAAATTTCCAGGGATACTAGGGGATGCAGTCTAGATTGCAATAATGCGAAAAGTTTTTAAGAAAGGCTTTTGTCAACTGGTATATAAGGCTATGTTAACTGAAAAAAAAAATAATTTGCTAGTTCTCTGTCCAACACTGTAGTAACAAATCGTAACTATTCTGAAATAAAGGCGCGACGATTGTTAACTATAAGAGAAGCAAAAGAAAGACTTGGTGATAAATATTCTGTTAAATCTGTAAATTAACTTTTCCGACAAAAGAAAACTCAGACTTTAGTTTTACTAAAAGAACTTTAATAAATACCGAAGACCCGTGCGAAAATTTTGCACAATCAATAAGGCTTTAAATTTTCAAGTAGAATGTTCGAACAAAATAAATAAATTCTTTTTTATTATTGATATGAACATATTAGTTTTACAAAACCTCTTGCTAAACAATATTTGATATAAGAATGAAATCTTTTTGAATTTTTTGTTTATCATTTTCTTTAATAGATACATATATCGCTGGCTCAATACTTTAATGTTCTATGTCATATAAAATTCACAAATAGGTTTTTTTATATCAAAATGTTCGTATTTTTGTCGACTTTAAGAATATGTATGTTTCATTTTTTCTTCAACAAATAGCTTTTTTTATAGCCCTAACAAACAGAAACATTCCAAAGATTCTTAGTTATGCTCAGTACTTAAACGGTCATATACATCATAAAATAAATTAATTCACTAAGTAAATGATCAAAAAGTATTGGCAAATAGGATATGCTATTGATATGCTTTAATATAGATTTTGTATAGTTTATGGGCCCTATTATGATTCGCGAGTCGAACTTAGAAAATCACTTATGTCTTGGTTTTAAGAATAGCAAACTGCGACGGTCGTAAAGAGCAACATCTCAATTCAACACATTTTTTACTTTTTATCCGCATATAGTTAGGTGAGCCATAAACGGTTGTGTCAAAAGTCAGATTCGCCTAATATTTCTTGCGACTCGCGATTCATAATAGGTGCCTAAATGTAATTTTTAAGCATTAATAATAGTTTGTTAGGGTCTAACAATCGCAGTAACCATTTTTTGTAATTTCACTGCATGTTCTATTCCATTTTTCTCTAATTTTCCACTTCGTTCCATATGTCTCCCTCAGTGCTATAATGTTCTACTTACAAAAAACTCAAAAAAGTTAGAAAAATGTTCTATGTTAAAATTGAAAAGTGTTAATTAAATCGATATTTAATACAGAAAAAAGAAAGTAGGTCCTTAATTTAATTAAGTTTCTTAGCCGTTTTAATATTATAATTTTTTTTTTAATAAATCGTGATATTTTGATACAAAATCAGCTTCGTAAAACTTTGCAAGCGATTATCTCTGAATAATGAAATTCTAACATAGAACATTAGGTATTGAGACAGCGATATGTTGTTTTCACTTAAATCTCAAAAATACATCTCTCAAAAACACAGCTAAAAATTCTTTTGGGGGCCCCAGCATTTAGCTATCTCACTGCATTCCGACCCTGTGTAAATGCATTTGAGTTTGTGTAACTCACACTATTTTGATAAAAGCCTCACTTTTTCCTCGATATGCCCGTTGCTCTATTTCTACTTCTAAGATTTTAACAAAAGTAATAAATATGTTTGTTTCATTCATGCTTGGTGTAACTAAAGAATGTTTCTCCCCCACTCACTCAAGGTGCAGCGAAAAAAAAAGAGAATTTTAAATTACAGAAGTAATACATATTTTTCTCTTTCACTCATTCAATGGGTTAAAAATGAGGTATTCCTTATGTAAAATTTTTCATTTATTGAATTATTTGAAATGTCCGAAATTTATAGAAAGTAGTGTGTAAAGTAATAATATACAGTGATACCTATTTTAGTGGATTTGACTATTTTATAAATGAGAAGAAAGGAGTTTGACAACAGAAATAATATATATGATTAGTAAATAATCTGGAACAACCGTGTTGGTGCGGACTTCGTACAATACTAAAACTAATTTTCTTCTATATATTAATACGTAGTGACTAAATTTTGTAGTAAATTTTAAGTACACTTAAATAAATCGAATCATAGTAGATGTGCCGAATATAAGTTTTAACTTTCAACATTGCGTTTAACGCAAGTAAAACGATGTTTTAATTTAAGTACAAATCACCTATGCATTACAACGCAGTCACAATAACTGATTCTTTCAATTCCAAACCATATGCATCTATTAGTGGGTGCAAAATGTACCTATATAATGTGAGTAATATGTAAAAGTTCCACACCATAAGCATGTATTGATCAGCTGGCGTACTCCTTTGTTTCTCTTCTAATAACTGACAGCCAAAGATAGTTTCTGGAAGGACCCTTTGCAATATCGGCATGACTCTTTCTCTTTTTGTTTCCATATTTGGTTAATTTTAGGCGCCGTACAGCGTACACACAAATCAGGGTATTCATGCAAACGCGTAGAACCCAGATAAAGCTTAGAAACCATAGAAAACCATACAAAAGTTTACATAAAAAAAATGGTTTATAAGCTTTTTATGGGTTTTATGCGTTTGCATGAATACTCATATTGTCAATTTTATAAATAAAGAATGGTCAAGCCTAATAAGCTGACATTCTAGTACGAATAGTACAATAACAACAATAATAACTTAATAGTCTGGTTCGTTACCGATCTTCTTCCCTCTCTCCTCCTTTGATACGTACTGCAAATTGTAGTCTATCGAAATAAGGTATGGAGAAAAATGGAGGCGGAACAAGACAGCATACTTAAAAGCGCTTATAAAAATGCTGATGCTCCAAATGCATTTGATAAACAAATAACACATCTCGACCTGTGACGTCAGGGGTCTAAAGCGGTGGAGTGCGTAGTGCACACGACTGCTAAGACTGAGCAAATCTTATATGCGTGGGTTCGAATCCTATGGTGTGCATAAAAAGTTTTTCAAATAAAATTGGATTAAAGCTGTTCCTGTGACGTCAGTGGTCTAAAGCGGTGGAGTGCGTAGTGCACACGACTGCTAAGACTGAGCAAATCTGATATGCGTGGGTTCGAATCCTATGGTGTGCATAAAAAGTTTTTCAAATAAAATTCGATTAAAGCTCAGCACCACACAAAGGAGACAGATGAGTGCAAAAGTGGCAAAAGTGGCAAAGCACGACATAGCTATATCTCCAGCCAAACAATTGGTGGTAGCGCCTTTAAGTTGTTGTTGTTGTTCAAAAGTTCAATGAAACATAAGTGACAGATAATTTTAGTCCCATATAAAATTTTTAACTGCTTTTTTTAGAAACCAGATGTTTCTATATTTCTCACTTTTGTAGAAATTAGCCCTTATTTTAACTTTTCTTTTTCGGTTTTTCGTATCGTGCAATACATCGATTGAAAGGTGGCAATTTCTGTATCACGAATATGACACTTTTTAGTAGGTAAAATATTTGCTTTTTTTCTATTCCCAAATTAATTTTCCTTAAAGTATTGACACCCTTCAACAGAGATCAGAAATAACTGTTAACCTTTATTTTCAATTGGTTTCTCTCAGAGAGTTAGTCCTTTCCTTAAGAAAGATTTTCGTTTCGGTTTGAGTTTTATTAAAAAAAAAAGAAATTTAGGTTATCTGTTGAGATTTAGTTTTTATAAAAAAAAAAATGAATGCAAAAGGTTCACCTTTAACCTTTTTGGCTGCAAATAAATCAAAAATGGTTAATGCAGAAAAATTTCGAACTTGTCAAGATATGTTTATTTAAATAAAAAAAAAAAAAATACATATGAACTTTTTTTTCTATTAAGTCTTACTAATCATAAACTTTTAAAGTTGTTTGACCCAAGATTATATCTTTTTATCTTAAAATAAAATCTAAGGACCAGAATGCCCTTTCGACTGTGACTTGAGTTGCTGGGGCGCAAAGAACAACCGGAAGAGCCCAATAACCTGCATTTCCGCTTGCATCAGTGCTTACAAAATACTAACGGGCATACTAACGGCCATTTTGATTGATAAAATTGCAGATGAGATTTATTTTTTTCTCAGAGATTAATCTCACAGGTTGACGTAACCTAAAATCAAAACAAATTAAAGGTTTCTCTCAGACCTTGACCGATTTTTTTTTTGTTTGTTGAGAATAAAGGTTATAGAGTGACCTTTATTAAAAATTACAACAAATAACAGTTATTAAAAAACCTTTCAAAAGGCTGAGATTTATTTCTGATCTCTGCCCTTCAACCTACCAATGCATCTCAAAGTCAATGAACTCTGTATGATCCAATTGTTAATATAAAAAATACATTTGGCATACTTCAAATACTTACAAAGCAATAACATCACTCAAGCCTTCAAGAAAAAAAAAAAACAAACACACACAAAATACCACTTCACGCCAATATCCACAACTCACAGTAGCAAAGCCGATTTTAGGTTTAGAACATGGGTTAATGCCCTGTACTTTTAATTGCTTTCAATTTTGATTGCTTTCTAGTTTTTATAGTATTATCTCCCTTCAACATACCAATACATCTCAAAGTCAATGAACTCAGATATTATATACATATAATGTATATTACGTGGTATGTATATTGACATACTTTAAATCATGCACAAAATGCCACTTCACAGCAACACAAAACTGATTTTTCATTTAAGACATGGGTTAATGAAATGCACTTTTAATTGTTGATTGCTTCCAATTTTTCATATTGCTTTCATTTTTTTTATAATGCCTCTCAAAACAGTGTCGCTTATTTTTATGACCTTGATTTCCTATATGTTTATGTTTAAATCTTGGATTTTTCATTTTGCTAACCTAGAAGATTTTTTAACGGAAAAATTTTATGACCTTGGCTCCTAACATCATGGTTCCCCTTATATTTTATTGCATAACGTTACGCATGATCGCCTTTTTCAATTAACACACATACATACCTATATGTTATTGCCAACCTCTGTCCCTCTAAGTGAGTCCAATCATGACATAACATGAATTCATTATCAGCTAACTCCCTACTCTGTATAAGAAACACACAAAAGTACGTATATTAACATACTTTAAATCATGAACAAAAAAATATCACCTCACATCATTACAAAGTGGACGTTAATGACCTGTACTTTTAATTGCTTTCAATTTGTATTGCTTTCAAAATAATGTCGGCTATTTTTATGACCTTGATTTCCAATATGATTAAATCATTACAGGAAAATCTTGGATTTTTCATTTTCCTAACCTTGAAGAATTTTTAGCAGAAGAATTTTATGACAATGGGTCCCTACATCACCCTTCTTTTTACTGCTTAACGTAACGCATTATTGCCTTTTTTATTTAACTTGGACTTCGGACACAGTTTTTATTACTTTTACCACACGATTTTATTGCTTTTTAACGACCTAATTTGATTACTTTGAACATTAACCCCATTCACTTCCTGTCTCCACTCCATTATAGCTATACTACTTATATGGACCACATATTATACATTTTGAAATCAAAGTGTTGGCAATTTTGTCTTAGTAAAATGTAAAAATATCGCTCCTGATGTATTTTTCTTCACTTTTTGTTAAATGAGGTTTCTTATCACCTCAAACGCATATTAATAAATACCTTAAAGCAACTTATTTCCTTTGAAGTATGAGTAGGTATCTATCTGGTTTACTTTTCATGCGACAAAAGTGTCAACTAATTTGTTTATTTAATAATCAATTTGAGAGATTCCAACATTTTGAATATATTCGATAAGTTCTTTATTACAAACTGAAGATTATGTTTACTTGTTTTCAGTAGCAAAATATATAAACTCTTGTTGTTGGTAACTGAAATGACAATGGTGAACGATTTGTCGATTTCTGCAACGCCAACGGCCTTGTTATTGGAAGGACCATGTATAAACTCAGGGAAAGCAAAACCAAATAATTAACCATCACACTGCGCGTCAGCAACAATAAACCATCGTAAATAAAACACAAGAATTATAAGTGGAAAAGGCTATGAAAAAACCAATTCTTTATTTCCTTCACTAAAATACACACCGCTCAGTCCTGCTCGACCTTCTCTTTACAAAATCCTGCTGACAAACATTCTCGGTTTTTCGTTAAGTTTTTAAAAGAAAGATTTTATATAAGCTTATATATTTATAAAATACATCGACTGCAGAGTTGCCAGACTCATGATTTGAGTTGAGTTAGATCCTTGACCCCTCTAAGGGGCACAGGGCGTCAACTACCGCTACACGCCATCTCGTTCGGTTTCTGGAAATGTATTTCAGCTCTCCCCAACTTTTACCGAGCTTTTGTGATTCCTTGTCGACTGTTCTGCGCCAAGATTTTCTCTGGCCTCCAGGTCTTCTGCCATCTTGGATGAGTGGATCCCACTCCATTGCATGTCTTGCAATAGAGTCTGTACCACGACGTAGGGTGTGACCAATCCACTGCCACTTTCACTTTTTCTCACTTTCGCTCTTTATTATTATTTGAAAAAGATATATATTTCTAAAAACTGAAATATTTATTTTAATTCTTAATAAAAAACACGACTATTCAATGCGCTTTTGAATAGATTTTTAATGAAATTTGAACCTCATTGGACATAATAATTTAATAAAACTTTTCCTAGATACTCGTAAAAAACAAAAAGCTTTCATGACAAATTTTTTTTAAGGCTAAAACGTTTAAGAATAAAAAAACTATGTAAATATTCATTCATTGAATATAAATTTATTCAAATGCAAGAAACATTGACTTGAAAATGCAGAAAAAATAGCATACATAAATCGTTTAATATGAAAGTGATAGCTAAATAGCTGTCACAGAAAAAAGTCACAAAAATATGATTATCACCTGTGATAGTCACCTTACGCAGACGAAATTTGTCGATAATGACAAATATCACCTTAGCCGATTCCACCCCTGGTTTAACTGAAAACTTCAAAAAGGTGGTCGTCGACAAATCAAAAGACGTTCATTTGGCTAATAAATCCAACAAAACACTAAGCCACCTTTTCACTAAGCTTAAAGTTAAACCGGACAAAGACAAAGCAACGGATGTGATATACAAAATCAACTGTAAGGCCAAACCCGACGATCCTTTTAATCAATGCTATATTGGCACCACGAAACAGTTCCTTCGTCTTCGTTGTAAATTTATTACAATTTTTGATATTTTTACAATATGTAAGTCTAATTTTTAATGTTGTCATACAATTGTTAATATACTGTTTTTTTTTTTTATATATATATTTTGTTGTGCAATAAAGTTCCCCTGAAGAAGGCAGCAACCCCTGCCGAAACGTCGGGAAAAGCAAATCTAACTTGATTGTTTCATTGCCATATCCATTGTGACCAAATGAGCCGAAGGATAAATTAAGATTTTTATCTTATCCACTATTTAAGTATACTACGAATTGGTCATAATAATAATTCATTTTTAATGTATTTATTTTTTGTATTTTCACTAATCTTTTTCTGCATACATTATTTCTTTTTCTCATTTTTTTTTCTTACAAAGGAGAATGGGCATTTTGGTCAACCTATTGCCCACGAATGAGATATATATCGTTGAAAAGCTTAGCCCTAGTTCATCATTTTTTTTGTATGGACACAAAGTTGTAAACCATGAAGTTTAGGCAGTATATGGCAACAAAGACTGCAATTAGAGCAAAAATTAATTGCAATAGTGTTCCATTGGAATGACAGTATTGGTCACTTTCGATGAACTGAATAGTCCCCAAAATAAAGGAACTTTTACACCAATGGTTAATAATAGCGAATAATGTCATGCTTGGCGAACAATTCACTTAACAGTATGAAAATTCTACTTTTCTTATTCGATTTAGCGAAATTAATGAATGGGAATAATTGTCCGTCTAGTGCCCACAATTGAGGTATACAACATTGGAAAGCTTAGTTCAAGAGCATCATTTTTGTATATGGATACAGAACTGTAAACCATGGGGTTTAGGCAGTATATTACAAAATATAAAACAATTCGTCTATGTTAATTCGAATTTGCAAAATGTTTTTCCTTTTTTTTTTTTTTGGTCCCTTATTATAGCCAACTCCCACTGTTTATGACAAAAAAATACTCGTACGTTGGAATACTCCATAGTACCAAATCATTTTCATAGGTCTCGTTTCTGGGCACTAGGTAGACCAGGTCCCATATATTTTTGCACATTCTCCTTTCTGATTATTTCTCTTATTTATAATTAATCATCTCCACTGTCATTGGAATATATTTTTATTTAATGAAAACTTTTCTACTTTATCGTTATACGCTAACGTACGATGGAAAACAGATTTGAACCCTTTTATTCAAAAGTAAACTGGTTCGAACCACTTTATCAACGAAACCCCTAAAAATATGCTACCCGTTTTGTCAGCCTCCAACCAGTAAATTCAAATACTGATTACTGAGAGTTTCAGGCATTTCTTGCACAATTCACGTTTCTGGTGAAAACACCAGTCACGGAGCAGGGCATGACTAAGAGAAAGATTGTGAGTTGCGTGGCTCAACTTTATGATCCTAACGGATTTTTGGCTCCGGTTACTATCATAGGTAAAATTATTATTCAAGATATTTGACGTTTAGATGTGGAATGGGATGATAGGTTACCTAGGGAGATTGATGAGAGATGGAGTGCCTTTTGGAGAGAAATAATATGTTTAGAGAAGGTTAAGATTGAGAGATGGATAGGCACATCAGAAGGAATAGAGATGGAAATACATGGTTTTTCAGATGCTTCTGAAAGGGCATAAGGTGCAGCGATTTACGTCAGAACAGTGCGCTCTGATGGAAGGATTTTATCAA
Organism: Melangyna quadrimaculata; assembly: GCA_949320155.1. Taxonomy (NCBI): domain Eukaryota; kingdom Metazoa; phylum Arthropoda; class Insecta; order Diptera; family Syrphidae; genus Melangyna; species Melangyna quadrimaculata. Next base: position 281,440,572 of record OX439483.1, read on the forward strand.
ATTTGATAACGGCGAAAACACGGGTTGCGCCACTAAAGACATTGACAATACCGCGCCTTGAGCTTGCAGCAGCAGAATTGTGCTCATCAAGAGCATGGAGGAAGGAATAGAGTATAATCACTGGACGGATTCTTTAGTGACATTGCACTGGATAAACAAATTACCATGCAATTTAAAGACCTTTGTTGCGAATCGGGTTTCGTCTATACAGACAAACACTGAAATCAAGAGATGGAAGCATGTTGGATCAAAAAAGAATCCTGCAGATCTCTTGAGCAGGGGTATTAAGCCATCAGCGTTGATTAATAATAAGCTTTGGCTGCATGGGCTGGAATGGTTAATGAAACCTAGATCGTGCTGGTCATCTGAAAAGTTTGTGCCACATGTTTCAGATGGGGGGAGGGATGAGATGAAGGTTTTTCTAGTTACGAAATTCACAGAGCATTTATCTATTTACGTGAAGTGTTGGAGCAGGGCCATTCTATTGATAGAATACACATCTACATTAGGTTAGGAAATAAACATAATAAGCTATGTACTCCGTTTTATCAATACGACTAGGGCGAAGGTAGAGCAGCGAAAGAAGGATGAGAGAAGGTATGGGAAGCGACAAAGACGTTTTGCGCGTCAACTGAGAAGGAGAGAAGGTACAGACTTCAGCAGAGAAGATGGAATCAATTGATTATCTACTAAGAAAAGAGCAGGAAAAATATTATAGGCAGTAAATTAAGTGCATAGAGCAGGACAGGTGTTTGCCTGAAAAGAGCAGTATTGAGTCGTTAAAACCTTTTCTAGATGATAAAAGAGAAGGCATCCAGCTATCGTTCCTAATTGTTCTCGATTAGCTTGGGTGGTGATGGATAATGCACATAGCTTAACAAAGCATGGTGCAGTGCAGGTCATGATGCAGTACATTCGTCAGAGGTACTGGATTCCAAAAATCCGAAGTTTGTGTGCGATATAATCATAGCATCGAAATGCAATTGTTGGCCGATTTGCCGCCATAGAGAGTAACAGCAGGTAAAGCCTTTCTACACACAGGGGTAGATTATGCAGGTCCATTTGAGATCAAAATGATCGACAGAGCTGGGGAGCAAATAATAAGGCAGAAATGTTGGGTTTCCGTTTTTGTCTATCTAAAAACAAGAGCAGTGCGTATTGATTTGGTATCAAATCTTACATCAGCAGTGTTTGAAGCTTGTTTCGAAAGATTCATAGCGAGAAGGGGCAGATATGAAAGGTTGTATAGCGACAATCGTACAGCATTTGTCGGTGCAGCGAAGGGCAAAAGAGATTTGGCTTGCGAAGGGTACACTTGAGCATTTAAACTTGAAGGGGACGGAATGGACATTTATGGCTCCTGCCGCACCGCATTAAGGTGGTATCTATGAGGCAGCGGTCAAGTCGATGAAATATCATCTGACGAGAGTTGTAGGGGGTAAGGTTTTAACTTATGAACATTTTTTAACTTTACTTGCAGGAATAGAGGCAATCTTGAATTCAAGGCCGCTAAACCCACTGAGCGATGATCCAAATGATCTGCAGGCGTTAACGCCGGGACATTTTTTGGTTGGTGAACCTCTTGTGTTACCACTACCATTTGCGAAAAATGAGATGGCTGACTCGAAGGGGATAAGATAATGAAAGGAGCGTAGGACTATGCTTACGCATTTTTGGAGCAGGTGGAAGGAAGAATATCTATCTACTCTGTATGGGAGAAAGAAATGGCGAAGGGAAAACATGGCTTGAGAGAAGGACAATTGTGCGTGATAAAGAGCGAGAATTCCCCACCATCTGCACGGGCGATAGGGCGGATATTGAGGTTAATTCCAAGTAGAGATGGACTGGTGAGAAGCGTGGTGCTGCAAACAGCAACCAATCAACTTACGATGCCGGTACAGAAAATCTGTATCCTGCCGATCGAAGAGCTGGTTTGTCTCATATAATTATAAATATATTTATCTAATTTATAGCAGGAATATATATATATCTTTTTCAAATAATAATAAAGAGCGAAAGGTTAGAAAACCGTAGGTTTTCGCCGGGACTTTATCGAACTGCATGGGTCTGGCAACTCTGCAGTCGATGTATTTTATAAATATATAAGCTTATATAAAATCTTTCTTTCTTTCTTTTATTTTGTAAAGAGAAGGTCGAGCAGGACTGAGCGGTGTGTATTTTAGTGAAGGAAATAAAGAATTGGTTTTTTCATAGCCTTTTCCACTTATAATTCTTGTGTTTTATTTACGATGGTTTATTGTTGCTGACGCGCAGTGTGATGGTTAATTATTTGGTTTTGCTTTCCCTGAGTTTATACATGGTCCTTCCAATAACAAGGCCGTTGGCGTTGCAGAAATCGACAAATCGTTCACCATTGTCGTTTCAGTTACCAACAACAAGAATTTATATATTTTGCTACTGAAAATAAGTAAACATAATAATTTTTTTCAGTTCTTATCTGCATCTTGCTTGCAACACAAGTGTAATTTATCATATAATTTATTATGCTTTTGGCAAATTTAAAACCAAAAGAAAGAGGTGAAAATAGTGGAAATGCTGCAAATAAAATCAAAGCAGACAATACCAAAAACTTAGATGTCAGTAGAGATGTGCGAGATTCTACGAAAGGTCAACGACCCCTAAAAGGTACCTTGCCTTTTAATAGAAAAGCACACCCTAAATTGCATTCTTCTCTCACACCAAATCTCTATAAGTAAATTGAAAGTTACTCCCTCACCCTTCTCAGTTACTTCTATAAGACCAAGTAGTAACAATAAGTTACCAACAATTCCCAAAGATAAAAATACAAAACAACAAACACAACAACCTGATGCACTTTCTTCTTCTTCATCGAAAGCCAATGGCATAGCTCAAGATGTGCAGAAAGAAGAGGGCATAGTGCAAACAAATAATGACAACGACGAAGACGGCAGCGGCGGCGACGGTGCAACACCTCTCGTTGATTTGAATGGAATAAATTCTGCAACTCTTGGTAGAGATGAATTAGAAATTAGTTCTTTTCCTACTGCTGTCAACTTAGACATTGTTGGTACGTTAAGGAACGTGAGTGAGATGAACGCATCATGTATGAGTACAGAGACAGACAAAGTAGTCGATGATGAGATTTCTGTGAAAGCACAAAATGCTGACAATGTCTTGGCCTGTGCTGTTGTCGACGATTTTAAAACGATAAGTGTTAAAGCTAATCCAAATGCACCTCCTTCGTATAGCTTTAAGTCTGGTGTAAATATGGATGCGGATATCCTAAAGAAGAATATTTTTAGTAAGCTGAGATGCTTTCATTTGTCTAGCTTTATACTACGTTTCCACCAACCACTAAACCGAGATTTAGGTAACGAGATTTGTTTGGTGTTTCCACTGCACAAATAGAGGATTATGGCAAAACAGTCAAATGATGTTTCATTTTTTTGATATGAAGTGGAAGTGAGATAGATAGTTTTTGTTTACATTTCCATCTGTCAATAAACGAAAATAGGTCGGTTCCACAATTATTCTTCGAAAAAAAAGTTTGTTTGATTTGACAAACTAATGTTTCCAAGTAGATTTGAATGAGTTTTATTTGAAATCATCATTTGGGGAGATTAAAATTTGTATGGTAAATCTTGTAGATTTCAAGGAGATTTGTGATAATCTTGCTAAATCTCGGTTTAGTGTCCGGTGGAAACGTAGTATTAGGAAAGAAACATCAACTGAAAATATTACTTCTTATATTGAATCAAAGATTGGAATTGAGGCATCCATTTTCCCGTGTTACAAGTTAGTTATGCGCAATTGTGATGAGGAAAAGCTAAGATTTGTTAATTTTAAAATAGGCATTCCGTTGGAATATGTCAATTCGATTTTTAACTCTGAGCACTGGCGTAGGGGGATTCGTATTCGCCCATTTAACTACATGCCAAAAAACGATCGGCCACCGGAAACTGGAGTAGCGACTTGTTTATAAGTCCTCATTATATTCCTATGTTGATAATAATGTTCCTGCTGGTGCTGTTGCTGTTGATGAAAATTATGTTGCTGTTGATGAGTTTGTAGCTGATGTTGTTGTTGCTGATTCTACGGTTGCTATTGATAATGTAGCTATTGATGAATTAGTTGTGGTTGAGCCTGCTCTTCCGGAAGCTTTTATATACAATATTGATAAAGCTGTTGATGATTTTGTTGTTGCTGATGTTGTTATTGTTGCGGATTCAGTTGTTTCCTATAATAATAATGCTGATGTTGCTGATGTTGTTCTTGTTGCGAATTCAGCTGTTGCTTCCAATAATAATGCTAATGTTGATGATGCTGCTCCTGCGGTTGCTGTCGTTGCTGATGATGCTGATTTTCGATATGATAGTTCCAATATCTATTATCAAAATGTAGGTAGAGTAAGAACTAAATTGACTAGGTTATACTTTTACTTTGCTTCCCAAGATTATGACATAATTGTTTTAACGGAAACCTGGCTGAATGATAGTCATCTCACAAGTGAAATTTTTAATGCTAATCAATTTATTGTATATCGTAAGGATAGCTGTTCGATGACAACAGGATTTGATAGAGGTGGTGGAGTATTAATTGCAATTAGATCTAAACTTATTTCGAGTCAGATCGAATTATTATCTAGTCAAATGTCACACAATCTTGATATTGATCAATTAATTGTTAAAGTTTCATTTGGTAAAAATGTAAATTTATATATAAGCGTGAGCTATATTCGGCCAGGTAGTCCTCTAGAGCTTTATAACTTGCATTTATATAATCGTAGGTCGGTATTATGTAATTTAGGTCCCTCTGACCATGTTATTTGTTTGGGAGATTATAATATTGGTAATGTAGTTTGGATGTTTGATGATGAAGACAATTGTTTAGTTCCATTTAATGTTACAACTGACACAGAAAGTTCAGTCATTGATTTATATAGTCAGTTTAACTTAACGCAATTGAATGATATTCCAAATATGCTTAATCGCATTCTTGATTTAGTTTTTGTTAATAAAGAACTTGAAGTTTATATAGAAAAAAACAACTTTCCAGTTGTAGATAATACTATGCATCATGTATGTCTATTAATTAACTGTAAGTTATTGGTTTATATCTCAAACTCTCATGACATGATTGAGTCCTATGATTTCAAACGCGGTAACTTTGATGCAATGAATATATTTCTAGATTCTATAGATTGGGAAAACATATTTCTAAATTCTGAATTGGCTCATGCATATGAACTATTCAAATTTTATTTAAAAACAGCTTCTGAAAGTCGTTTTCCTAGAAAAATTGTAAAAACAAATTCCAATCCTCCTTGGTTTAACAAAAGGCTGTCAAATCTAAAAAATAAAAAAATAAGGCCTACAAGAAACACAAAAAGGATAGAAGTATTTGGGTAAACCACCAAAAGTATCTAAGTTTACAGAAAGAATTAGATGTGCTAAACAAGTTTTTATACAACGATTTCATATTAAATGCTGAATCACAAATCAAGGTAGATAGCAAACGTTTTTGGAATTTTGTAAATACAAAGAAAAAATCAACAGGATTACCGAAGTGTATGGAGTTTTCTGGCAGCATATCTAGTGACTTATCAACGATCTGCTATTTTTTTGCTGATTATTTTGAGTCGGTGTACTCGCATACGGCACCTTTCTCCTGCTAATGTAGTTGCTGTTGGAAGCATTCATCTAAGTCGAATGGAAGTTTATGAAGCTTTACAAAATATAGACGATAAAAAAGGTGCTGGACCTGACGGCATATCTCCTAAGGTCATAAAAAAATGTGCAAAGTCTCTTGCTTTACCACTATGCTTGGTTTTTAATATGTCTCTACTTACTGGTCAGTTCATTGATGAATGGAAAACATCTTTCATCTCCCCTATTTTTAAATCAGGGTCGAGACAGAAAGTATGTAACTATAGACCAATTTGTAAGTTTTCTGTTATTCCAATAATTTTTGAGAAGATTGTTTGCGAAAAACTTTATTTTATTACAAAAAATGTAATTGCTGAAACTCAACATGGTTTTGTATCGGGCAGATCCACGGCTACAAACCTCACAATTTTGTGTAACTCCGTAGTCAAAGGATTTGCTAGTGGGTTACAGACAGATATAGTTTTCACAGATTTTGCTAAGGCCTTTGATAGGGTAAATCATGAGGTTCTTGTCCATAAATTGTCGGTTCTGGGATTTCATTCTCATTTTTTAAAGTGGATATGCTCATATTTGAGTGGTAGGATCCAATTCGTAGAAATAGGTAAATTTAAGTCTAATGCGATTAATGTGACTTCAGGAGTACCCCAAGGAAGTCACATTGGACCTTTGTTTTTTATACTTTTCATAAATGATATCCCGGATACTTTCAAATTTTCAAACTATTTGCTGTATGCTGATGATGTAAAAAATTTCAAAAACATTAAATCTGTCGAAGACTGTCTCCTATTGCAAAGTGATCTGGAGAAGCTTGCGTTATGGTGTAGTAACAATTTACTCTTTTTGAATGTCTATAAGTGTGAAAGTCTTACGTGTTTTAGGAGCAACTCTCCTATATTATTCCATTATTCAATCAACAATAGTGTCCTTGAAAAAGTAATTCAAAAGAAAGACCTCGGGGTTATATTCGATCGTAAGTCGCTTTTAATTACCATATTGAATATATAGTTAATAAAGCGTATAAGATGTTAGGTTTTGTAAGAAGGAACACGAAGGAATTTTCCGATCCCTACACACTCAAATGTCTTTACTCTGCCTTTGTCAGATCTAATCTCGAATATTGTAGTGTTGTCTGGAATCCCTATTACAAAAAAACATTCCTCTAGGATAGAAAGAGTACAGAGTACAATACCTTTAATAAGCTTAACTGGAATATACCCAGACCTACATATACAGTAAGGTGTCAGCTTTTTGATATGCAAATGCTAGAGATGAGAAGAAGATTTTTTTCAATAATGATGATCAAAGATACTTTAAGTAATCATATAAATTGCTCATACCTACTTGAGCGAATGAACTTTTATTTCCCTAGTAGAAGCCTCCGAATGTGTTTTTATCTACGTGATGATTTTTATAGAAGCAATTATGGAAGAAATGAACCTATATCCCTTTGCATCAGAGAAACCAATAGCGTTTTACACTGTATAGATATTTTTCAAGTCTGTTCAAGAGATTTTTTTAAAAAAAATGTCATGATTGTTTTAATGTCCTGTTAACTTAATCCTTATTTTATTAATTTTATTTATTATTATTTTATTAACACTTACTGTACATATTAATTTATATTATTTTCCTTATTATATTTATCTATATTAAAGCGTAATTTAAAAGATGTTATAAACTCTAATTGATGAAATTAACATAAACTAAAAAACTAAACTATAATCTTCAGTTTGTAATAAAGAACTTATCGAATATATTCAAAATGTTGGAATCTCTCAAATTGGTCATTAAGTAAACAAATTAGTTGACACTTTTGTCGCATGAAAAATTACAAAAGCGTTGTGTATGTACCTGGGGTGGAATCACGTTAGGTGATTGGTGATCATCACATTTGTGACAGTCACATGTGATAGTATTTGATTTTCCATCTGCGTAAAGTGATCCTTATCTTATTAATTTTATTTATTATTATTTTATTAACACTTACTGTACATATTAATTTATATTATTATCTTTATTATATTTATCTATATTTAAGCGTAATCTAAAAGATGTTATAAACTCTAATTGATGAAATTAACGTAAACTAAAAACCTAAACTATAATCTTCAGTTTGTAATAAAGAACTTATCGAATATATTCAAAATGTTGGAATCTCTCAAATTGATCATTAAATAAACAAATTAGTTGACACTTTTGTCGCATGAAAAGTGGCCCTTATCAGCTGGTATAATAATGATGTTTTTATGCTGTTTTAGAAATTGTATGGCTTGTTTGTTTACATTTAGCATATACTTGGCAAATTGATTGTTACGTTGGTGTCGATGGAACAAGTGTAGCATATTGCTATATTGTGCTCTGATCATCTCTTGTTCCCTCTCGTCTTGCACATTACGAATAACCTCTTCACCATCAGCTATTAATTGAAAGAGTGAGAAGGTTTTTTTGTCACCTGTTGACAAAAAAACCTTCCCGCTCTTTTAAGGGCAAATTTCTTTCCAATCGATAACACCCATTTGATTTCAAGGGGAAATTGTACGTTTGTTCTATTATCAAACCGCTTTTCGTGCATTTCAATATTAAATGATTTCCAACGTGATGATTTGAGTTGGTCTATTTTCTGTGCGTTTAGTTGTTCTTTTTTATTGTCTCTAAAAGCTTGTTTTTGTTTTGTTGTGACCTGTTTATATTCGTTTGGCGATAGTTCATTTTTTACGCGCAGGCCGAGAAGGCAAAGTAAATTGTTTGTGCGTTTTATTTTATGGTGAATCTCGGATGTCTCGATGTTTAGAACCTTTTGGTGGAATTTAAGTTCAATCTTAACATAAATATCCAAGAAGCAGAAGCTGTTTTGTGTTAACGTCGTCTATGAAATTGCCATGCTATGAACTTTCGAAATATGTAGGGAGGGTATTACAGTACGCGACAGCAAAATCAAGCTACTCGGTAAAAAATTCGTATGAATTTATGGAAAAAGCAAAAATTGTTAAATTTCAAAAGAATGATGTTGTGGTCTCACACGATGTTGTCTCCTTTTCACAAACATTCCCGTCCATTTAGCTATAACTATAGTTAAAAAAAGATGGGATGTATTAAGTGAAAACACAACGTTGAACTAGGGAAAATTCTTGGAAATTCTCGATTTTTGCTTAAAAGAGAACAACTATTTACAGTACAAGGATGACATCTACAAGCAGATTTTTGGAATGCCTATGGGTAATCCATTGTCGCCAACTTGGTCCTTGATTATTTGCTTGATGAATGTCTGAAAAAAATGGAAGAAAAACCGAGGTTCGTTTCAAAATATGTAGATGACATTTTTGTGATCATAAACAAAGACAAAATCGATGATGTTCTTAGATCCCTGAACGGGTTCCATCCAAAGATCCAATTCACAATTGAGATGGAAAAGAACTGTGAAATAGCATTCCTTGACCTGAAAATTCGTCGGGAGAACGTGTTTAACTGGCACCATAAAGACACAGCGTCGGGAAGACTAATTTATTTTAACTCTAACCAAGCTTAGCACATCATTATCAAGATAAGAAATTTAATAACGCCAATGAAATAAAAATCACCAAAATACTGCAAGATAATGGGTTTCCCTCCTCAGTTATACGTGGTCTCATACAAAAGCAAAAGATCAAAGCTCCGCAGAACCTGAAAGCGGATTGTCCTATTGGATACTACAAAAGCGTTGTGTATGTACCTGGGGTGGAATCACGTAAGGTGATTGGTGATCATCACATTTGTGACAGTCACATGTGATAGTATTTGATTTTCCATCTGCGTAAAGTGATCACCAAAAAATTATGCAAATTTGGTATCACTTTGAGAGAAAATATTGATTTTCACAAATACTAGCAAGATTTGACATCTCTCTCAAGTCAATTTGAAGGTTTTTTTTATTCCAGACGCCAAATTTATTTAAGAGTGTTAAAATTTAACAAATTTTAGTGAATAATTGCAAGAAAATCAAGCAATACTGTGCGTTGGTTAGATTTTAAATATTGAAAAATATAAATAAGTTTCGAGTTCAAGTGATTAAACCACACCGTCGCCGATGTGCTTCTCTGCTGATTGAAAGAAACCCGCGCTCCAAATTCCCTGCACCCATTATTGAAGATTAGTTTTTTTCTTGAACAAAAGCACAATTGTTTTCGTTAATTTTTGCAACCATTCACTGAAATCAATTTATTTTAATTCTTAATAAAAAAAAACACGACTATTCCTTGACCTGAAAATTTGTCGGGAGAACGTGTTTAACTGGCACCATAAAGACACAGCGTCGGGAAGACTAATTAATTTTAACTCTAACCAAGCTAAGCACATCATTATCAACACGGCTTCCAACCTTATTAGCAAAGTATTCACGCTGAGTGGTAAGAAATTTAATAACGCCAATGAAATAAAAATCACCAAAATACTGCAAGATAATGGGTTTCCCTCCTCAGTTATACGTGGTCTCATACAAAAGCAAAAGATCAAAGCTCCACAGAATCTGAAAGCGGATTGTCCTATTGGATACTACAAAAGCGTTGTGTATGTACCTGGGGTGGAATCACGTAAGGTGATTGGTGATCATCACATTTGTGACAGTCACATGTGATAGTATTTGATTTTCCATCTGCGTAAAGTGATCACCAAAAAATTATGCAAATTTGGTATCACTTTGAGAGAAAATATTGATTTGCACAAATACTAGCAAGATTTGACATCTCTCTCAAGTCAATTTGAAGTTTTTTTTTATTCCAGACGCCAAATTTATTTAAGAGTGTTAAAATTTAACAAATTTTAGTGAGTAATTGCAAGAAAATCAAGCAAAACTGTGCGTTGGTTAGATTTTAAATATTGAAAAATATAAATAAGTTTCGAGTTCAAGTGATTAAACCACACCGTTGCCGATATGCTTCTCTGCTGATTGAAAGAAACCCGCGCTCCAAATTCCCTGAACCCATTATTGAAGATTAGTTTTTTTCTTGAACGAAAGCACAATTGTTTTCGTTAATTTTTGCAACCATTCACTGAAATCAATTTATTTTAATTCTTAATAAAAAAAAACACGACTATTCAATGCACTTTTGAATAGATTTTTAATGAAATATAAATATATATCCCGCTATAAATTAGATAAATATATTTATAATTATATGAGACAAACCATCTCTTCGATCGGCAGGATACAGATTTTCTGTACCGGCCGCGTAAGTTGATTGGTTGCTGTTTGCAGCACCAGCTTCTCACCAGTCCATCTCATCTTGGAATTAATTTCAATATCCGCCCTATCGCCCGTGCAGATGGTGGAGAATTCTCGCTCTTTATCACGCACAATTGTACTTCTCTCATACAGAGTAGATAGATATTCTTACTTCCACCTGCTCCAAAAATGCGTAAGCATAGTCCTACGCTCCTTTCATTATCTTATCCCCTTCGAGTCAGCCATCTCATTTGTCGCAAATGGTAGTGGTAACACAAGAGGTTCGCCAACCAAAAATTGTCCCGGCGTTAACGCCTGCAGATCATTTGGATCATCGCTCAGTGGGTTTAGCGGGCTTGAATTCAAGATTGCCTATATTCCTGCAAGTAAAGTTAAAAAATGTTCAAAAGTTAAAACCTTACCCTCTACAACTCTCGTCAGATGATATTTCATCGACTTGACCGCTGCCTCATAGAAACCACCTTGATGCGGTGCGGCAGGAGCCATAAATTTCCATTCCGTCCCCTTCAAGTTTAAATGCTCAAGTGTATCCTTCGCAAGTCAAATCTCTTTTGCCCTTCGCAATTCCTTCGCTGCACCGACAAATGCTGTACGATTGTCGGTATACAACCTTTCACATCTGGACTTAATACCCCTGCTCAAGAGATCTGCAGGATTCTTTTTTGTTCCAACATGCTTCCATCTCTTGATTTCAGTGTTTGTCTGTATAGACGAAACCCGATTCGCAACAAAGGTCTTTAAATTGCATGGTAATTGTCACTGTCTTTAGCGGCTCAACCCGTGTTTTTGCCGTTATCAAATTTGATAAAATCCTTCCATCAGAGCGCACTGTTCTGAAGTAAATCGCTGCACCATATGCCCTTTCAGAAGCATCTGAAAAACCATGTATTTCCATCTCTATTCCTTCTGATGTGCCTATCCATCTCTCAATCTTAACCTTCTCTAAACATATTATTTCTCTCCAAAAGGCACTCCATCTCATCAATCTCCCTAGGTAACCTATCATCCCATTCCACTTCTAAACGCCAAATATCTTGAATAATAATTTTACCTATGATAGTAACCAGAGCCAAAAATCCGTTAGGATCATAAAGTTGAGCCACGCAACTCACAACCTTTCTCTTAGTCATGCCCTGCTCCGTAACTGGTGTTTTCACCAAAAACGTGAATTGTGTAAGAAATGCCTGAAACTCTATAAGTAATCAGTATTTGAATTTACTGGTTGGAGGCTGACAAAACGGGTAGCATATTTTTAGGGGTTTCATTGATAAAGTGGTTCGCCGGTTTACTTTTGAATAAAAGGGTAACGATAAAGTAAAAAAGTTTTCATTAAATAAAAATATATTCCAATGACAGTGGAGATGGTTAATTATAAATAAGAGAAATAATCAGAAAGGAGAATGGGCAAAATTATATGGGACCTGGTCTACCTAGTGCACAGAAACGAGACCTATGAAAATGATTTGGTACTATGGAGTATTCCAACGTACGAGTATTTTTTTTGTCATAAACAATGGGAGTTGGCTATAATAACCGACCAAAAAAAAAATAAGAAAAACACTTTGCAAATTCGAATTAACATAGACGATATTGTCAATTGTTTTATATTTTGTAATATACTGCCTAAACCCCATGGTTTACAGTTCTGTATCCATATACAAAAATGATGCTCTTGAACTAAGCTTTCCAATGTTGTATACCTCGTTTGTGGGCACTAGACGGACAATTATTCCCATTCATTAATGTCGCTAAATCGAATAAAAAAAAGTAGAATTTTCATACTGTTAAGTGAATTGTTCACCAACCATGACATTATTCACTATTATTAGCCATTGGTATAAAAATTCCTTTATTTTGGGGACTATTCAGTTCATCGAAAGTGACCAATACTGTTTTTTGCTCTAATTGCAGTCTTTGTTGCCATATACTGCCTGAACTTCATGGTTTACAACCATACAAAAAAATGATGTGGGCAATAGGTTGACCAAAATGCCCATTCTCCTTTTTAAGAAAAAAAAAAAATGAGAAAAAGAAATAATGTATGCAGAAAAAGATTAGTGAAAATACAAAAAAAAAAAAAAAATAGATACATTAAAAATGAATTATTGACCAATTCGTAGTATACTTAAATAGTGGATAAGATAAAAATCTTTTTTTGGTTACAATGGATATGGCAATGAAACAATCAAGTTACATTTGCTTTTCCCGACGTTTCGGCAGGGGTTGCTGCCTTCTTCAGGGGAACTTTATTGCACAACAAAATATATATGTAAAAAAAAAAAACAGTATAATAACAATTGTATGACAACATTAAAAATTAGACTTACATTTTGTAAAAATATCAAAAATTGTAATAAATTTACATTTAATAAAATTTTTAAATTTATGCACTTCATAATGAAGTTCAGTCTTGTACTTTATAAAACTTAAAAAGAATAAACAAAAACAAGCAATTGACGTTTAGTCAGTGACAAGTAAGCAATATACAGCGGATATGTTGTGTGTGTCGAGCTTTCGGTTCATGGTGTTGCGGTTGTTAATGATGTGCAACGTTTCAAGAGTGTATCGCTTTGACGCGTGCCGCTCGGTTTGGAGAATTTGGCCATCTTCGAAGTCTGGAGAATGGACGCTTTCAATTATGTGACTCGCTAATGCAGTTTTTATCAGGCTTGTTAGATTTTATGTCAGATTTGTGGTTAGACATACGTTGACGAAGGAACTGTTCTGTGGTGCCAATTTAGCATTGATTACAAGGATCGTCGGGTTTGGCCTTACAGTTGATTTTGTATATCACATCCGTTGCTTTGCCCTTGTCCGGTTTAACTTTAAGCTTAGTGAAAAGGTGGCTTAGTGTTTTGTTGGATTTATAAGCCAAAAGAACGTTTTTTGATTTGTCGACGACAACCTTTTTGAAGTTTTCAGTTAAACCAGAGGTGGAATCGGCTAAGGTGATATTTGTCATTATCGACAAATTTCGTCTGCGTAAGGTGACTATCACAGGTGATAATCATATTTTTGTGACTTTTTTCTGTGACAGCTATTTAGCTATCACTTTCATATTAAACGATTTATGTATGCTATATTTTCTGCATTTTCAAGTCAATGTTTCTTGCATTTGAATAAATTTATATTCAATGAATGAATATTTACATAGTTTTTTTTATTCTTAAACGTTTTAGCCTTAAAGAAAAATTTGTCATGAAAGCTTTTTGTTTTTTACGAGTATCTACGAAAAGTTTTATTAAATTATTATGTCCAAAAGTGCATTGAATAGTCCTGTTTTTTTTATTAAGAATTAAAATAACTTGATTTCAGTGAATGGTTGCAATAATTAACAAAAACAATTGTGCTTTTATTCAAGAAAAAAACTAATCTTCAATAATGGGTACAGGGAATTTGGAGCGCGGGTTTCTTTCAATCAGCAGAGAAGCACATCGGCGACGGTGTGTGGTTTAATAACTTGAACTCGAAACTTATTTATATTTTTCAATATTTAAAATCTAACCAACGCACATAGGGGTATTTGCCTCGAAAAACCGCTCAAAAATATTTTTTTGTTTTAATGAAGTGATACTTGGCTGAAACAACTGTAAAAGGGATTTAAAGCTTATTTCTATCGAATTAAGGTATAAATAAGGTATTTTGGATAAATTTGGTTCATAATTTATTAATTTCTTCAATAAGGATGAAATGAATAGATGGAACTTAAAGTTATTCAGTGAACTCTTCCCAGGATTCTTCGTCATCAATACATTCCTCAGCTGTTTCTTCATCTTCACTATCATTAGATATTGTAGTATCATTAAAATTTGTTAATGTTGATGAATCATGAATCCGGGAAATAAGCATTTCAAGGGCTTCTTTGGAAAATTGCGTAGATTTTTTAACAGGCAAAGATCTTAAACTGGTTATTAGAGGATCTGAACTTAAAAGTAAACTACAGATAGTATGAAAAATAGAATTATATATTATTTTCCACTACTAATAAAGTTTTAAAAACCTGTTAAGTACATCCAAGTTGCACTCCGTCCTTGAAAACTTCCTTGCAAAATTCAACCGTTACAACCTGAAATGCTTGTTCCGTGCTTCTGCTGCTTCTTCGGATAGCTGCCAAATAGGTAAAAGAGCATTTTGAATAACTTCCGGTCCATGTATAAGAATCTTGTGCATCGTTGGAGTCTTGGGATGCCACGGATAAAGCTCAACATAAAACTTTGCCGTATCAAAAGCAAATGCTTCAAATTTTGAAGCATCTATTTCAAATCCACTTGAAAGAACTTCCAATATGATTTTTAATCTAACTATGAGTTGTAAATCAACACCAGTTATTTCAGCAACTAGTTCTGGATTGCTAAAAAACCTTCGGCTTGTATTGCCATCATTAGTATTCCCAAAACCAGGTTTGGGTACATCAACGATGAGTCGGAGTTTTGATTTAAACTTTTCTTGTATATCAGTTTTCTTTCTTTAAGAATAATTTTTTCTGAAGAGTTCTTAGCTGCCATTTCTTCAACGGAATCTTGTAAGCAAGATGAAGAATGCTTTCAAAAAACCGTATCCTCGCATGCAAAATTGACAATCCAAATTTTATCGCATCTTTATCAACTTCTTTTCTTCTAGAAAGATCATTAAAATCTTTTGAAGTAAGTCCACAAATATAACACTTCATTGTAGATTTTGTGTTAGTTGCCGCGTTGCACACTTTTCCATCGACCATTCTAAAAGCTAACGTGTGTTTTACTTCCAATGTTCTATCGCCTTCTATCAATGTTTTGTTCAATCTACTTATCTTGGATTCAATATCAGCTATTTCACTTTGCGTAATATCAAGAGATTCTCTTACAAAGCTAATTTTTATTGGACGGCAATATCGTGGCGAGGTTGGCGTTGGATTTTGCCAAATAATTTTGTTGTTTGAACTACAAAACAAATGCAGGGGCAAAAATGAACTTTGGAAGATATTAGCATCTGAATCGGAACTGCTTTCAAACTTTAGCTTGAATTGCGTTTGTTGCGAACCATCACATCCCCATTTTGATACAAGTTCTAAGGACCTGCACTCGTTTTCATTTAATGTTGCTAGTACCTCATCCAAATACAACAATAAGCGTTCAGCTGTATGGTTTAATAGATTTTGCAAGTTAACTTGAGCCAAAGTTTCTGTTACAGTATATGACTCGGGGATTGGATAGCATTGTTTTTTGCTTTTTGGAGAATACTATAGCAACTAGTTCTCACTACTTCATACTGTTTACGTGAAAGATTTGCTTCAACAAAAAAGACAACAAAAAGAGTGGATAATTTTTCACTTTGCCGTTGAAAACTAACGGACAAAGCTTTTTGATATCTCTTTGCCCTCGCAGGAGAGGCGATGATTTCTTTAAGTATTTTAGAAGCTTGCGATTTTCCGGTTTCACGTAATATCATTTCGGTAGCAAATGCAAGTTTCTCCGTTTCATTATCGTCACGTAAACTTTGCGTTCTTCTTCTCTTGCTCTGTACGCTAAGCTCTGTAAAAGGTTTACACGGCCGACCACGTCCAAGCGAAATTGGTACCTCAAAAACTCCCTGAAGCCAAACTTCATTTTTTTTTTTTAAATCTATCATTTGTCCGTTGTGAACTTAACCATCTTGACTTAAATTCATACCTTAATACAATTTAAGAGATTTAAAGTTGAAATTGCATATACAAATAAAGTCCAATTAAATTAAATAGGTACCTTAAAAGTCCAATTTTAAGTCTAAAATCTTTAAGTTTTTCCTCCGTGCAAGACGCTTTATTGAGTAAATAGCTCTGAAGATGATCTAATTTGGCATCAAAATCATTCTCACTACACTCATTTATAACATCACATAACTGTTTTTTTTTTGTTAAAATGCACAATCAAGACGATCCTTCAAGGAAAAGAATTAATTTTGTAATAAATAGCTTTTTTTATTTTTATTAGACTAGACACTCATCAGGGACGATACAATCTCGAGGGGCAGATATGGGCAGCATTTTTTTTTTGTTTTTGCTTCTTGATACCTTTCTCTAAGAGCTGATACCAAAAACGTTATCGAATAACACCGAATAATATAACAAAAGGTCCACAATAAAAAAAAAATGAAAAAAAACTGCCCCTTTGCATAAATTTTAAAACAAATTAATTTTCTTTTAAATAAAAGCTTAAATATTCATCAAAACAGCTTTATAATAAAGAAAATACCTGCAGACGAACCCTCCATAACAAAAAACTTTGCAATCAATATCAAAAAACAATATAAACTTAATTAATTAGCGAAGGTATTTTTCACACAAATCAACTGATGCACAGTGCAAGCTTACGATCGATGACTTTCAACTGATGTTGTGGCGAAGTGTGTGCATAAAAATAAAAAAAACCGTTCACCATTTTTTATTTAACTACAGCTAGGAACAAAATTACTTCTGAACTCTAAATTTTGAAAAATTGATTTTTGAGCGGTTTTTCGAGTCAAATACCCCAATGTGCAACGCACAGTTTTGCTTGATTTTCTTGCAATTATTCACTAAAATTTGTTAAATTTTAACACTCTTAAATAAATTTGGCGACTGGAATAAAAAAAACCTTCAAATTGACTTGAGAGAAATGTCAAATCTTGCTAGTATGAGTGCAAATCAATATTTTCTCCCAAAGTGATACCAAATTTGCATAATTTTTTGACGATCACTTTACGCAGATGGATAATCAAATACTATCACATAAGAGTGTCACAAATGTGATGATCACCAATCACGTGATGTGATTTCACCCCAGGTACATACACAACGCTTTTGTAGTATCCAATAGGACAATCCGCTTTTAGGTTCTGTGGAGCTTTGATCTTTTGCTTTTGTATGAGACCTCGTATAACTGAGGAGGGAAACCCATTATCTCGCAGTATTTTGGTGATTTTTATTTCATTGGCGTTATTAAATTTCTTATCACTCAGCGCGAATACTTTGCTAATAAGGTTGGAAGCCGTGTTGTTAATGATGTGCTTAGCTTGGTTAGAGTTAAAATTAATTAGTCTTCCCGACGATGTGTCTTCATGGTGCCAGTTAAACACGTTCTCCCGACGAATTTTCAGGTCAAGGAATGCTATTTCACAGTTATTTTCCATCTCAATTGTGAATTGGATCTTTGGATGGAACCCGTTCAGGGATCTAAGAACATCATCGATTTTGTCTTCATTTATGATTGCAAAAATGTCATCTACATATTTTGAAACAAACCTCGGTTTTTCTTCCATTTTTTTTTCCAGACATTCATCAAGCAAATAATCAAGGACCAAGTTGGTTATAGTCGGCGACAATGGATTACCCATAGGCATTCAAAAAATCTGCTTGTAAATGTCATCCTTTTACTGTAAACAGTTGTTCTCTTTTAAGCAAAAATCGAGAATTTCCAAGAGTTTTCCCTAGTTCAACGTTGTGTTTTCACTTATTACATCCCATCTTTTTTTAACTATAGTTATAGCTAAATGGACGGGAATGTTTGTTGAAAGGAGACAACATCGTGTGAGACCAAAACATCATTCTTTTGAAATTTAACAATTTTTGCTTTTTCCATAAATTCATACGAATGTTTTACCGATTTTTTTTTTGATCTTACTGTCGCGTACTGTAATACCCTTCCTACATATTTCGAAAGTTCATAGCATGGCAATTTCATAGACGACGTTAACACAAAACAGCTTCTGCTTCTTGGATATTTATGTTAAGATTGAACTTAAATTCCACCAAAAGGTTCTAAACATCGAGATAACCGAGATTCACCATAAAATAAAACGCACAAACAATTTACTTTGCCTTCTCGCCCTGCGCATAAAAAATGAACTATAGCCAAACGAATATAAACAGGTCACAACAAAACAAAAACAAGTTTTTAGAGACACGTACAATAAAAAAGAACAACATCATCACGTTGGACATCATTTAATATTGAAATGCACGAAAAATGGTTTGATAATAGAACAAACGTACAATTTCCCCTTGAAATCAAATGGGTGTTATCGATTGGAAAGAAATTTGCACTACCTGTTGACAAAAAAACCTTCCCGCTCTTTTAATTAATAGCTTATGGTGAAGAGGTTATTCGTAATGTGCAAGACGAGAGGGAACAAGAGATATTCAGAGCACAATATAGCAATATGCTACACTTGTTCCATCGACACCAACGCAACGATTTGCCAAGTATATGCTAAATGTAAACAAACAAGCCATACAATTTCTAAAACAGCATAAAAACATCATCATTATACCAGCTGCCCTTAACGTTATTGTGGCGATGGAACGAGAAGAATATGATAATAATATGTGCGACCTTTTATCCGACCGCAGTACATATAGACGAGTGCGGAATAATCGATCAACAACACTGCAGATTTGCAACAACGAATTGGTGAAATGGCTGAGCAACAACAAATTTAAAGACGATCGGGAAAAAACGAAGATGACTACGTATACGGCACATCGTCCATCAATCTATGGCTTGCCGAAAATACACAAGCCAAATCTGCCCTTGCGTCCCATTACGTCGTCTATGAAATTGCCATGCTATGAACTTTCGAAATATGTAGGAAGGGTTTTACAGTACGCGACAGCAAGATTAAGCTACTCGGTAAAAAATTCGTATGAATTTATGGAAAAAGCAAAAATTGTTAAATTTCAAAAGAATGATGTTTTTGTCTCACTTTTTACAAACATTCCCGTCCATTTAGCTATAACTATAGTTAAAAAAAGATGAAATGTAATAAGTGAAAACACAACGTTGAACCAGGGAAACTTCTTGGAAATTCTCGATTTTTGCTGAAAAGAGAACAACTATTTACAGTACAAGGGTGACATTTACAAGTAGATTTTTGGAATGCCTATGGGTAATCCATTGTCGCCAACTTGGTCCTTGATTATTTGCTTGATGAATGTCTGAAAAAATGGAAGAAAAACCGAGGTTCGTTTCAAAATATGTAGATGCCATTTTTGCGATTTTTGCGACAAAATCGATGATGTTCTTAGATCCCTGAACGGGTTCCATTCAAAGATCCAATTCACAATTGAGATGGAAAAAAACTGTGAAATAGCATTCCTTGACGTGAAAATTCGTCGGGATAACGAGTTTCTCGTGTTTAACTGGCAGCATAAAGACACAGCGTTGGGAAGACTAATTAATTTTAACTCTAACCAAGCTAAGCCCATCATTATCAACACGACTTCCAACCTTATTAGCAAAGTATTCACGCTGAGTGATAAGAAATTTCATAACGCCAATGAATTAAAAATCACCAAAATACTGCGAGATAATGGGTTTCCCTCCACAGCTCCACAGAACCTGGAAGCGGATTGCCCTATTGGATACTACAAAAGCGTTGTGCATGTACCTGGTTTAACTGAAAACTTCAAAAAGGTTGTCGAAGACAAATCAAAAGACGTTCTTTTGGCTTATAAATCCAACAAAACACTAAGCCACCTTTCCACTTAGCTTAAAGTTAAACCGGATAAAGACAAAGCCACGGATGTGATATACAAAATCAACTGTAAGGGCAAACCCGACGATCCTTGTAATCAATGCTTTATTGGCACCACAAAACAGTCCCTTCGTCAACGTATGTCTAACCACAAATCTGACATAAAATCTAACAACCCTGGGAAAACTGCATTAGCACATAATTGAAAGCGTCCATTCTCCAGACTTCGAAGATGTCCAAATTCTCCAAACCGAGCGGCACGCTTCAAAGCGATACACTCTTGAAACGTTGCACATCATTAACAACCGCTACAACATGAACCGAAAGCTAGACACACAAAACATATCCGCTGTATATTGCTCACCTGTCACTGACTAAACGTCAATTGCTTGTTTTTGTTTATTTTTTTTAAGTTTTATAAAGTACAAGACTGAACTTCATTTCGAAGTCCAAAAATTTAAAAATTTTATTCAATGTAAATTTATTACAATTTTTGATATTTTTACAAATTGTAAGTCTAATTTTTAATGTTGTCATACAATTGTTATTATACTGTTTTTTTTTTTTGTTTGTATTTTGTTGTGCAATAAAGTTCCTCTGAAGAGAGCAGCAACCCCTGCAGCAACCCCTGCCGAAACGTCGGGAAAAGCAAATGTAACTTGATTGTTTCATTGCCATATCCATTGTGACCAAAAAAGCCGAAGGATAAATTAAGATTTGTATCTTATCCCCTAGTTAAATAAAATAGATACATGGGCGAAAAAGGGATTCGAACCGGGAACGATGGCCTCGGCGGCGCCATCAACAGGACCACAGGACCACAGGACCACAGGACCATGCTTTGGTATAGGAGAGATGCGACGATTTAAATGTAAGAGAAGAAGCAAAAACACAAGTGGATATAACAAAGAAAAATACCATATGGATATGATACAAGTGAACTATTAGAAGGAATGGATTCGTTAACCTATACAAAGACATGTATTGGTATGGGTGATGAATTGTTTTCCGCCTTTTTTTAATTTTAAGAATTTTAACCAAAAATCCAAAATTTTGATACATTTATATGTCAAAAATTCAAGAGGTATTTGAAAACAAAAATTGGATTTTTGCGATTAAAATTCGATCAAGAAAATGGAAAAAAGTTGACTTTGGAATCGCAAACTATCAGCCCCCGTGTTTAGGAAAACTACACCATGGAATAAGAATTTTGTGGACTCAAATTAAAGGCAATTGCTTACTGCTCCATTTGAGTCCGGAACATTCTAATTCCATGGTGTAGTTTTCCTAAACACGGAAGTTTAAATAACTATTTTAAGTTATATGAAGGGCAAATAAATATACTTACTGGAAATTTATAATTTGAAGGTTTTGGTTGGGTTTTTATTTCGGAGTTTTTATAGCGATTTTTATTGGATAAGTGCGAACTAGGTTTTTTAACTCCTAACATTTTGGTCCTTATCGAGCCATTGAAAAGTGAATCGGAAAGCGATTGTTGTGGTTGCAAACCCAGTTAAAAGAAAAACAAAAAAACAATACAAAAAAAAGACAAAGTGAAGCGACGATTCGTCGCGATTTTTTCAATTTTATTTTGTCGAATAGAATATTTACAAAACATTTGATTGATATAAACATTAAAAACATTATAAGGAGTGATATTCAGCGGCAGTTTACTTCAAACAAGCTATGGAGGAATCCAGAATACATTTCTCAATAAGGAGTCCGGGAGGGTGTTGCCAGCTGCTGCACTGAAAACAAAAAGTGAGTACAATTTACTTACATTTTATAATTTATAAAACAAATTGTTTTTAAAAATGGTTGAGTCGAAGAGTGGCTCATTATTGCAAGGGAATTTCGAGGCAATATGAAATGTTTAAAAAGATGGTTGATCCTTCTCGACGAACAAAAAATTATGTCTTAACGCTTCTCGAAATGTTGGAAATCGATTTTTCGTCGATTGACAGAAGGTTTGATGATATCCAACGCGATGAAGAGATCTCGAAGGAAAATAATTTGAATGCTTTGAAGGATATCGTAAATCAAACAAACAAAATATACATGCGTTACAAATCGGAGCTTTCAAATGAGTTAAGGACAAATTTAATACCCATCAAAGCAGAAGAACCTGTAAAGTCATCTGAATCTCAAAATTCAATTACTATCCATCTCATACAAATATGTAATCAGCAATAGCAACACTGAATTTGAAAATTCAGACTCCCAATCCCATTCTTATTTAAAACAACTGCAACCCAACACAAATACACAACAATCCGCCCCCAAGCAACATTCACCTAACACAAATTACTCAAACTCACTCATTTCTACTCAAGCTACGTCCAATTCAAACACTCGTATCCACTCATCTACTCATAGACAGTCAAATAAAATTCAAAAATCATTTACTCACCCAAACATACACAGTCCAAAATCGTTTCCAAAAACTCATGTCTATAAACCCACTCATACACAGTCAATTACAAATAAAACTTCATTTACTCATTCAAACAATAATATTCAACTTCAAACACATCATTTACCCAAGCACAAAAACACAATTACATCTACTTTTCAACACGGCCTATACGAAGATTCTTTGAAGAAACACAATAAGCTGTTGCCGGAAGGTCGTTTTGGAGTTTCACTCCATTTCAAAGAAAATCTTCTCGTGTTAAAACCAGAAGGAAAAATACAACTCATCAACACTACACTGCACAACACTACTCTACACAAAGACTACAAAATTTGCAAATTACGATGCTTTCAATTCAATTTTATAAAAGAAGTTTTACACATCCAGGAGCGCACCCAAATCACACCAAAGAAGTTAAATGGCATCCAAAACGGATATACTGAATCACAACTGAAGTCCGATCTTGTTTCCTCCGTAAATCCAGTCGAAACGTCTAAGGAGAAATTTTATGAAAGTTTGTTTAAGTATTTAGATGTCACACTTACCTAATTAGATTCATCACTTACCGTCACTAAACATTGGATATCCTTAAAACCTCAGGAAGCATCTCGTATCGATCTGTATCTATGTTCATCGACAACAAGATTTCTAAATAATAAAATTGTTCCGCCACCTGTAAAACCACCACCACCCGGTAAACCAAATTATAAACAAATTGTTAAAACGAGACAGTTTACAAAAAACATCTACACTAGGAAAGAGGCTGATTTATCAAGAGTTTTAAGATTTAAATGAAATTTAATTCCTCTTTCTTTACTTTCATTTAGCTATAACTATAGTTAAAAAAAGATGGGATGTAATAAGTGAAAACACAACTTTGAACCAGGGAAACTTCTTGGAAATTCTCGATTTTTGCTTAAAAGAGAACAACTATTTACAGTACAAGGATGACATTTACACGTAGATTTTTGGAATTCCTATGGGTAATCCATTGTCGCCAACTTGGTCCTTGATTATTTGCTTGATGAATGTCTGAAAAAAATGGAAGAAAAACCGAGGTTCGTTTCAAAATATGTAGATGACATTTTTGCGATCATAAACAAAGACAAAATCGATGATGTTCTTAGATCCCTGAACGGGTTCCATACAAAGATCCAATTCACAATTGAGATGGAAAAGAACTGTTAACTAGCATTCCTTGACGTGAAAATTCGTCGGGATAACGAGTTTCTCGTGTTTAACTGGCAGCATAAAGACACAGCTTCGGGAAGACTAATTAATTTTAACTCTAACCAAGCTAAGCACATCATCATCAACACGACTTCCAACCTTATTAGTAAAGTATTCACGCTGAGTGATAAGAAATTTCATAACGCCAATGAAATAAAAATCACCAAAATACTGCGAGATAATGGGTTTCCCTCCACAGCTCCACAGAACCTGGAAGCGGATTGCCCTATTGGATACTACAAAAGCGTTGTGTATGTACCTGGTTTAACTGAAAACTTCAAAAAGGTTGTCGACGACAAGTCAAAGGACGTTCTTTTGGCTTATAAATCCAACAAAACACTAAGCCACCTTTCCACTTAGCTTAAAGTTAAACCGGATAAAGACAAAGCCACGGATGTGATATACAAAATCAACTGTAAGGGCAAACCCGACGATCCTTGTAATCAATGCTATATTGGCACCACAAAACAGTCCCTTCGTCAACGTATGTCTAACCACAAATCTGACATAAAATCTAACAACCCTGGGAAAACTGCATTAGCACATAATTGAAAGCGTCCATTCTCCAGACTTCGAAGATGTCCAAATTCTCCAAACCGAGCGGCACGCGTCAAAGCGATACACTCTTGAAACGTTGCACATCATTAACAACCGCTACAACATGAACCGAAAGCTAGACAAACAAAACATATCCGCTGTATATTGCTCACCTGTCACTGACTAAACGTCAATTGCTTGTTTTTGTTTATTCTTTTTAAGTTTTATAAAGTACAAGACTGAACTTCATTTCGAAGTGCATAAATTTAAACATTTTATTCAATGTAAATTTATTAAAATTTTTGATATTTTTACAAATTGTAAGTCTAATTTTTAATGTTGTCATACAATTGTTATTATACTTTTTTTTTTTTGTTTGTATTTTGTTGTGCAATAAAGTTCCTCTGAAGAGAGCAGCAACCCCTGCAGCAACGCCTGCCGAAACGTCGGGAAATGCAAATGCAACTTGATTGTTTCATTGCCATATCCATTGTGTCCAAAAAAGCCGAAGGATAAATTAAGATTTGTATCTTATCCACTATTTAAGTAAAATAGATACATGGGCGAAAAAGGGATTCGAACCGGGAACGATGGCCTCGGCGGCGCCATCAACAGGACCACAGGACCATGCTTTGGTATAGGAGAGATGCGACGATTTAAATGTAAGAGAAGAAGCAAAAACACAAGTGGATATAACTAAGAAAAATACCATATGGATATGAGACAAGGGAACTATTAGAAGGAATGGATTCGTTAACCTATACAAAGACATGTATTGGTTTGGGTGATGAATTGTTTTCCGCCTTTTTTTAATTTTAAGAATTTTAACCAAAAATCCAAAATTTTGATACATTTATATGTCAAAAATTCAAAAAGGTATTTGAAAACAAAAATTGGATTTTTGCGATTAAAATTCAATCAAGCAAATGGAAAAAAGTTGACTTTGGAATCGCAAAACTATCTTAAGATCGATTTACAATGCGACGAAAAAAATAGTTATTTCAGCTCCCGTGTTTAGGAAAACTAAACCATGGAATAATTTGAGTCCGGAACATTCTAATTCCATGGTGTGGTTTTCCTAAACACGGAAGTTTAAATAACTATTTTAAGTTATATGAAGGGCAAATAAATATACTTACTGGAAATTTATAATTTGAAGGTTTTGGTTGGGTTTTTATTTCGGAGTTTTTATAGCGATTTTTATTGGATAAGTGCGAACTAGGTTTTTTAACGCCTAACATTTTGGTCCTTATCGAGCCATTGAAAAGTGAATCGGAAAGCAATTGTTGTGGTTGCAAACCCAGTTAAAAGAAAAACAAAAAAACAATACAAAAAAAAGACAAAGTGAAGCGACGATTCGTCGCGATTTTTTCAATTTTATTTTGTCGAATAGAATATTTACAAAACATTTGATTGATATAAACATTAAAAACATTATAAGGAGTGATATTCAGCGGCAGTTTACTTCAAACAAGCTTCGGAGGAATCCAGAATACATTTCTTAATAAGGAGTCCGGGAGGGTGTTGCGAGCTGATGCACTGAAAACAAAAAGTGAGTACAATTTACTTACATTTTATAATTTGTAAAACAAATTGTTTTTAAAAATGGTTGAGTCGAAGAGTGGCTCAATAAGAATAATTAAACATTATTGCAAGGGAATTTCGAGGCAATATGAAATGTTTAAAAAGATGGTTGATCCTTCTCGACGAACAAAAAATTATGTCTTAACGCTTCTCGAAATGTTGCAAAGCGATTTTTCGTCGATTGACAGAAGGTTTGATGATATCCAACGCGATGAAGAGATCTCGAAGGAAAATAATTTGAATGCTTTGAAGGATATCGTAAATCAAACAAACAAAATATACATGCGTTACAAATCGGAGCTTTCAAATGAGTTAAGGACAAATTTAATACGCATCAAAGCAGAAGAACCTGTAAAGTCATCTGAATCTCAAAATTCAACTACTATCCATCTCATATAAATATGTTATCAGCAATAGCAACACTGAATTTGAAAATTCAGACTCCCAATCCCATTCTTATTTAAAACAACTGCAACCCAACACAAAAACACAACAATCCGCCCGCGAAGAACATTCACCTAACACAAATTACTCAAACTCACTCATTTCTACTCAAGCTAAGTCCAATTCAAACACTCGTATCCACTCATCTACTCATAGACAGTCAAATAAAATTCAAAAATCATTTACTCACCCAAACATACACAGTCCAAAATCGTTTCCAAAAACTCATGTCTATAAACCCACTCATACACAATCAATTACAAATAAAACTTCATTTACTCATTCAAACAATAATATTCAACTTCAAACACATCATTTACCCAAGCACAAAAACACAATTACATCTACTTTCCAACACGGCCTATACGAAGATTCTTTGAAGAAACACAATAAGCTGTTGCCGGAAGGTCGTTTTGGAATTTCACTCTATTTCAAAGAAAATCTTCTCGTGTTAAAACCAGAAGGAAAAATACAACTACACTGCACAACACTACTCTACACAAAGACTACAAAATTTGCAAATTACGATGCTTTCAATTCAATTTTATAAAAGAAGTTTTACTCATCCAGGAGCGCACCCAAATCACACCAAAGAAGTTAAATGGCATCCAAAACGGATATACTGAATCACAACTGAAGTCCGATCTTGTTTCCTCCGTAAATCCAGTCGAAACGTCTAAGGAGAAATTTTATGAAAGTTTGTTTAAGTATTTAGATGTCACACTTACCTAATTAGATTCATCACTTACCATCACTAAACATTGGATATCCTTAAAACCTCAGGAAGCATCTCATATCGATCTGTATCTATGTTCATCGACAACACGATTTCTAAATAATAAAATTGTTCCGCCACCTGTAAAACCACCACCACCCGGTAAACCAAATTATAAACAAATTGTTAAAACGAGACAGTTTACAAAAAACAACTACACTAGGAAAGAGGCTGATTCATCAAGAGTTTTAAGATTTAAATGGAATTTAATTCCTCTTTCTTTACTTGTATGTGAAGCTCGAGTGAAATTGATAAAATTCAATTCCAAGAATGTTGAAGTATTAACACATGAAGAACTCAGCTTGCTTCTAATAGTTATAGAAGCCTGCCTTGAATTGAGATTTCTTCATCAATTGACTAACTACTTCAAAATAAAATCAGCACGCTACTTAATCGGCATTTGCAGCAATGTTGCACAAAGTAAATTGCACAACCCAGGAAACAGAGACTTCAAAAAAAAAATGCATTTAAAACTCAAAAACGTTTTTCATCACTACCTAACACAAATAGTTTTAAATTTGATAATAGTGCATTAACTACAATATAATATTTACATACACTTTAAAACCTTACTATGTATCGAAAAATAACACACAAACATAAATTCGATAAAACGAACGATAGCACATACTTAGTTAAAACATTCTGTAAAATTAAAAACATTATAAAAACATTCAAACACACACTCAGTCATCATTCACCCTATCATAAAGTTAAAAAAAAAAAACTCATTTGCTTCGTAAATGGTAACCTAAATAAAAGTTAAAATAACTAAAACCCTTCTCACTCACTCAACAGTTTAATTTGAAACAACTTACTCAAAAATATATTATCGCATTATGGTTTTTATGCGTTTAGTTATTTACTCACTCACTCATTAATTTACCCAATTATTGTTCAAATGAATCACGCATTGTAGTTCTCATAACAAAGTAGTCATTCACTCAATTATACTCATTCACTCATTAATTTATTCTAAAGGGTCACATTTATACCTATTTACACACTCACTCAATATGAAAATTAAACAAATATTTGTGGCACTCATTACAAATGACATTAAAAAAAAAAAAAATACTTATATTTATCGAAGCAAATCAACAAGTACTCACTCAAATAAAATAAAATAAAGTTAAATTGTAATCGCGTTAACTAAGAAATACTCACTCGTTTCTCAATTCAAATATTTACAATCACTCATTCGCTCATCGATTTCATTCAAATTAAATCAATTAAATATCCACTCACTCAGAAATAACACACAACACTACATATTAATAGCATACTAATATATAGTCAACAATAAATACTTAATAATTCGGTTGTTTACACAGTCACCAATCACTCGCTCATTCATTTCACATACACAATATCATTCAAAACCAAACATACAGTCCACTTAATCACACATACAGTTAAATTTAAAAATCACTCAGAAACACACAAGTCAAAAATCAAAGTAAAATACAAAATCAAAATATTAAATAGTTCAGACTTCAGATAAATCTAACTCACATTCACACAAACCATCAGCATCAAAACCTCAATTACATAGTTTGAAATAAAATAGAGGTTCACCCATTAATTAAAATACTACAAAAACTTCATTAAATCCTTGTATATGAAATCCATAGTACTATCATGGTAAATGTCGAATGGACTGCCATCTTCAGATCGATTGTGAAAGAATCTCATCAAATTTCACAGTGGAGAAAATTGAGTTTTGTGGAAAATTTCTAGTAAGAATAAGTAAGGAATACTTATATTTATAATAGTTAGAGTGAAATAGGTAGAATGAATGTTTTTTGTTAGGTTTACATTTTTTTGTCGATTACTTTGCTATGCAAAGGTGCAGAGAATTAAAAAGTGTGAAAATAATTTGGGAATTCTACTTGGTTTGTTGGGTCTTATGCGCTTAAAGAGGAAGGGGTGTTTTTTTTTACAACTTGTGTGCAATGCAAGAAGACAATCGTGACGTCGCGTCGGCCGGCGGCGGCATGAAGGTCAAGGCATAGGTAGATTGTTTTTTTTTTTGCTTTCTAGATATTTATGTATGTAGGTCTGTTGGCAAGAATATCAGTGATGCAATAATTCATGAGTTTCATGGCGATGATGTTTTTTGATGAGTATGGCTCATGGTAGGTAGTTAGGTTTGTGGATTTTTTAATTTAACCTAGAAAGGTAGGTATGTTTGTAGATAATTTGTATTAATATCTAGGTAGGTACTAGGTACATGTAAGAAGGTACGTACCTTATTTGTATGTGAATGTTAATTTATTTATATTATAGATATAAATGAAAGAATAAAAATTGCAACAGCTTAAACTAGAAGTATTAAAAGTAGGTAGGTATCTATATACTAAAATTTATATAATAGCAAATTATATTCAGGGTTGCACTAAGAACGGAATTTTGGAAATTCGCACGCGACTTCGTAGAAACATGATTTTTGTATTTGAAAGTTATTGAAAAATTAGGCAACAAAATATGCACAACTTTTTTTTATTAAAAATCTACAAACCGAGATGTACCCGGTTTTACAACTGAAAATTGATAAATAGTCGTTTCGAAAAGTACTTAGTAGTTATAAGGGGGTACATTTTTTATTTTTTTTTTTATTTTTACATATTTTTATAGGGGATGATAAAAAAAATTATCCATGTTTACGCAATTTTTGACTTGAAAAAGGGTAAATTATTTTGGTCAATTTTTCAATCTATATGATTTTTAACGGGTAGTTAAAATTTTAAAATCTTGATATATTTGATGGCAATTAAATGGTAAAAATGTTATCTTTCTAACTTATTATTTGACAGATTTATTTAAGAAAGGGTAAACATTTTGAATTTTTTTTGGTTTTTTATTAATATCTTTTTAATAAACAGTGGTAGAGGTTTCCAATATACTAATGAATTATAGCTATATGTTCCAGGAATTTGTATAAAAAAATTATATTTCTATTGTACTATTGAGCTGATAAATTAACAATATATAATTTCTACACATATTACTTAATACCATGTGAGTGTAGGCATGGATTGAATTGATTTTTTCTTATATTTAATCTCAATAAAATAACAATTAATTTGATAACTCATTTTTTAATCTGTACCTCCTTTATTAGTGTCACAATTGATTTTTTAAAATTCATAAAAATTCAAATAAAATCCATAAGATTTACTTTGCTTTGTTCATTGTCAACAATCGTTTAATATTAAAACTATTTTTCTGCCAATTTTCACAACTTAAACTTGACGATAATCAACTGGTTGCTGAAATGATCATTTTCCCGGTTTCTTCTTAGTTTAATGTGAAAGTTGCTTCATTAATTTTTTTCATATCTTGAAAAGTAAAAGTCCTAGATCCATACGGTTTCCAGCGTTTGACTGAATATTGACAAGAGCATTAAGTTTTGAAAACAAAAATTATGCTAAATTACATAAATTTTTGAAAAAAATTAGCTTGAATTTTTTTTTTTTCCAAAATTTTTACTTGGAAAATTTATTTTTCAAAAACTATTCACTCGAACAACTTAATTTAAAAATTATATTAAAGAATAGACTTTTGGCTTTTCAATATGCTATAGCGGCACTCTGTTAGTGTTACCGTAATTTTTTAATATTTTTTTTTCTGTTTTAAGTGATTTTTTTTTGGAAATTGCCCCTCCCGCCTAAACGGATGAAAATAGACCCCCCTCCCATACGAATCTTGTCTTGTCTAAGTCCAACCTACACGCTCTAGTCTTTTATGACACCTTATGCAAACCACCCTATATACACGTACTAAATACCTACTCAAAAAAAATAATTTTGGAAGAAAAAAGTACTTTCATAAGTTTCGATTTTCTCTTAAACTAAACTATATATCAGCTCCTGGTTCTTAGCGTTTGACTAAAAACTAATTACAGCAATCGTTTTTGGAACAAAGAATATTACGTAAAATTCTGAAGTAAAAAATGCAAATAAATTTTATTTTTCAATTTTTTTTTCTAAATTTTGACTTTGAAAAATTTTGTTTCAAAAACTATTCATTGAACATTTTTATTTTGAAAACAATTTGAAACAAAATAGGCTGAAAAAAGCTATCGCATAATATTGTAAGTAATATCGTTGATTTTTAATAATTTTTAATCCATTTAAAGCAAATGTTTTATAAAATTGTCCCTCCCCACAAACGGAGAAAGTAGAAGTTAAAATTATTATAAATTTCTAAAATTGTTTTTCATTTAGAAATTTATAACAAAAAGTTCACGAAAATAGGAACAATTTATAATTATTATTATTGTATTATTTATGCAAAAATTCATATTTAAGTTTTTCAAATTTATTTTACACTTAAATTTAAAAAAAAGGAAAAAATTCCTAACGAAAAAAGTTATTGGTAGGTAGGTATCTACAGGTAGGTACCTACCTGTCTACAATAAAACATTTATTTTGTAAACTACCTGGAATCAAAAAATCGGAAATTAAAATTAAAATAAGTAAGTAGGTAGGTACCTACCTGTTGGCACATTTTGCAATTGGTTGATTTGAAAAAAAATAAAATAAAAATTTAGATCTAGGTTTAGTTAAAACAATTTTTTTTTAAATGTAGACACCTACGTAGGTATGTATATATAAACCTACCTACCTACCTTGGTATATATAAAAATGAAATTGACCGTCGACTCCGCATAACTGGAGCAACATAATTGCAGACCATTTGTTTCAGTAAAGCGGAGTTTTCAGCTAACCGAATACCGAACTATGGATAACTGAAACTTATTTCAAATAAGCGGAGTTTTTTTCAAAACAAATATTAAATTTCATTTAGCCAGAGAATCAAAAAAAATTTAGGTATGAGTTTTTGTGTCAAAATATGTATGTACCTAATATGTCGTTATATTTCCATATGAAACAATTCAAACAACAAAGGTATTTACATTTTTAATCACAAAACGAATACGAATATATAATAATTAAAAACAAAAAAAAATGATCGTTTCCCTTATACGGAGTTGAAAAAGTGAAAAATGTTCATTTGAGGCACACAATTTTGTTTCAATTATCCCGAGGTTGCAATTAAGCGGAGTTCAGTTATGCGAAGCAGTTTTTTTCTTAAAAAAGCCTCCGGAATAAATGCCTTGTTTCAGATAACCGATGTTTTCAGTTAAGCGGAGTTGGCTGTACGACGACTGGCTGGACGACTGAAACTTCGTTTCTTCTTTTTTTTTTAACAATATTTATATAGGTACCTACCTACAAACCTATACGTACATACCTACCTACACCTGAGTATAATTCAATTTTTAGTGCACTGACCGTTTTGCAATTTACATTAATGTTCTCTCTCTGGTTGATTTGAAAAAATAAAAATGTAGGTACCTACCTAGGTACATACCTATGTACATACCTAGGTAGCTTTAATTAAACGAACAATGTTGTAGGTATGTACGTAGGTACAGTTACATACCCAGCTTTAGTTCAAACATTTCTGGGCACAACTAAAACTTATAAAACCAACCTCCTAGGATATTGCCCACTGGCTGAAATTCAACCACCACATTGACAGACTAGTGTCAATTAATAAAATCATATCTACCTATGTAGGTACATACCTATACCTACATGCCTGCTTGTATGATAAATTGTGAATTAAAAGTAGGTAAACAAATACAACCTACCTACCACCAAGCACTTACCTACCTCAACATTGCATAGAAATTCTCCCTTTTTTCATAACTTATTTTCATACCTACCTACATATAGTTATGCATTATGTATGGACCTACCTATATTTGTCGGCATAATTAATTGTAAATTTCTTCAAAACATTTCAAGTCAAACTCAAATCATGCAAACAACATTAATATTAATAAAACCTACCATTCATGATTTATATGAATATTATCTACCTATGTAGATGTTCCCGCAAAAAAATATGCTCAAAATCTTGCACTTGCAACAAATTTCACGGCAAATAAGAAATCTTTGCAAGACAATTTAATATAAAAACTACCCTCAATAACATACGATTGCATATATACCTACAAATATACTTACACAACATGAACATTATTTTTCTTTCACGCATTAAAATAAACCTACCCTTGATAATATAAGAATGTATACCTCCACGCATTATTCTTTCCCGCAAAAAAAACTATATTCCTTGCTTCAAGTTGACAACGACGACGCAAAAAGCTAACTTACATGTATGTATGTCCACTTCTCTTCTTGCATATAGCATAATCAGTAAATTAAGCAAAAAAAATAACCTTGCATTGCACATTCAATCAAAGAGGATACGAACATTTTTTTGCCATTCTCTTCACCTTTTTCTCATCATTGACGTTGAACAAAACCTTCGATTGGTAATCTCGCTTACTCCATTTGATTCTTACCAGAATCGAAAAAAATACACTCCTCTTGCTCTAACTACTTAGTTTCGATTCTCTGATAAATGGAAGTCTCCCAAAAATTGAAGTCTCCGCCGACAATTGTCTCCCAAAAATGGAAGTCTCCGTAGAGCTAAAGTGGCGCCACCAACGAAGCATTGTTGCACAAAAAAATTTTCTCCATGATAGTACTATAGTTTTCATATACAAGGATTAAATGAAGATGAACATAAAAAACAACGATAGCACGGAAAGCAAAAATAAAAACCAATTGAATTAAAACTAATACACACATACAACCTGAAATAAGAAAAAAAAATCGATTTAAATATATGTACATACATACATGTACATACATACATGTACATATGTAAAATTATTTGTATGAAATAAATATCAACATAAATATTAAAATTTAACTAACTAATAAGGAAAATAACCAAAATCATCGAATATTGGCACAACAGATAACATTTACCCACGTTGGTAACAATGCCATCAATTTTCATTTCGATCATTCATCGATTATAAACCTATTTGATTAGGTTCTTAAAAAATTTCACATCACCCAATTATTAATTAAATTAAACAAAAAAAAAAAGGCAGTGTACCTACATTTATTAACTTTTTTAACATACATTAAGTTTATTACTTATATCAAATGATTTGTCCTACATCCATATAAAACACATAATAAAGTAAACAAACATGAAAATAATGGCGACAATGTTGTGGATGTACATAAATACTTAAAACTAATTCCAAAAATTAACTAAATGAAAATTGTATATTGAAGAAGAAATTGTTAAATAAATATATAGCTACACATGTCACTAAACAAATTAAAATAAAATTTAAACAACACCAATGTGTATAAATCAAAACAAATTAAAGCAACACAACATCAAAATACTCGTATGCATGCAGTTATTCAATAAACGTTGTGCGTATACAACACTAACAACTTAATGCACAAATTAAATATATATTCATTAAGAAATAAACACAAATTAATATAATATATTAAGAATTAACATAAAACAAAATTAAGTAACACGATCGCGAATATCAACATATGAAAACGAAGTTGGCGACGAATGATGTGACAAATGTCAAAGCACAGAGGACATTCCAGCCAACTTTCCATTGGAAGAAGAAGAAAAATTACTTAGGGCCACTATGCATTGCAAACTTTTGATTTACACGCTGCGAATTTATAATTAATACGATTTTAATTTATTTCTTTTACATTTTGTTTTTATATTTTATTAATCACATTTATCTTTACATGTGAGCCATTATACACTTAAAGAAGAAGTTTTTGACTAAACTAGGGGAGCATTTTGGGCAGGCGATCGACGCGGACGACAGATTCATCGTAAGCTTCGTTCACTGGCGGGGGAGAACGTTGAATGCTGCTGCACCACCTACGTCATACTGCTATCACCCACTCTGAATACGGCCACTGCGACTGCAACAATTGATAACAAAATATTATACCACTCATACTTACCAAATGTCATATCTTGAAAGTTATATGAAGGGCAAATAAATATACTTACTGGAAATTTATAATTTGAAGGTTTTGGTTGTGTTTTTATTTCGGAGTTTTTATAGCGATTTTTATTGGATATTTTTAGTGTGCGAACTAGGTTTTTTAACGCCTAACAACATAATATTTAAATAATAAAAGTAATTTCAGTTTGATTTTTTCATTATTTTGAACTGCTCAGCAAGAAGAAAAAGAATAAATAATTTAACGCTACCAAAAAACTCGTCGTCAAGAAACTCGTCGCATTGTGAATTGGGAATCGATTTTATAACTAGAACAAAATGACAGCGAATCAAGTCACGCTCTCGTCGCGTTTACTCGTTCCATTGTGAATCGACCTTTAGATAGACTATCGCATAGGTTTCCGATCGCGGCCAATAAGAGGCAAAAAATAAAAAAAAATAACTGTTAAAGGACAATGGGCAAAGATGTATGGAGCGTGGGCCCAGCACCAATAAGAACGGCCTTCATATCGTGTATAGGTACATGTTTATGCATTCATTATCCGTTAACCGTTTGTCCAAATTTGCTGTGTGTTATTAAATTTTGAATAAAATGAGCTTTAGGGTCACAAATTATTTTTTTCCATAGTTTTTTAAATATTTTATGTATTTTTCGCTCGATTTAAGCCATTTTTTGGAATTAAGTTCTTTGAACCCATGACACACTACCTGAAATTGTTCAGATTTTTAAAATTATGTTTACGGCAACCATCAATTTTATGCAAAACCATTTTTTGGAGTATTTAATTTGTAAAAAATACAAATATTGGCTTTTTAATAGGTAGTCAGCCAACACACGCGGACGTGCTAGCGGAAGAAAATAAAAGTCAGTGAATTTTAAACCATCCCTAATTAAAAAAATAAAAGGAACAAACACAGGTATACCTGCCGGCAACCTGTGTTTTTTACCCAAAGGATTTACAAAGGGGTAAATTCCACACTAAAAATCCGGATTAATGTGCAGTGCAAGTCTTATTTTTAAAAAAGTGTTTGTGCTATACCTAGTTAATCCGTAATAAAGTGATAAAAGTGACAAAGAGAAAAGTAGCTAATCCAGCAATGGGTGAGCCAATAAATCCCGAATCAGCTTTTGCGGCTTTAGACGAGTTGCTGAAAAGGATTGTCAACGACCTGGGCCCCGAATACGTACCGAGATTATCTATGACAATTAAAAATATTATACAGCTCAACAATATCGAGGACAAAGAAGACGATCAAGTCATCAGCAACAATGAAAACGAGATCATGGAAACTGAGTACTTAGACAGCGAAGGAGCTATCACCTCTTGTAACGGAGAAGAGATGTTGAGTGAGGAAGAGACGAGCGAGACATCTAGTAGCTCCGAAGATGGCAGCGAATCACCCAAACGTGAGCAGAAACGGGCCCGCAAGTCGAGAAAGGCAGCCACCATGCAGCAGACTGAACCATCGAGCCGTGAAGCCAACACAGTGAAGACACCACCCCAGCTACCTACACAACAGCTTATAACAGGTTATCTGACAACGAAGCAGCCAGCTCCCACAACCGCAGTCAACAAGCCAACTTTAACCCAACCGGCAACACGACCATTGGAACCATTAACCCAGCCATCCACTCCTAATAACACCACTACCAACCCAGCCAAGGCCTTAGGAAAGCCACCAATTTTCTGCTGTTCTGGAAACATTGCTAAAATCAGCAGGTTCTGCAAAGGCAGAAAATTGAGTGTAACATTTAAGAATAGGAACACCAAAACTACGATAATCAGCGCAGGAAATCGGGATTCTTTCGAGGAAGGGAAAAAATTCCTTAAGGAGCGAAAGATCCAATATAACTCCTACACGCCACGAGAGGTAAGGAAAAATCTACTGCTCCTAAAAGAGATTCACTACTCGCATGAAGCCATTAAGTGGAAGACGAGCTTCGGATTGAAGGACTGCCAGTGGGTCACACCATTTAAAGCCAAGAAGGGACCAGGCAAGGTATACAACAACTTTGTTGTAGAGCTGGGAAAATCCTGTGACGTCAGCGAGGTCTACACGAAGACCTTGATCATGAACTAGAGAGTGCACTGGGAGCGATTGAACTCCAATGACCTCGTTTTGGACACGTTGCAACTAACTGTGGACGCCAATACGTATGCGTAAAGTGAAAGGAGGAACACGATCCGGGAATGTGCAAGCGCAAGGAAAAAGCGGGATAGTGTGCGAACTGCCAAAGGGAAGGTCATCCAGAAAGCTTTAAGGGTTGTCCAAATCTTAAAGCGAAACTGACTGAAAGGAACAAGGTCCTTGCCGAAAAAAAATCTCAAAAGGAGTTTGTTGCCAAGTCCGCCTGTACCGTAACCCGCCCAGCAGTCAGTTTCGCTAACGTGGTCAAAGGAGGCATACCACCCAAACCAGCAGCAGAAACAGCCACAACCAACAAGGACCCCAGCCAAAACCATTCCAGCAAGTCCAGCACCAGCAAAGATATCCAGATCAACATCAGCTTCGTCAGCGATGAACCTCAGCTCAACGTGTTTTCGGATCCAACCTCATGTCCGTGATGGAAAAAGCCAGGAGTGCTGTACCACATAACTATGGTCAGCTAAGCGAAGGGGAAAAGTCCGTGGCGCTGACCACCTTCATATTCCAATTATGCAACTAAAAAAACTCCGAACACTGACGTATAACGCTAACTTGTTAAGCTATGATTAGACGGTTAATGAAAATGGTCAACGCATTGACTCTCAGACGTCAGAATGACGTCAAATTCTGTCCCATGGCTTTCAAGTCGTGTGATTGTCATTGCAAAACGTTGTCAACGCACTGACATCAGCGTTGACACTTGCGATGACATGGTTTGAAAAGTCAACGCGTTGACTATTTTCATTTACCGTGTAATCACCCCATCAGAATTTTTCGGACACATTGACAGATATTTCCTGACTGCCCATCAACGCGTTATCCAGGTTCCAACGTTGACACGCTATAATTTTCTGCTGTGTCAAAGTAGCTGGCGTTGACATTCTATTCATTTAAAGAAACAGCAACAAAAAAAAAACAGCAACATAAAAGAAAACAAAACATTTCCAAACAAAATTATTTAAAGTTAAATTAGTTTGAGTTAAAAAAAAATGAGCCTAAGAACCAGTGAGTCGGATGGGTAAATGCGCGTCCTGCTGATGAATCGAAGGAAATTTTGTCGGAGAAACGTAAAAGAAAATTACTTTACTCGCGGACCAAACAATACGAGGTCTCCGCTTTGATTGCGGCAGTAGAGAAACGACCAGCGCTTTGGGATGGAGGATGCAGCGACTATAAACTAGTTAGTACAGGCAAGGGGGAGTCAAATAAGGGCAATTTGAAAAAAGTTTTGACGTCTTAAAAGTTTGAACGAATTTGTGAAGAGGGGTTGGTTCTTAGCATAAATCTCGATTTGGGGTATTTTTGGTCCTTTGGGGCGTCCGCCATCTTCAAGCCGTGTGATCGTCAACAATTACTTGTCAGCGCATTGACACCGATTTGGATAAATCTCGTTGACACATATTACCTTTCAACGCATTTTGGGACAACATTGACGGACTTGTGTCATTTGTGTGATCGTCAATATTTCAGGTGTTGACACGGTGCGAGTTGACGTTGCCATGTCAGTGCTTTGACCGTTTTTTTGGTGACGTCAGAGAGTCATCGCATCGACCATTTGCGTTGACCGTCTAATAGTAGCTTTATACAGCCTGGAAAGAAGGACTTCATTCAACTTGTTTATGAAGAACAACGACCCGGACATTGCCCTCATCAGCGAGACCAACGTAACCAAATGCAACAACATTGGCATCATCGGTTACAAAACCTTCCGGAAGGACAAGAAGGAGGACCGGAAAGGCACAGCTATTTACGTGCGGAAGAACCTGTCGCCCAACACCGACGAAGTCACCATTTCTGGTCTGAAGACTAGTGAAGCCACCGCCGTCACCATACCAATAGAAAGAGATGAGACCCTCACCATAATCGGCGTGTAATTCAAATGCCATTCCAGCATGAGAAATATACAAAGCTACCTACACATTTTCAACAGTGTACTTCAAAGGAGCACATATGGACTAATCGGCGGAGACTTCAATGCAAGGCATCACCTTTGGCTGGATACAACTGTTTCACCCGAGGGAAAAACGATTGCAGATTGGTTAGACGCTAACCAGGACCAGCATTCATTGGTGGTTGTTTTCAACCGAAACCAACTTTTCCCCGAACACCATATACATTGGATTTTTTAATTTTAATTTCAACTTCTAATTTTGTTTATTTACTTCCTGAAATCTGCAACTTCACCTGTAAACTTGGACTAGCGACTCGGATCATGATGCTGTTCAGCTTGCAATCAAGCTCCTCCAACCCTTAGCAACAGAGCCAACAGAGAACTTCATTAATAACAGACGACTGGATGCTGAACGACTCCAACGGGACATTGAAGAAAATATTACGCTTCCCATTTCAAACCGGAACCTGCTTACTTACTTACTTTTGATGGCGCTCACAGCCGAGGATGGGCTTCGGCCTCAACTAACAAGCCCCTCCAGCCAGCTCTGTCCCTAGCTAGCCGCTTCCAGTTGCGCACACCGAGTGCTTTGATGTCGTCATTCACTTGATTCCGCGACCTGTTACGGGTTCTTCCTCTGCTGCGTACCCCATCGGGGTTGGATTCGAAGACTCGTCGGGCAGGTGCGTTGCTGTCCATACGCTCCACGTGCCCCCGCCATCTCAGCCGCTGTATTTTCAGCTTTTTGAGCAGGTCAACGTCGCTGTATAGCCCGTATAGCTCGTCGTTGAATCTTCTCCTCCATACTCCTTCGATACACACCGGACCGAAAATCACACGAAGAATCTTCCGCTCAAAGCACCCTAGCAGATTTTTATCCGAATCTTTCAGTGTCCATGCTTCTGACCCATAAAGCAGGACCGGGATGATTAGGGTTTTGTATAAAGTCTCCTTGGTTCTCTGAGAGAGGGCCTTACTACTTAAATGCCTTCTTAGAACGAAGAAACAGCGGTTGGCAAGAGTAATTCTTCGCTTGATCTCTGCACTGATGTCATTCTGCGATGTAATAGTGGAGCC
The DNA here is from genome assembly GCA_949320155.1 of Melangyna quadrimaculata. NCBI lineage: Eukaryota > Metazoa > Arthropoda > Insecta > Diptera > Syrphidae > Melangyna > Melangyna quadrimaculata. The sequence continues at coordinate 281,480,896 of OX439483.1, forward strand.
CAGGTAGACAAAGTCCTTGACAACTTCGAAGTTATATCTGTCCATCGTGATATTTTGCCCGAGTCGACGATGTTGAGATTCCTCTCTCGATGACAGCATATACTTCGTCTTGTCCTCATTAACCGCCAATCCCATTCTAGCCGCCTCCGATTCAATGCTCGCAAATGCCCCTGCCACAGCTCGCTTCGTTCTGCCGACAATGTCTATGTCATCCGCATATGCAAGCAATTGAACGGAATTTTGATAGATTGTACCGCTGGTGTTGATATGTGCGTTGTGTACAATGGCTTCAAGAACGATGTTGAATAGGTTGCATGATAACGCGTCGCCTTGCCTCAATCCTTTCTCAACATCAAAGGAATCGGTGGTGTTCTTACCAATTTTGACGGAGCAGCGAGATTTCTCCATCGTCATCCTGCACAAGCGGACGAGTTTGGCAGGGATGCCGAGACTCGACATGGCTCTGTATAATTCGTCCCTTTTCACGCTATCATACGCGACTTTAAAATCGATAAAAAGGTGGTGTGTATCGATCTGGAATTCCCGGAATTTTTCTAAAATCTGTCGGAGTGTGAACATTTGATCGACGGTTGACTTGCCTGGCCTAAAACCGCACTGATAAGGGCCGATCAGATGGTTGACAAAAGGTTTTAAGTGGTCACACAGGATGGCCGACAAGATTTTATAAGCCACGTTTAGGAGACTAATTCCTCTGTAGTTTGTACATTTCAGAACATCTCCCTTTTTATGGATGGGGCACACTATACCGAGGTTCCATTCATCGGGCATACTTTCCTCCGACCAAATTTTGCAGATGAGCTGGTGTATGCTCCTAGCCAATTCATCTCCCGCTGATTTAAATAGTTCGGCTTGTAAGCCATCCGCACCTGCAGCCTTGTACGACTTAAATTTGGATATCGCCAGCCGAACTTCGGTTAGGTCGGGTGGACGGAACTCTTGGCCATCAGCGTCCAAGTTGAATGGAGCGTTCTGTCTATTAGCGGCATCTTGGCTGTCTTCGCCATTAAGCAGTCTAGAGAAGTGTTCTTTCCAGATCCTCAGCACTGACTGTGTGTCTACTACCATATTCCCACTCTCATCTCGGCAGGCTTCCGTTCTAGCCTTGAATCCTTGGGTGGATCGCTTCACCCTCTGATAAAATTTTCGAACATCTCCCCTACCGCTACAACCCTCAATAGACTCTACCGCCCGCTTCTCGTGCTCTCTCTTTTTCCTCCTGAGAAGTCGGCGTTCCTCTTTGCGTTTCAGCCCGTAGAGCTCCCGGGCCACTCTCTCAGCAGCTCTTGTTCGACTCTGCAGCATTGCCTGGTAGGCCTCGTCCTTAGCTGCATGCGCTAGCTGGCACTCTTCATCGAACCAGGGGTTTCGTTGTATTCGCCTAGTGAAACCCAGCACATCAGAGGCGGCACTTCTGATGGCTTGTTGACAGTGTTCCCACTGGTCCTCTGCACTTGATGCTGGTGGCGGACCTCCTGAGAGATTAAGAGTTACGTGGTCTGCAAAAGTTCTGGCAGTCTCTTGCGATTTAAGCTTCTCGACATCGAATCTTTTCACAGCATCTGCTCTGCGTTGTCGCGTCATGGATATCCGCATACGTAGTCTAGCTACCACCAGGTAGTGATCCGAGTCAATGTTGGCCCCTCGGAACGTTCGGACGTCCAAGATACTGGAAGCATGTCTCGCGTCTATCGCAACGTGGTCGATTTGGTTGACGGTTACTTGATCACGCGACCGCCAAGTCCCCTTGTGTATATTGAGGTGTGGGAAGTAGGTGCTTGAGATGATGACATTTCGCCCCGCCGCAAAGTCTGCCAGCCTGTGTCCGTTGCCGGAAGTTTCGTCGTGTAGGCTGTGTCCTCCGACTATCGAACCAAAGATGCCCTCCTTTCCGAATCTTGCGTTGAAGTCACCAAGAATGATCTTCACGTCGTACTTCGGGCACATATCATACGTTGTCTCCAAGAGATCGTAGAATGCTTCTTTGGTTGAGTCTTCTCTCCTTTCATGGGGGGCGTGAACACAAATCAGCGAAATGTTCTTAAATTTGCCTTTGATGCGGATTGTGACCAGGCGCTCGCTTGGACTTCGGGAGCCCAAGACTTCTTGCCTAAGTCTTCCCCTTATCACAAAACCACAACCAAAGAGCCGCTGACCCTGTTCCTTCAAGCACCCGCCGTAGTAGATGTCACACGTTTTCAGTCTCCGTACGCCCTCTCCATCCCATAGCAATTCCTGGATGGCTGTTACGTCAGCCTTTAGCCTGTCCAGGTTCTCCACTAATTGTTCGGCTGCACGTATTCTGTATAAGGACAGGACGTTCCACGTGCAGATCCGAAATTCATTGTCCTTGTTTCGTTTGCTGGGGTCGTCAACTTTAAAATCATCCATATCCGAGGCTTGTTTTTGTTTCGGAACAACTTTTTTTTACGTGGTAGGGAAGTTACCCCGACGCACAACCCCCGACCCGGAGGACCAGACCCTTCGTATAACTCCAAGGGTAGGGAGCCGGATAAACCGCTCCTTATAGGCCTGAGCTACAAATATGTCGTAGTAGCCCATATAAGGTGTTCACTAAGTAGTTCAACCTAACTGGAACTGTAGACGCCACCGTTGATTCCATCTAGAGAATTCGTCCGCTGCCGCCTCGATGAAAGGAGAAGTGCCTTAGTGGGAACACTCCTCCCCCCCCTCTATCGTTGGCTGTCCCCAACAGCTTTCCACGGGGATTTAAACCCCGTCTCCAGCTGAGGTACTAGACACCCGATGTTCACCACGTGGAGGTGAGAGTAGGAGTTGGTAGACAGAGGAGGGTTTTGAGAAAAACCTGTGGACGCTTGTGTCCTCTTGAATGCACATAACTACCCTTTTGAACATCAACATAACCGGAACCTGCTGGACAGGGAAATAGACGCAGCTATAGATGGTCTAGAGCAAGCTGTCAGTGATGCATTGGAGGTCCAAAAACGGCCTAGGACGTCAAAAGATAGGTACCAACATCTTCCCGTGTACATAGAGACCCTGTACGCATACAGACAGCGGCTAAGGAAACGACTCCAAAGGATTCATCAGAGAGAGCTGAACACAATTACCTGACAGTTTGGAGCGAGTTGCAATGTGTCAACGTCATGTTCCGAAACTCTGTGCAGCATCATAACAACATCCAGTTCCAGAAGAGGCTACAAGCGATCAAGCCAGGACCAGAAACATTCAAGAACATTAATAAAATCGTTGGAAAACAGGCCCCAGTTCCAGAAATCTTAATTCACAACAATATTGAAGTATCATCAACACAGGACAAAGTGGAAATGTTCGCCAAATATATCGAGGGAAACTTCACACCAAACCCACCTGATGATCCAGCGTTTCTGAACGAAGTCGAAGCATCCATTCAGCAAACTCGGCGGCCAAATCCGGAAAACGTCGTTTTTAGTGACTCCAACCCAGCAAGTGACCCAACCAATAGCACACATCTCTGCAATATGGAGGAGGTAGCACACATCATCGGGAATTCAAAGCCAAAAAAGTCAGCCGGACCAGACGGAGTCTCAAACTACATCCTGAAGAGGCTGCCACATGCAGTGATCGTCCTTTTAACTATCATCATGAACAACTGCATCAATAACTGCTACTTCCCCCAAACGTGGAAAACGGCTAAGATCGTGGCCAACCCGAAGAAAGGCATTAACAATCGTGTGTCCAATTACAGGCCAATCTCGCTTCTGAACAACATAAGTAAAATACTGGAAGAAGTATTACTTCGGAGACTAAAGAGGTTTTGCGGCGAAAACGCCATCATCCCGGACATGCAGTTTGGCTTTAGGAAAAAGCACTCCACTTTGCATCCGCTCCTGAAGTTCCAGCATGACATCATCATAACGCTCAACAACCATCGTGTCACCGTTGGATGCTTTCTGGATGTCGAGAAAGCATTCGACAGCGTATGGATTGAAGCCCTTATCCATAAGCTTCGCGTATTACATTTACCTCCGTCTTTTTCTTTTCTTTCTTCCAGAAAAGTCTACGTACAAATGGACAACTGCAAATCACAAGTGAAGAACATCAAAGCCAGAGTTGCCCAAGGTTCGAAGCTAGGCCCCTTCCTCTACGGCCTGATGACATCTGACCAACCATTGCCATCTGGATGTCAAAATCTCCTGTATGCTGATGACTCCCTTACGTATGCCGCCTCGATGTCTCCTCTGGTAGCTTTACGAAAAGTTGAGCGCCACGTCAATAGACTCTACGCCTTCTACATGAAATGGGGCATCCGGATAAACACCTCCAAATCGGAGCTTGTGTGTTTCAGGAGACCCAGTAGAGGTAGTTGCAGATCAGCCAAGTGCGGAAGTCTGGTTCTGAAACTTCCGGACGGATCTACAATAGCAACCAAAAAGAACGTGAAGTACCTAGGCACCCACTTCAACGAGTTGTTAAGGTTCAACCCGCACTCACGAAACGTCCTCAAAAAAGCCAACTGGGCCTTTTACCGACTCCACCCATTGATGACACGCAGAAACGGACTAAGCCAGAAGACGAAGATACTTATGTACAAGCAGCTCCTGCGGCTTGTAATCAGCTATTCCTTCCCTGTCTGGTTCTCCATCTCGAAGACGGCAATGAAGGAACTTCAAATGTTCGAAAGAAAGTTACTAAGGATTTGTACCGGACTATATTTTGATCGGCAGCGAATGAGACATCACAGCAACGAGCGTCTTAACACAGAAGCTAACATAATCCCCCTGGACAGGAACCTACTGCTTCAAACAAAGAAGCTTGTAGAACTCACTAGCAGGCACCCAAATCAACTGATGAGAAGAATGGCCACTCAGCAGCGACACCCCGAGCCGAGATACCTGGGTACGATGGAAATCCTGGTTGACAACATCATCACGGACAACGAGCCAGCAGTTTCGTTCGTTCTACGCTGACACAGGGTCACCATATCACCGCGGCTAAAGGCCAACCCATCCCCCCTACCAAAACCGTAATTTGACAACCGGGACGGAACACCCCGAGGACAATAAAGTCAGCCGACTTTTAGATTTAATTTTTTGACATGTATTTTATATTTTATAATCCTTTAATTTTAAGACAAAGTATAAGATTAGGCCCCCTATTTGCCAATAAATGTATGATATCATCGTATCTAACTAGTTATTATAAGTCAAATTGTAAATATTATTTTGTTCAATAAATATATATCTATCTGGCTTTTGAATAATAGTTTTGTGTCAAAATCATCTCTGGAAAACAACAAACAAACATCAATTTGAATCTCATTTAACGTAATAAAACGGGTATTATTTTCAAGGTTTTAAATTGCAATTCGTAAAAATTGGATAAAACAACCAACAAAACCACCCACAAACCACACTTATACCTCATAGTGGGCTTTATGGTCGTCCTGAAAACTGATAAAAAAAAGTTCTCTCCCAACTGTTTTTTGTTTTTAGGAAATAATAACAAATAAACTAATTGCAACCAACAAAATAATTGATGGTTTTGTTAAAGCCCAATTGAACAGGTATAACTCAAAACAACTCCGAAAATTCAACCGTTTTTTGCACTTTGTTGACATTTTTAGTAATGTTGCACTCGGCCTTAGAAGTTAAAAGCTTGGATTTATCATTAGGACAACATTATAAAAACAGGCAATCAATCAAATATCTACCATGTTCAACGCATGGCATTATTTTCACGTTTACTGTGTTAATTTTTAAAACTTTTGTTTTTGTTAAATTACCTCTAGTAATGCAGATTTTTATCAATAACTTCCTATTGACTCTAGATACAATAACAAGCTATACTAATTTGAAATTCGCATTTAACGCACATATTTTTAAAAATTATTTTAATTCACATTTTGCATTGAAAATCAAAGTTAAATAATTTTTTTCTCTAAAAAGTCCAACAGTTATTATAATTGTTTTCTACTAATGTTCTGGCACAAATAATGTTAAATATTGCTACGAAAGAAAAAAAACGGTGGAACTCATTCACTTGTAGTCGTGGTATACAAAAATGTAAAGTAAGGCAAAAAATAATGCACTGAACAAAAAAATGCATATATCTTTTCTTGTGGTTGGGATAGAACTTTTTTGAATCAGTTTTCAGGACGGTCATAAAGTCTACTATGAGGCGTTTCAGGGTTATCCATTCTTTACGCGGCACCCTGTATAAATTCTATTAGGGGTTCAATTTTTCTTAACTTATTCCTTATTAAGTAACGAAGAAAATGGTTGTACATTTTTTACGAAATGATTCCTAAACAGATCAAACAATAAAAATATTAACAAAAATAGAATATTTTTTTTCCTTTGTATGGTATTAAAATATTTTTATCTCAGTCAGTTTTTTTTACCGATTTTAATTGTTTTTGTGGTTTTTCAAAGAAGAATAACATTTCAGAAAAAGAACATTTTTTGCTCAAGTACAAGTACAAGTTTAACAGTTTATCTAAAATAACGATAATGAAAACGAAGATTCAGTGCAAACATGGTTTTTTTTTGTCTACTAGTTCAAAAACTACGATCTGGCTTTGATTTTGGACTATTAAGTGATTTTTGTGTAAAATAAGGACCTGGATTTTTGTGATTTTTGTATATGATAAAAAAGAGACTAACTTAAAAAGTAACTTAAAATAGGTAAGAAACTGACTGAGTTAAAAATCTTTTAGTAGGTACCAAACAAAATATTAAATTTTTGATTATAATTTTTTTTTAATATATTATGCCCGTCAGCCCGTTTTAAATGTAATACCAATTTTTTCGTTACTAAATTATGAATAAGCTAAAAATATTCCAATCCCTTATAATAATATATAATGGTGGTTTTGAGGGTCGTTTTGTAAGTTGTTTTGTCTTACTTTTACGAATTGCAAAAGATTAAAAACAATACCTATTTTTATTCTGATAAATGAGGTAAAAATTGATATTTTCTGACTTTTTCCAGAGATGGTTTTGACATCAAAAATATTATTTAAAAACTCATATTTGGGGGAGAGTACGATATCTTGGGCGCCGAAAATTGATAACGGTTTTTTGTAGGAGGGTCAAATACAAGCATTTTTTACCATGGGAGGGGGGGTCTATCGCGCGAGGTAGGAGCGATTTTCGATAAAAACTACTTAAATGGAAAAACAAATACTAAAAAGCAACGACAATACTTACAATGCAAAACAATACATTTTTTTAAAAGCCAGAATTTTAATCTTTAATTCTACATTTAAATTAAATTATTTGTGTCAACAGTTTTCAAAAAATTTGCTTTCAAACTCAAAATTTTGATAAAAAAAACGCAAAAAGAAATGATTGGATCAATTTAGCTTAAAAGTGTTAAATGGAAAACTTAATTTTCGTTTTGTGGTCAATGTTCATATCAATTTTAAATCGAACACAAAAAACCGAAAGCTTTTATGTCCTCTAGTTTTTGAGAAAATTGAAAATTACTAGAAGTACTTTTTTATGAATTTTTTTTTTTATAACTATTTTGATAAAAATTAATGTTGGTGTTAGGTTGATCTTTGTTAGAAATATAAATATCAGCAATTCATTTAGCGTTACCCAGAATGCACCACGAGGAGGTAGAATTGCATTGCATTCCGCGTCCTAGTCAGTCAGTTTGTGGTTAAGTCAGGAGTTTGTTAAATATAGTCACGTCAGTTTTCAACATATACATATTAAAAAGGTATGTCAGTCTCGTCAAAGAAGTCATCGTCCGTACTGGTGTTACTGTCGAGTTCGTCGAGTTCTTCGTTGATGGTGAGGAGCCGAGGTTGTTTTGGTGGTAAAACACGCTCTAAATGCTCACTTTGCACTGTAAGAGGGTCGAGTTCTTTTAGTTGTAAACCCACATTTTCTTCACCATCGATGAAACATGGGTATACTTTTTTTTACATCGAGTAAGAACTCCATGATTTGGAAGCCCAAGTCGTACTTATATTTTTTTCAAGGCAGTATTTTCTGTAGAAGAAAAGTGCCATATATTGGTGAAGATGATGGGTTGTTTTGCGGCATACAATGTCTTTTTTTAAAAGTTTGTTTTGGTTCTCCAGATCATTGATTGTATTGGGTGGATCGGTCGCATTCACATATTCCCCTTTGCTGTGGTTTGTTACTTCATGAGTCATTCCAGGGAACATTTTTTCAACACCTATGTATTGGCGTGCGCTGTCGGTACAAATACGACTGGTGTTGGGGCTGACGTATTTGTGTATATACGGCCACAAGTCTTCCTTACATTTGGAGTTCATTTTAAAAAAGCGGCCGACCTTGTCCTCTTTGCAATATATCCCTAACACTATTATCGTCATCTGCTCCGTTACACGACCTCTATGATACTTTCTTTTAGGTAGAAAGGTCTCGTCGATTTGTACTGTTTTTTTCCTCGCCACCAATGTTTACTTCAACGTGAGACGTAATTATTTCCGTTATTTCTCGAAAATAACTATAGTAATCTATTATGGTAGATTTACTTAATTCACTTTTTTGGTCGTGGTGGCGCCAAGAGATTAAATGCTTATTTTAAAATAATGATACACAATAATTTAAAAAAATATCCTTAAGTTGTATTTAGATTAATATTAAATCAACTTACCTGAAAAACCGTGTTCACGGGCATTTTGATGACAAAAGCGATAACTAACGCAAGCACCTCGCGAATCTCTAGCTGATATTGAGGCCCATGGAAGAAAGTGCCGATGGATGTGTTGATTGTATTCCTGCAACTTTTGTCACCTTTTCTTTTCGAGCACTTTTGCGAGCATCGCCATTTCCAACCAAACTTGGTGTTTTTAATTATTTACACCTTCATTGGTAAGTTACAACACTGTGGAGGTGTTGATGTTTTTGTCGGAATAAGTCCAATTTCTTCAAAAAAAGCTATACTTTTTTCGTTAGTCGAAACTAAATCCCCGAACGAACAAAATATTGAAAAATTATTTAATTTTGGATGAAGCAGTGGATGCTTAGACGCCATTCTTTATTCATTGAAAAAAAAAAAAAAACACTTCACTTTCACAAAGGTTAAAAAATAATGAATGACTTTGCTAAGCAATAACCTGTTCCACATTTCTATTAAAAAAATAACGGTTTAAAATTCGATTGTATGTTCGTTTTTTTGGTCAAGCTCAATGAAGGTATGTAAGACACAAACATGTATATATGTATGTATATATATTATGCTGCAGTCATACAGTAGTGCTCAGTTAATGATTTTTTCATACATTTACATTTACCATATGTAGCTGTTGACATTGGAAAGAGAATATATACAAAATTCCTTAAATGCAAACGAAATTTGGCATACACCGAACCTCGCACATACCCCAAATCCTAAAGTGAGCCCAAGCAGGGGGGTTGCAGGGGGACAGCATGCCCCCCATACATACCTCGCTTTTAAAATGCCCGCCTTATGCTGGGTACTAGCACTTTATTTAAACATCATATTTTGCATACACCGAACCTCGCACATACCTCAAGTTATATAGTGAGCGAATTTCTTGTGCCACCAAAACACAGTTAAAGAAAAGACTCCCAAGAGAACCGTTTGGCAGTACGAGAAAGCCAACTGGGACGGTCTCAATGATTTCTTCAGGAACTTTAACTGGTCACTATGCTTCCTCGATAGTGACGTAGAATCCAGTGCAGATATGATTACAAACTTAATTCTTTGTGGAATGAGAAAATTTATACCAAATTGGGTGAAATTTATCAAACCAAAAAAAAAACTCATGGTTTGATTCGAGCTGTAAGGAGGTTATTAGGGTTAGAGAAGTAAGCTTCCGAAGTTATAAAGCCAACCCTACTGAGGAAAACCGGAAAAAGTTTCAACAAGCTAGAAAGACCTGTAACGTTCATATTCGACGAACCAAATTTTTACATGATCAAAAATTACGGCAAACAATTCTACAATGTCCCAAAGGTAGTAAAAATTTTTGGTCATTTGTAAAAAACATACGAAATACCACCTCGTCCTCGGTTCCAACACTCGTCTTCAACGATACTCCTTTTGTCAGCTCAATCGATAAAGCCAATTTGCTTGCAGCACAGTTTGCTGTTAATTCGTCGCTGCCTGAAAGTGTTATGACTCCTCCTGTACTTGAGAGCGCAAATGATTCTATGGGACAAATCCTCTTCCGCACTCGTGCAGTTGCCAGAGTTCTGAAAGAACTCGATATACACAAATCCGCTGGCCCGGATAGTATCCCTCCCATTGTTCTGAAGAGGTGTTCTTCAACGCTGGCAAAACCACTGCGTAAGCTTTTCCATCTGTCCTATTCTACTGGTCTCTTTCCGAGTGGATGGAAAACAGCATTTGTCCAGCCTGCCCCTAAAAAAGGCGTGTCTTTTTCCCCCTTCAACTATCGGCCAATTGCGCTTACGTCCCTTCTTTCCAAGGTTATGGAAACGCTGATTAATTTTCAGCTAAAGAAATATCTCGAAGAACGAAAGCTTCTTAACGACCGGCAGTACGGCTTTCGTAGCAATAGGTCCACTGGTGATCTGATGGTATATCTCACCGAACATTGGCACAAATCTTTAAATCGTTTTGGAGAAAGTAAGATTATTGCGCTTGATATTTCTAAAGCATTTGATAGAGTTTGGCATCAAGCTCTCTTATCGAAAATGCGTGCATTTGGTATCGATGAATCTCTTCTTCGTTGGAGTTGAAATTACCTTTCGGACTGTTCAATACAAGTTGTATTGGATGGTTTCAAGTCTGAAATTCACAAAATAAATGCTGGTGTGCCCCAGGGCTCCGTTATGTCTCCGACTCTCTTCCTTATATTCATAAATGATCTTTTATCTGAAACTTCTAATCCATTGAATTGTTTCGCTGACGACAGTACCCTCAGCTTTTTATATTCGTTCTTAGATTCACATCCATGTCCTTCGGATGTGGAACTTGAATGGCAGCGTATGATAAGCTCATTAAATTCTGATCTCGACAGCATTGTCCAATGGGGAATAAAAAATCGTGTAGAATTTAATGCTTCAAAAACTCAATGCTGTCTACTGTCGTTAAAACGAAACCCACCCCCCATGCCACTATCCATGAAAGGCACTTGCATTGAGGAAACCGAAAAGCTTTCAGTCCTGGGTATGTGTGTCACAGACCACCTTTTATGGAACGACGACATATTCGACATCGTGTTTAGGTTTTCTCCGTCGATGCAAGAAATTTTTCTCCCCTTCTGATCTGGCTGTGATCTACAAAGCCTTTATTCGTCCAAAACTTGAGTATAACTCTCACATTTGGGCAGGTGCTCCAATAACCCACTTGAGTTTATTGGATAGAATTGAAAATGATAGGTGAAAGAACTATAACGGGAACATTCTCATCTCTTGAGCACCGTCGAAATGTTTCATGTCTTTCGTTATTTTACCGTTATTTCCATACACAATGCTCTAGTGAAATAGCCAGTTGCATTCCTCCCCTTAAACAATTCAACCTCGCGCTTCTAGGAATGCCCATCAGTTTACCCTTGAGCCCAATTTCGGACGTACTGTTTAGTACAGAGATTCTTTCTTTAGTCGCACTACTCGAATGCTCTACCCAGCTTAATTTTCCCCTCCCATTGTGATCTATAGACGTTCAAAACCAATGTGCATCGGTATCTCCTTTTAAATCCCCTCTAATCTACCTAATCGCTCGTGCTGTGTATATCATCTTAAAGGTAGTCACAACCCCTTTTGCACGCGCTTAATATAATAAAAAAAAAAAAAAAAAAGGAGGGGGGTTGCAGGAGGGCAGCATGCCCCGCCAAACATGCCTCACTGTAAATTAAAATAGTAGTTTTGGTAATTTTTAATTTTCTCGAAAACTAGAAGACATAAAATCATTTTGTTTTCGGTTTCTGATTAAAAATTAATATGAGCAACAATTTCTAAGAAAACAAATATATAAAATCTCAAAGTTTTGAAGAATTACACTTCACACTTCAGCGTTATTTTTTAATGTTTTTTTTTTTTTCAATTTTTAGTACTTTTTCATTAAATTGCACCTCCCGCCCAAACGGGGGGAGATAGACCCCCCCCACCCATAATAAAAAATGTTTGTATTTAACCCCTCTACAAAATTCCGTTATCAATTTGCGGCGCCCAAGTTATCGTACTCGGACCAATGTTTTTTTTTTTTTTTTTTAATAAATTAAATGCTCCAAAAACTGCTTTTTGCATAAATTTGATGCTTGCGACACCTAAACATAACTTTAAAAATTCAGGTATTCTATCATGGGTTCAAAGAACTTAATTCCAAAAATGGCTTAAATTGAGCGAAAAATACACAAAATATTGAAGAAAAACTAGGGAAAAAAGGGTTTGTTTACCCCTTAAACTAATTTTAATCAAAATTAAATAACTTTTGTGGCACAGCGAATTTGGACAAACGGTTAACGGATAAGGAATGAAAGAATGAAGGGCGTTCTTATTGGTGCTGGGCCCAAATTGTCCATTGTTCTTTGAATGTGAGCTTCAACAAACGTATTCAAGTTAATATTTCAAGTACGATTTTTTCTTTTTACTTTTTTTTTTCAAACTGTTTCTGCATACCTGATTTAATACATTTTGATTTATTTAAAAAAAATAAACTATTAAATTTTAACATCGCAAAGATATATACATATGATTTAAAAGCATTTTATTTAAATGGTCATTCATTACTATGAATTACATTGCATAGGTAAAGTCGTCCATTTTCTTAAGCAAAACAATTTTTTTTTAATTCATGCAGTTATTATTTTTCACTTTAAATGCAATTCGTTATGTATACCTTCAGATAGATCTTTGAAAAATAAAATGTGAGTTCTTTTTGCCTAAGGTTTAATTAACTCCATTCAAATACGTACATTTTCCACCACTTTTTTGATTTTTTGGTCAGGGAAAATTTTGAAATTGGTCAGGGAAAGTCAGGAAAATTTATTTTGAAAAATAGTGGACACCATGGAGTGCCAAGTAATAAAGGACGTAACCACACCATCAAAACCCGTAAAGCACGAACCAAGGAACTAACAACAACAAAACATAGCCCACGAAATCTTTGGCTAAAGGAGAACTGCTTCTGGAGTCACCAACTTCCAAGGTAGGCACGATTGGTTTAAGGTTCCATTATCGTGAACACCTGGCCGAACGTTGAAATGCTGAACCGAAGCGTAACACCAGCTAGTGCAGCACCTACAGTGGCTTTGAATTGAAAACACTCAACCGCAACATTTATCAGCAGAAAAACCAAACCACAACAGTATCCAGCAGAAACACACAACCACATCATTCAGCAGCAGAAACACACAACCACATCATTCAACAGCAGAAACACACAACCAGAACAGTATCCAGCAGAAACACTCAACCACATCATTCAGCAGCAGAAACACACAACCACATCATTCAACAGCAGAAACACACAACCACATCATCCAACAGTAGGAACACACGATCACATCATTTAACAGCAGAAGCACACAACCACAACATTCAGCAGAAGAAACACACAACCACAACATCTAACTTACTAAAACAGCAAGATCATACAACCACAACAGCCACCTTAAGCATAAGTATTTATCATCAGCAGCCGCTACGACAAATTACAAAACATCAATTTATTTACATTACAAAAAGCTAAGTACCTATTTAAATCTATGTACATATCTACCTACAAGTTACATTTTTTTTTATAAATTCAAATTTAGGTAATTGAAAAAAAAAGTAAACAATGAACTTAAATCAAAATTAAAAACTAAAACTTAAAACTAAATAATTTAAATTAAACTAATTTAGATAAAAGATTATTAGCTTTCCATAGCATAGCTATATAGGGTTCTTTTGTGTTCTATGTACAGCAATTATACGATTTTAAATTCTTTCAAATTTAATTCTTTTAATAGGTAAACTAAATCAAACTATTTAAAAATAATACAACAAATCGAGAAAAGACAGGTCATAGGCCAACATCGATGCGGTGCACCACCTCGACGGCGAAATCATCATTTATACAACAACAACAAAATCGAATCAAATAGGAAATACCTATATTCACCAACAAGTGTGAAAGTTTTTTTATACGATCAAAAGATCGGTAAGTGATTTCTTTCCTTGTATATTAAAACCATAGTACTATCATGGCCAAATTTTTTTAGTGCAACAATGCTTCGTTAGTGGCGCCACTTTAGCTCGGCGGAGACTTCCATTTTGGGAGACAATTGTCGGCGGAGACTTCCATTTTTGGGAGACTTCCATTTATCAGAGAATCGAAACTGGGTAGTAAGAGCAAGAGGAGTGTATTTTTTTCGATTCTGGTAAGAATCAAATGGAGTGAGCGAGATTACAAATCGAAGCTTTTTCTAAACGTCAATGATGAGAAAAAGGTGAAGAGAATTGCAAAAAAATGTTCGTATACTCTTTGATTGAATGTGCAATGCAAGGTTATTTTTTTGCTTAATTTACTGATATGCTATATGCGAGAAGAGAAGTATACATACATGCATGTAAGTTAGCTTTTTGCGTCGTCGTTGTCATCAACCTTGAAGTAAGGAATATAGTTTTTTTTGCGAGAAAGAACAATGCGTGGAGGTATTCATTCGTATTTTATCAAGGGTAGGTTGATTTTAATGCGGGAAACATCATGTTGTGTAAGTATATTTGTAGGTATATATGCAATCGTATGTTGTTGAGGGTAGTTTTTATACTAAATTGTCTTGCAAAAATTTCTTATTTGCCTTGAAATTGGTTGCAAGTGCAAGATTTTAAGCATATTTTTTTGTGGGAAAGGATAATATACTTACATAGGTAGATAGGTATATTCGTATAAATTATGAATGGTAGGTTTTATTAATATTTAGGTTGTTTGCATGATTTGAGTTTGACTTGAAATGTTTTGCAAGAAATATACAATTTATTATGCCGACAAATATAGGTAGGTCATACATAGTGCATGCCTATATTTAGGTAGGTATGAAAATAAGTTAATGAAAAAGGGAGAATTTCTATGCAATGTTGAGGTAGGTAAGTGCTTGGTGGTAGGTAGGTTGTATTTGTTACCTACTTTTAATTCACAATTTATGATTCAAGCAGGCATGTAGGTAGGTATGTACCTACATAGGTAGATATGATTTAATTGTTTGACACTAGAGTCTGTCAATGTGGTTGTTGAATTTCAGCCAGTGGGCGATATCCTAGTAAGTTGGTTTTATACCTAAGTTTTAGTTGTCAATTTTTTTTTTTTTATTTGAGTGTAGGTAGATCGGTACCCAGACATTTTTGAAATATAGCTAGGTATGTACCTACCTATACCTACGTTCATTTAATTTTAATTAAAGCTACCTAAGTATGTACGTAGGCAGGGCCCGGATTCTCATGCTCTAAGAAACACAAAATATGCGCCGAAAATATGCACTTAAAATTACTAAATATGCCATACAAAATACCAAATATGCCATAAAAAAATACAAAATATTCCATAAAAAACCCAAAATATGCTGCAGAAATATTCAAAAAGTAAATGAAAAACCATTTAAATACAAAAAAATACAGTCTTTTATTTATAGAAAGTTTGATAAATAAAATTCACATAAAACATAAAATTAAGGTAGGTTTAACAAAAAATAAATAGTATTTTTGATAATATGTGCGTTATTTTCGTAAGAAGGTTTTGTTAGCATAACATTTTTTCTGAAGTTTTCAAAAACTTTTGTACATGGAAAATAACCTCTCCACGTTAACAGACGTGTGGAGCATTTTCTAATGAAACAATCTCATTTATTGAATATCGAAGCACTGTTCTTCATTCCCATTAAAGGATGTGTAGACATTTTTAATTTTCATATATCCTGCGTTTTTATAAGAACATTTTCTATTTTTTATTAATAGATTGACCCATTGGAGACTCTACTGCATTCATTTTTGAAACTACTTCGTACATTACATTTATTTGTTTTGAAGCGAGTTCCAACCCTCTAATTTTACTATAGTCTCACTCAGTAGCGGATCCAGGGGGGTGACTATAGGGGCTAAAGCTCCCCCCACAGCTGATTCATAAAATAATATGAAATATAGAAAGCAATACATTACAACGTGGAGAATTTTATATTCCGTCTAAAATATAGTTAAGATATGAAATTTGATGAACAAAATAACGTGGTTGGGGCTGAACTATTTACATACGTCAAGTTATGTAGTTTTTTTTTCTAAGCCTAAAGATTGGGACTAGAGCCTGAAGCGAATTGGACAAAAACCAAATTGGGGGCTATGAATATGGAAATGTTTCATGCCACGACAATTTTTCCCTAAAAATAAAACCAAGAAAAGTGGGACGAAAAAACCAGCTTTGGAACAATAAGGTCTGAGAATTTTGGACAAAAAACTTAGCCACGGTTAAGCAACCTACTCCCTTAAAACTTACCTAATTCCAGAGAGTTTTGGGGCTCAAGTCTAGGGACTGTCAAAGTCCGAAGTTGGGGCTAAGGCTTGAAGAGATAAGTAAAAAGAGATAAAAAATGGTCGGGGCTTAACATTAACGTGTCAAGTGCCCCAACTGTTTACACTAAAAACAAAGCTAATTTACCAAAAGAAACGCAGTTGAGGCTTAAACCATTAAAGAACAACGGAATGTCAAGTTAACTTACTTTACTTTACTTTTGATGGCGCTCACAGCCCAGGATGGGCTTCGGCGTCAACTAACAAGCCCCTCCAGCCAGCTCTGTCCCTAGCTAGCCGTTTCCAGTTGCGCACACCGAGTGCTTTGATGTCGTCATTCACTTGATTGCGCCACCTGTTACGGGTTCTTCCTCTGCTGCGTACCCCATCGGGGTTGGATTCGAAGACTCGTCGGGCAGGTGCGTTGCTGTCCATACGCTCCACGTGCCCCCGCCATCTCAGCCGCTGTATTTTCAGCTTTTTGACCAGATCAACGTCGCTGTATAGCCCGTATAGCTCGTCGTTGAATCTTCTCCTCCATACTCCTTCGCTACACACCGGACCGAAAATCACACGAAGAATCTTCCTCTCAAAGCACCCTAGCAGATTTTTATCCGAATCTTTCAGTGTCCATGCTTCTGACCCATAAAGCAGGACCGGGATGATTAGGGTTTTGTATAAAGTCTCCTTGGTTCTCTGAGAGAGGGCCTTACTACTTAAATGCCTTCTTAGACCGAAGAAACAGCGGTTGGCAAGAGTAATTCTTCGCTTGATCTCTGCACTGATGTCATTCTGCGATGTAATAGTGGAGCCCAGGTAGACAAAGTCCTTGACAACTTCGAAGTTATATCTGTCCATCGTGATATTTTGCCCGAGTCGACGATGTTGAGATTCCTCTCTCGATGACAGCATATACTTCGTCTTGTCCTCATTAACCGCCAATCCCATTCTAGCCGCCTCCGATTCAATGCTCGCAAATGCCCCTGCCACAGCTCGCTTAGTTCTGCCGACAATGTCTATGTCATCCGCATATGCAAGCAATTGAACGGACTTTTGATAGATTGTACCGCTGGTGTTGACATGTGCGTTGCGTACAATGGCTTCAAAACGATGTTGAATAGGTTGCATGATAACGCGTCGCCTTGCCTCAATCCTTTCTCAACATCAAAGGAATCGGTGGTGTTCTTACCAATTTTGACGGAGCAGCGAGATTTCTCCATCGTCATCCTGCACAAGCGGACGAGTTTGGCAGGGATGCCGAACTCGACATGGCTCTGTATAATTCGTCCCTTTTCACGCTATCATACGCGACTTTAAAATCGATAAAAAGGTGGTGTGTATCGATCTGGAATTCCCGGGATTTTTCTAAAATCTGTCGGAGTGTGAACATTTGATCGACGGTTGACTTGCCTGGCCTAAAACCGCACTGATAAGGGCCGATCAGATCGTTGAAAAAAGGTTTTAAGCGGTCACACAGGATGGCCGACAAGATTTTATAAGCCACGTTTAGGAGACTAATTCCTCTGTAGTTGGTACATTTCAGAACATCTCCCTTTTTATGGATGGGGCACACTGTACCGAGGTTCCATTCATCGGGCATACTTTCCTCCGACCAAATTTTGCAGATGAGCTGGTGTATGCTCCTAGCCAATTCATCTCCCGCCGATTTAAATAGTTCGGCATTTAAGCCATCCGCACCAGCAGCCTTGTACGACTTAAGTTTGGATATCGCCAGCCGAACTTCGGTTAGGTCGGGTGGACGGTGGACTTGGCCATCATCGTCCAAGTTGAATGGAGCGTTCTGCCTATTAGCGGCATCTTGGCTGTCTTCGCCATTAAGCAGTCTAGAGAAGTGTTCTTTCCAGATCCTCAGCACTGACTGTGTGTCTACTACCATATTCCCACTCTCATCTCGGCAGGCTTCCGTTCTAGCCTTGAATCCTTGGGTGGATCGCTTCACCCTCTGATAAAATTTTCGAACATCTCCCCTACCGCTACAACCCTCAATAGACTCTACCGCCCGCTTCTCGTGCTCTCTCTTTTTCCTCCTGAGAAGTCGGCGTTCCTCTTTTCGTTTCAGCCCGTAGAGCTCCCGGGCCACTCTCTCAGCAGCTCTTGTTCGAGTCTGCAGCATTGCCTGGTAGGCCTCGTCCTTAGCTGCATGCGCTAGCCGGCACTCTTCATCGAACCAGGTGTTTGGTTGTATTCGCCTAGTGAAACCCAGCACATCAGAGGCGGCACTTCTGATGGCTTGTTGACAGTGTTCCCACTGGTCCTCTGCACTTGATGCTGGTGGCGGACCTCCTGAGAGATTAAGAGTTACGTGGTCTGCTAAAGTTCTGGCAGTCTCTTGCGATTTAAGCTTCTCGACATCGAATCTTTTCACAGCATCTGCTCTGCGTTGTCGCGTCATGGATATCCGCATACGTAGTCTAGCTACCACCAGGTAGTGATCCGAGTCAATGTTGGCCCCTCGGAACGTTCGGACGTCCAAGATACTGGAAGCATGTCTCGCGTCTATCGCAACGTGGTCGATTTGGTTGACGGTTACTTGAACTCGGGACCGCCACGTCCCCTTGTGTATATTGAGGTGTGGGAAGTAGGGGCTTGAGATGATGACATTTCGCCCCGCCGCAAAGTCCGCCAGCCTGTGTCCGTTGCCGGAAGTTTCGTCGTGTAGGCTGTGTCCTCCGACTATCGAACCAAAGATGCCCTCCTTTCCGAATCTTGCGTTGAAGTCACCAAGAATGATCTTCACGTCGTACTTCGGGCACATATCATACGTTGTCTCCAAGAGATCGTAGAATGCTTCTTTGGTTGAGTCTTCTCTCCTTTCATGGGGGGCGTGAACACAAATCAGCGAAATGTTCTTAAATTTGCCTCTGATGCGGATTGTGACCAGGCGCTCGCTTACACTTCGGAAGCCCAAGACTTCTTGCCTAAGTCTTCCCCTTATCACAAAACCACAACCAAAGAGCCGCTGACCCTGTTCCTTCAAGCACCCGCCGTAGTAGATGTCACACGTTTTCAGTCTCCGTACGCCCTCTCCATCCCATCGCACTTCCTGGATGGCTGTTACGTCAGCCTTTAGCCTGTCCAGGTTCTCCACTAATTGTTCGGCTGCACGTGTTCTGTATAAGGACAGGACGTTCCACGTGCAGATCCGAAATTCATTGTCCTTGTTTCGTTTGCTGGGGTCGTCAACTTTAAAATCATCCATATCCGAGGCTTGTTTTTGTTTCGGAACAACTTTTTTTTACGTGGTAGGGAAGTCACCACCACGCACAACCCCCGACCCGGAGGACCAGACCCTTCGTATAACTCCAAGGGTAGGGAGCCGGATAAATCGCTCCTTATAGGCCTGAGCTACAAATATGTCGTAGTAGCCCATATAAGGTGTTCACTAAGTAGTTCAACCTAACTGGAACTGTAGACGCCACCGTTGATTCCATCTAGAGAATTCGTCCGCTGCCGCCTCGATGAAAGGAGAAGTGCCTTAGTGGGAACACTCCTCCCCCCCTCTCTCGTTGGCTGTCCCCAACAGCTTTCCACGGGGATTTAAACCCCGTCTCCAGCTGAGGTACTGGACACCCGATGTTCACCACGTGGAGGTGAGAGTAGGAGTTGGTAGACAGAGGTGGGTTTTGAGAAAAACCTGTGGACGCTTGTGTCCTCTTGAATGCACATAACTACCCTTTTGAACACCAATGTCAAGTTAAGTGTAAATGTTTAATACAACAGAAATTCTTTCTTACGGCCTTGGCTGCGCTTAGTCATTTTTCGGTTTACGTTTTCAAAATTTGAAAGGTCGAAGGAAATTGAACATACAAAACATTTTTGTACTAGGAAATTGTACACAAATTCTCTAGTCAAGGAGCCAAATTTCAAAAGCGTGAGTTTTCTCTGTGCGCGCTCAGAAAATCATGCAAAAGCAAATAAATATTTGCAATCCCTCTAGGCTCTCGAGTGACGTGCAAATTTGTCGACATATTTTTTTAGCATGAATATAAAGTGTATGCAGCGTATACACGAAAATTCATTCACGCTGGCAGAATTGGGCCGCGGCTTATTTCTTAGAGCAGCTTTGTCTTATGTCCTAAAGTGGCAGTTTGAACAAAATAGTTTCTAGTTGATTTGGCTAATTCAGGAAAAATGAGATGTCAGAGAACTAATACCGTGTCAAAGCACATATGTATATGAGCTTTTGCCAGTACGATCACTTAAATATAATTTTTTTGAACTAACCAATTATAAACAGTTTTCAAATCTTGTCAAAAATGGGAAGTTCAAAACATACTCACAGCTAATTTAAAAATATAACTACATTATGTAGGTACCTAATCAATTTTTAAATAATATAAATAAACGAATTTGTACGCGTGGTTCAAGCATATATGGCTAAAAATTATTAATTTTATTAATACAATAACTAGTTATACACAGATACTATCATCTTTTTGGGGGCCTTTGAATTTGTTTCTGTCTCCGTTACAGCAATTATGAATAATTGTTATTGTACTTTGTATTGAAAACATTTTAAAGCGCGACAGGAGCGGATATAAGGGCACACAAAAAACGGATATCGTTAAAGGAAAAGTGGGAATGTCAAAATCCGATGTCTTTTATATAACGACACATGAATCTCCATATATCTTTTTCAGAAAATAATACTTGATCATTAAAGGTTAGGCCGCACTCGCCGGAAACTGCACTGCATCGGAACTACACTTACACGAATTCGTATGAATTTTTATGAAGTTCAGTTGCCGTTTAGTGCGGTATAGCTCCTAAAACTTCATAAAAAATAATGTTTTGCCGCGTTGTCGTGAAGTGTAGTTCGTCTGAAGTTGAGTACGGTCTTGCATTAAACCTAAACTGATCTCTATTATTTGTTATAAATTATAAAATTGATCTTAGAACAAGCAAGTTTTATTACTTAAGGTCTCAAACTGAATCTATAAACTCCAAGCCCCCCCCACAGCCAAATTCTAGATCCGCTACTGGTCTCACTGAGAAACCCATAGTTTGTGTATCGAACTGCATGAGTCTGGCAACTCTGCAGTCGATGTATTAAAATTATATAAAAGATTATATCGAAACTTTAACAAAAGACAATGTAAAACTTAACGAGAGAAAAAGAGCTTGTATAACGAAAGATTATTTTTATATTTTATGTATTATGATGGTCGAAGGCGAAGGTTGTGCTAATAAAGAGTGGTTTTTTACATATTTTCAACTATAAATGTTTGCTTTTTATTTATATAATGGACGGTTTAATTGCTTGATTTGGTTTTTGTTGGACGGTTTGTATAATATAGAAATCTCCACTGGGCTACGATACATTTGGTCCATGTCGAGTCGGATAATGTGACAGTGACGGGAAGGTACAGTGTGCTTGCTTCGATTTTTATATCGTATAGTTTACCGCTATTGCGAAGTGCGTGTTTTTGCTTAAAAAAGGAAAAAATCGAAGGTCAAAAATCAAATTCCAATATCTAAATGTGCCGGTTAAAAATAGAAACTAGATTGTGATGGTACGAGCAGGAGCAGGAGAGAAGGGTGAGCTGGGTACATATAGAAATATATGAACGGAAGGTAACATGTCCCGACGGGAAACAACCGAAGGAAAAATTCCCCTTACTCAATGCAACAGCGCTTATGTAAGTCAAATAAATATATTGTATCTCTTTTCACAAATAGCAAGAAACACGAAAAAACATACATAATGCTCATGGCAACGCGGGTATTTACCCTGCTACTTGACATGCGCACAACGAAGGAGACGAAATAAACACGAAAGAGTCAGCCACGATAAACGAAGGAAAAATTTCATTCGAAGTTTTTAGCTTGTGAGAGCAGTACGCGGTGACAAAATATTCTTGAAAATATAAATCTAATTGAATTTACTATAAATCTTTATTAAACATTAAAATTCTATTAATAACAAACAAATATTCAACTGAAAATATTAACCGAAGGTAAATACAGTCCATTTAAATTATTTTTCATAAAGGTTTCCCATACAAAATTCAATTCGTTAGTGTGTATCTATTTTTTTTCTGTTGCCAGTGCGTACGTGACAAACAGCTTGCTGCGCAGCTGGTACAGTCATACTTCATATATTTTTTTTGGGGTATTTTTTGTGTGTATTGTTCGGTTGTGCGCGTTGTTGTTTATTTAGTTTCATCCACTCGGGCGACAGTTTTTTGTATCTCTTTTTCCCCGCTGAGTGGATGGTGGTTGTTTTGATTTAAATGGTGATGGAAGTGGAAGGGGTGCTTGTGTGCAAAGCAACAGCAACCAAGATACGATGGTTAGCAGGCACTCACATAGATTGAGTGAGATTGATGTGAATTGTGAAGGAACATTCAAAATGAATGAGAAAATGAAGGAATGTGTCAAAACAAATAATACTCAAAACGTAGGCGTACGGTTGAGTGTTGATTACAAAAAAAAGAGACGGACAGGCAAGGGTAAGGAAAAAACAATGATAGGACACAGGAAGGGAGAAGGAAGCAGGAGCGACCTAGGAACAATAGTGATGGTCATCTAAAAATAAATAAAAAACATGAAGGAAAACTTGCAAGTGGAAGGAATTAGTTTTTCATGTAATATGAAAACAAAAACAGTGAAGGTGTCAACAGCAGGTATGTGCAAATTCGACTTGAATTCGAGAGCAGGAAATTAGAATTTTTAATTAATTTATTTTTTGAAGGTTTATGATATAACATAAATTCGATTGTCATTTTGATGGAATAGAGCCGGGAAATTTTTCATTTCACATTCTTAAATATTAAAAAAAAAAACCGAAGGCAAAATTAATTTATTTTGAAACAATAACTCGAATTCAAGGTACGAAGGGTTGACAAGAGGACTTTTCCTTTTCGAGCGTCATGAACTCGGATTGGAAATAGAACTCAATAAAATAAAAATCAAAACAATCAGGGGTATTGATAAAATTCACATACTTTGCGTTATCGTATGTATTTATTTTCATAGTTTCGTATACTGGAAATTATATTAATCAGTACCTACTACGAACTATATATTTTTTTTTCTTTTTGTTTCGTCTTGCGTAAAACAACAACGAATGCAACAACCACTTAGGTAGGCGACTTTAAATTTAATTTGGTATTTTTAGGCAGGGGTATATTTTGTTAATCTACTCGCATATTAGGAATTATATTTTTACAAGTACCTACTGCGTTTTATTATATATCATATTTATATCTTTGCTCGCATATTGGGAAATATATTAACAAGTACCTACTGCGGGTAATATTTAATAACCTAAATTTTATTCGTCAGGCAGGCATTTACTATTTTTTACAAAATACTTATCGTACGGTGTATTATGCATTGCAGGCAATTCAGTTTTTACAAAATACAATTAACGATGGAACAACAGCAGGATTGTAACGAATATACATTCGAGGAAGGGGTGCAGGCAATCAGCAGGGCACTGATGTTTACGAAAGCAGCAGGTTACGAAGACGCAACAATCGAGGTAATCGAGGTGAGGGTCGAAGCGTTGCAGGAGACCTGGGTTCAGCTCAGGGAAGCGGCAGGAAAAAATGATCTCCTGATTAAGGCGGAGATCTCGAGAAGGAAGGCTGAGGTGGAAGGCGAGTATTTTGCTGCATACGAGGCATTGAAACGCAGGCTATAGCAGCTGGCTCCAGTTGTGCAGAAAGGGGAAGATAGGCCTCCAATGAATGTGCAGGTGAACATACCATTCTCTCCACACGACGTAAAGAATACGTGGGGAGATTTTAATGGTAGCTTCACGAAATGGCAGGGCTTCCGTGACAGATTTGTTGCGGCAGTGCACATGAACGACAGGATCGACCCAGCATACAAGTTTGCATACTTGAAGGCATCATTGACCGGGAAGGCACAACACACGTTGGGTGAGTGGCAGCTCACCGAACAAAACTACAATGAAGCGTGGGAACGGCTCAATCAAATCTATCACAAGCAGTTTGCAACTTGCAGGAAGGACACCCGAAGGCATCACAACTGCAGGCAATGTCCAATACGTGCCATGAAACATTGAGGCAAATGGCAGCTCAGGGCATACCCACGGACCAATGGGATATGGTCGTGGTACACGTTCTACACGAAAAGCTGGATGAGGATTCAGCCTGCAAATGGGAAGAGGCTCGGTCTTCTGAGACGCCGACAGCGAAAGAGTTCTGTCACTTCTTAGACAAGAGGGCAGAAGCACTAGAAAGCGCGAAGGCAAACCGTAGGAAGGATTCGCTGGTACACTCTCATCCGGTACGCGTGAACATCGGAAGGTATGGTGAAATGGCAACCACCAGTCAGGATGCAAGGATGGTTGCAGCCAGCCAAGCTGTAAGGAAGGTAGGAGGGGTGGCTCCTAAGAAGAGGCCATGCCACTCATGCAGGTCCATGGAACACCAGCAGGTCCATGGTGTTGTCCAGAATTCACGGTATTGAACCTGAAGGCAAGGCAGGATTTAGTAAGGCAGAAATTATTGTGTCCGAATTGTTTAAAGACAGACCACAACACCAAGGAATGTTTTCAGGGCCCATGCAATAGATGTCCGGGTAAGCCATACCATAAAAGCGTGATTTGCCCTATGAAGGAGTTTCAGAAGGCTCAAATGTCAGTCATGAACATTCAGGACGTAGTAGCCCGTAGCGTAATGGTTAGTGCGTTCGACTGTCACGCTGGAGGTCTGGGATCGCTTCCCAGCCTCGTCCACCTAAAAACTAAAAAGTTTTTTTTCAGGGCTACTGCCTCTTGCGAGCAATTGACAAATCCTCCAAGAGTATCACTTGTCACGAATAAGTGCTTCTCGTCTAGCCGTTCGGATTCGGCATAAAATTGTAGGTCCCTTCCATTCCTGTCGAAAAGGCGCACACAGGAATGGTTGCGAGTTGTTAGTCACTAGGCCCTGGTTCTTCATGAGCCGTTGTGCCACCCGATTTATTTATTTTTTAGAACATTCAGGACAAGGTACCAAAAAGGAAGGCAAATTCAGGCGGCAAGTCAAAAAATGATTGACTGGAGGGAACGCCGGTAAAACGCTCCCGGTTAGAAGGTGGAAAGATGGCAGGAGCGAAGGAAGACACGGGTGAGAAATTGCAAAAGATTTACACGAAATCCTAATGCGATTCAGAAGGTATCGGATTGCAATTAGTGCAGATATCAAGATGATGTTTCGCATGGTAAAGGTAGCGAAGGAACAATGGGATCTCCAAAGAATATTTTGGAGAGAGAATCTAAACGAAAGGTTGACGGAATACTGGCTGACAGTAGTCACATACGGAATGACCTCATCTGCATACAAAGCGGTAAGGGCTTTAATACAATGAGCAAGAGATGCAGAGATGCAATTCCCGAAGCAGCGAAGGCAATAAGCGAAGATTTTTACATTCAACAATTCAATTATCGAAAGAAATTGATCACGTGTTGAAGGGTGCAGGTTTTGAGCTAAGGAAATGGAAATCCAATTCTGAAACCTTAATAAAGGATATGAATTATGAAGAGCAGGAGGCAATTGTGTTTCAAGACAATGACAAAGCATCGTTGTTGAAGAACGATCAGTTTACATTCGTGGTGAAAACACCAGTGACTGAGCAGGTAATGACGAAAAGAAAGATTGTAAGTTGGGTGGCTCAATTATACGATCCTAATAGGTTTATAGCTCCTGTTACGATCATCGTAAAAATTCTCATCCAGAATATATGGCGATTAAACATTGACTGGGATGAGAATCTACCGGAAAGTATTGAAGGTAGGTGGAGAGATTTTTGGAAGGAGATATCAATTTTAGAAAATGTGAGAATCGATAGATGGATTGGAACATTGGAAGGTACACTGAGAGAAATACATGGGTTTTCGGATGCGTCCGAAAGAGCATATGGGGCGGTGATATACGTTAGAACGTTAAGTGCCGATGGAAAGATTCATGCAGGTTTACTGACGGCAAAGACACGTGAAGCACCGTTGAAAACGGTCACTATACCAAGATTAGAGCTGGCGGCAGCTGAACTGCTAGGAAGGTTATTGGATAGCGTCATAAAGACAATGGAATGGGAAGGTATAGAGTATAATCCCTGGACAGACTCACTCTTCACATTACATTGGATACATAAATTACCATGTCATCTTAAGACGTTTTTGGCGAATCGAGTTGCATCGATACAAACTAATACGGAGGTAAAGAGATGGAAACATGTGGGTACGAAAGAGAATCCTGCAGATCTTTTGAGCAGGGGAATGAAACTATCTTTGTTGGTAGACAATAAGTTATGGCTGCATGGTCCGGAATGGCTATCAGAACCTCGAACAAGTTGGAAATCTGAAAAGTTTGTGCCAAATGTTTCAGATGGGGGGAAGGATGAGATGAAGCTCTTCATAACAACTAAGTTCTCGGAACCGTTATGTATAAACGTCAAAGGTATGGGAGGGAGTATTCCAATAACAGAATACGCACCTACGTTAGAAAAGGTAATTAACATAACAAGTTATGTATTTCGTTTTATCAAGGTAACTAGGACGAATATAGAGAAACGTAAAGAGGAAGAGAGAAGGTATGGAAAGCGACAGAGACGTTCTAGACGTCAACACGAAAGAAAAAAAGGTACGAAGTGTTACGAAGGAGTATTTGATCAACCATCTTCTGAAGAGAAGACGGGTGCAATTGATTATTTACTACGGAAGGAACAAGAAAGGTATTTTGGGAAAGAGATTATTTGCATAGAGAAGGACAGGTGTCTACCTGATAAGAGCAGGATTCTGTCATTGAAACCAATGGTAGATGGGAAAGGAATATTGAGAGTAGGAGGAAGGTTGGAGAGGGCCGAGTTGGAATTTGAGAGAAGGCATCCAGCAATCGTACCGAGTGGTTCTCGATTGGCGTGATTGATAATGGATAGTGCTCATAGAGCAACGAAACATGGAGCGGTGCAGGTCATGATGCAATACATCTAGCAAAGGTCTTGGATTCCGAAGGTAAGGAGTGAATTGCGAAATTATCTCCACAAGTGTTTGGTTTGCGTTAGGTATAATCATCGCTTTGAACAACAATTAATGTCTGATTTACCAGCAGAAAGGGTCACGATAGGAAAGGCTTTTCTACATACAGGAGTAGATTACGCAGGGCCTTTTGAAATCAAAATGATAGATAGAGCAGGCGAGCAAATTATAAGTCAGAAATGTTGGGTTTCAATTTTTGTTTGTCTTAAGACAGGGGCGGTGCATATCGATTTGGTGTCAGACCTCACATCGGTTGCATTCATTGCGTGTTTCGAAAGATTTATTGCTAGGAGGGGAAGGTGCGAAAGATAATATAGCGACAATGGCACAGCATTTGTTGGTGCAGAGAAGGAATTACGGAAGGCAAGGGGGCATTGGCTCGTGAAGGATATTTTTGAACATTTATGTTTGAAAGGAACGGAATGGAAGTTTACGACTCCAGCGGCGCCACATCAAGGTGGTATTTATGAGGCAGCGGTTAAGTCAATGAAATATCATTTGACAAGGATAGTTAGGGCGAAGGTTTTATCATATGAACATTTTTTAACTTTACTTGCTGGTATAGAAGCTATTCTTAACTCAAGAAAATTGCATCCATTGAGTGATGACCCGAGAGATTTGCAGGCGCTAACGCCGGGACACTTCCTGGTTGGTAAGCCTCTTGTGCTACCATTACCTTTCTCAACCAATGAGCTGGTGAGCATTTGTTGGTGAAGGGTATAAGGTTATGGAGAGAACGAAAGACGATGCTTGAACATTTTTGGGCACGATGGAAGGAAGAATATCTATCCACTTTGTATGAGCGAAAAAAATGGCGGAAAGGAAAATATGGTTTGAAGGAAGGGCAGTTATGTATTATGAAGAGCGAGAATTTCCCACCAGCTGGGTGGGCGATGGGGCGTCTCCTAAAGTTGATACCGAGCAGGGATGGACTAGTGCGGAGCGTGATGAAACAGACCGCGACCAATCAACTAACGAGGCCGGTTAGTTGATTGGTTGATTGGAACAGCCGGTAACGAGGCTTGACGTCAAGCTGCGTCGTCCACGGGTTTCAGTGGGAAGGCATTTAGGTGCTCCGCCCGGATTGGGGTATTGTATGAGCTCTAAAAAAGCTCTTAATTCCTGCATCATTAGAATTTTGCATTTTTGTATTTTAAAGGTGTGGACAACGCAGCTTGACGTCAAGCTGGGTCGTCCACGGGTTTCAGTGGGAAGGCATTTTAGTGCTCCGCCCGGATAAGGGTACTAAATTAGCTCCAAAAAAGCTCTTAATTCCTGCATCATTAGAATTGGAAATTTCCGTTGTGGACGACGCAGCTTGACGGACCTATTTATATCAAAATATGCAACGATTGAATGCCATTTTAAAGCAAATTTCTCTATTCGAAAAGCTATCTGATTCTTTTGCTTCTAAGGCTTTCCAAAAAAAAAATATGCATTTGCATAGACATCCAGGCCCTGTACATAGGTATGTACAGGGTGACCACCTTTCCCAACGCTGATTTCGGTACACAAGAACAATTTGTTTAAAATATTTGTTTAATTTATTAAATATAATATGAATATATGTAAATACAAATAAATATTTGAAAGTCCTTTTTGAATGAATATTTCCCATCCGACTATATTTCTCAATCATTTTTGGCTGACCGGTCAAGAACTCGAAGAACTCAAGGCATTACATTTTTATGTTGTACCTAATGCAATACAAAAGGTCTTTCAAAGTTAAAATGCTCAACCGGCTGTTATGGGTCGGTAGACCACTTTTCGTTTATCCAAGAGAACACTCTTTATTTTGGCCGAAGTCCCTGACAAACAGAAAAACTCGAAAATTTTAAGTAAATGATTGTATGGAATGTTTTAAAAATGCTGAAAAAAACTCCATAGATTGATGGTCAATAGCAACGCTGTTCTCTTCCCATGATTGAATTTTTTCCACAGTAACATATTTTCCAAAAGGATTTCTTCATAAAATTGTATTTTTCGCTTAATTTTTCTTGTATTTTTCTCTTAAATTTTTATTGAACAGATTTATTCCACGTTTTCTGGAATTTTTTTGGATTTAGTTTAATTTTTTTTTTAACAAACTAATAAAACCAGTAGCGAACACTGGAAGAACTGATTGGAAAAGACAATGGTTGGAATACAGTTAAAAACAAAACAAATCATATAAAAGAGTAATGAGAATGCAAACATGAAGTTATGTTGATGATGTGATAAATAAAGTTGCAAACACGAGGAAAGAAATATTAAAAGATGTGCTTACTTTATTCAGATTTTATCTCAATTAATCATACATTTCGGTACACGAATTTGATTTCGGTATATTTGTGTGTACCGAGGCTTTTATGTGGTACACGGTACGCAGCGTTAATTTACGGTACTGTACCAGTCATTTCGGTGCAGGTGGTCACCTTAGGTATGTACCTAGGTAGGTACCTACATTTTTATTTTTTTTTTTTCAAATCAACCAGAGAGAGAAAATTAATGTAAATTGCAAAACGGCCAATGCACTAAAAATTGAATTATACACAGGTGTAGGTAGGTATATAAATATTGTTAAAAAAAGAAGAAACCAAGTTTCAGTCGTCAAATAAAATGTTTTTTATTCTTGTGTGTAGGTACAGTCAACTCCGCTTAACTGAAAACATCGGTTATCTGAAACAAGAAATTTATTCCTAACGCTTTTTTAAGAATTTTTCACACAAACTGCTTCGCATTAATGTCCGTGAAGTTAGCATACCAAGTGTTAGCATCTCAATTTTTTTTTGGAGTTCTTATCGCATGCACCTGAGTTCTATAGTTCCTGATTGTTTTCCAAAATAGTTCTGTTTGATTTTACCGACAAAATTGATTTTAAAAAGTGAGATGCTAACTTCACGCCAGCATATCATTTTTTGAATAGTTCCTGATTGTTTTCCAAAATAGTTCTGTTTGATTTTACCGACAAAATTGATTTTAAAAAGTGAGATGCTAACTTCACGCCAGCATATAATTTTTTGAAATATCAAATAAAAATTTTTTTCGGCTGTAAGAGACCCTTCCCAAGAGTTCCTCATACCTAAAAAAATTAGTTCTATGACGGTCAGCAAAAAAAAAAATAAAACTAAAAAAAAATAAAGTACTTTCAATACAAAAAATGCTAAATAACGCAAATTGTGATGGTAAAATCCAATTTTTCGAATTTAATAGGTAGACTGAATACGTTTGCAATATAATCCTTAAGTTATTTTGTTTCTAACGCTTTTCTAACGAAAATAAAGAATGTTTTTTTAATTTTAAAAGGGAATTTGCACGAATTTTGATCAACTTCTTTGAGATACTGGCATTGTTTTGGGAGTTCCAGCCCATTTATCGAACTCAACATATAGATATAATGTGTTTACAGAATAATCCGCGGAGTTCCCGTGTCTCACGCTTTTCTAACAAAAAATATGATTTTTTTTTATTTAGAGCGCTTTTTCACGGATTTTGGTAAACGGCCTTGAGATGCTAGCATTTTTTTGGGAGTTCCAGCCCATTTATCGAACTCAACATATAGATATAATGTGTTTACAGTATAATCCGCGGAGTTCCCGTTTCTAACGCTTTTCTAACAAAAAATATGATTTTTTTTATTTAGAGCGCTTTTTCACGGATTTTGGTAAACGACCTTGAGATGCCAGCATTTTTTTGGGAGTTCCAGCCCATTTATCGAACTCAACATATAGTTATAATGTGTTTACAGTATAATGCGCGTAGTTCCCGTTTCTAACGCTTTTCTAACAAAAAATATTATTTTTTTTTTATTTAGAGCGCTTTTTCACGGATTTTGGTAAACGACCTTGAAATGCTAGCATTTTTTTGGGAGTTCCAGCCCATTTATCGAACTCAACATATAGATATAATGTGTTTACAGTATAATCCGCGGAGTTCCCGTTTCTGACGCTTTTCTAACAAAAAATATGATTTTTTTTTTATTAGCATTTTTTTGGGAGTTCTAGCCCATTTATCGAACTCAACGTATAGATATAATGTGTTTACAGTATAATCCGCGAAGTTCCCGTTTCTAACAAAAAATATAATTTTTTTTTTCTTTAGAGCACTTTTTCACGGATTTTGGTAAACGACCTTGAGATGCTAGCAGTTTTTTGGGAGTTCCAGCCCATTAATCGAACTCAACGTATAGATGTAATGTGTTTACAGTATAATCCGCGGAGTTCCAGTTTCTAACGTTTTTCTAACAAAAAATATGATTTTTTTTATTTATAGCACTTTTTCACGGATTTTGGCAAACGACCTTGAGATGCTAGCATTTTGTTGTGAGTTCCAGCCCATTTATCGAACTCAACATATAGATGTAATGTATTTACAGTATAGTCTGCGGAGTTGCCGTTTCTAACGCTTTTCTAACAAAAAATATGATTTTTTTTTTATTTAGAGCACTTTTTCACGGATTTCGGTAAACGACCTTGAGATGCTAGCAGTTTTTTGGGAGCTCCAGCCCGTTTATCGAATTCAACATAAAGATGTAATGTGTCTACAGTATAATCCGCGGAGTTCCCGTTTCTATCGCTTTTCTAACAAAAAATGTGATTTTTTTTTTATTTACAGCGCTTTTTCACAGATTTTGCTAAACGACCTTAAGATGCTAGCATTTTTTTGGGAGTTCCAGCCCATTTATCGAACTCAACATATAGATATAATGTGTTTACAGTATAATCCGCGGAGTTCCCGTTTCTAACGCTTTTCTAACAAAAAATATGATTTATTTTTATTTAGAGCACTTTTTCACGGATTTTGGTAAACGACCTTGAGATGCTAGCAATTTTTTGAGAGTTCCAGCCCCATCATCGAACTCAACATATAGATATAATGTGTTTAAAGTATAATTCGCGGAGTTCCCGTTTCTAAGGCTTTTCTAACAAAAAATATGATTTTTTTTCTATTTAGGGCGCTTTTTCACGGATTTTGGTAAACGACCTTGAGATGCTAACAGTTTTTTGGGAGTTCCAGCCCATTTATCGAACTCACCATATAGATATAATGTGTTTACAGTATAATCCGTGGAGTTCCCGTTTCTAACGCTTTTCTAACGAATAATATTGTTTTTTTTTTAATAAGACCGCTTTTTCACGGATTTTGGTAAACGACCTTGAGATGCTAACAGTTTTTTGTTAAAAATATGATTTTTTTTCTATTTAGAGCGATTTTAACGGATTTTGGTAAGCGACCTTGAAATCTAGCAGTTTTTTGGGAGTTCCAGGCCATTTATCGAACTCAACACATAGATATAATGTGTTTACAGTATAATCCGCGGAGTTCACGTTTCTAACGCTTTTCTCACAAAAAATATGATTTTTTTTATTTAGAGCACTTTTTCATGGATTTTGGTAAACTACCTTGAGATGTTAGCAGTTTTTTGGGAGTTTTAGCCCATTTATCGAACTCAGCATATAGATTTAATGTGCTTACAGTATAATCCGCAGAGTTCCCGTTTCTAACGCTTTTATAAAGAAAAATATGATTTTTTTTCTATTTAGGGCGCTTTTTCACGGATTTTGGTAAACGACCTTGAGATGCTAACAGTTATTTGGGAGTTCCAGCCCATTTATCGAATTTACCATATGGATATAATGTGTTTACAGTATAATCCGCCAAGTTCCCGTTTCTAACGCTTTTCTAACAAAAAATATGATTTTTTTTGCTATTTAGGGCGCTTTTTCACAGATTTTGGTAATCGACCTTGAGATGCTAACAGTTTTTTGGCATTTCCAGCCCATTTATCGAACTCAGCATATAGATATAATGTGTTCACAGTATAATCCGCGGAGTTCCCGTTTCAAACGCTTTTCTAACCAAAAATATGATTTTTTCTATTTAGAGGGATTTTCACGGCCTTTGGTAAACGACCTTGATATGCTAGCATTTTTTTGGGAGTTCCAGCCCATTCATCGAACTCAACATATAGATATAATGTGTTTACAGTATAATCCGCGGAGTTCCCGTTTCAAACGCTTTTCTAACTAAAAATATTATTTTTTTTTCTATTTAGAGCGATTTTCACGGATTTTGGTAAACGACCTTGAAAGTTTTTAAAAAATATTTAATGGAAAATGAAAAGCTTGACATTCATGAGCTAATTACCAAATTCTTATTTAATCAAAGAAATATCCCACAATCGAAAACTGGTAAAAGCCCTTCGGAATTGATTTTCTCCTACAAACCAAAGATCCTGTTAGATAACTTAAATGAAAATAAGCGAAGAAAAAGTATTAAAGAGTTCAATAATAATAATAAATATATTCCAATCAAGAAATATGAATTAAAGTCAGACAAAACTAATGTTGTAAATTTTGAAAATGAATTTAAGGTAGGAGATAAAGATTTGTATTTAAATCATTTTAAAAATGAATATGTTAAATGGGTTCCTTCAGTTATTATGGAAATTATAAGCCCAGTAACTTTTTTAATTAAAGTTGGAGATAACATAAAATATGTTCAGAAAATTCAAATAAAAAAATAAACTCTTGAAGATAAATACCATCCAACAGTAGATAATTGTATTATATCAACAAAAACAGAGAATCCAAATTTAAATACAGAAATAAATGAAGTTGTAAAAGAAAAAACTTGTTCTCAGAAAATTATAAGAACAAAAAGAATTTATAGAAAATATAAACCAAATGTTGGACCTGTTCGTAGATCAGAGAGAAATAAGAAAAGTTTTATTTACAAAATATAAATTTTAATAAATTAAATCCTCTATTCATCATACTTACTCTTATACTAAATGTCTTGTCAAGTATCATGTATAATGCTTAACTCGATTCCTCTCTTTTGCATGATTGATCTAACTAATCAGGTTTTATATGAATTGTACTTAGATGATAAGATAATATTTTTAGCACGTACGTTCAGACAATAAATAGCATTGATGAAGTTAAGTCGTGTGTTTTGACTCAGAGCTAAGTAAGAAGACATAAGAGCTACCATCTCAAGGTCGTTTACCAAAATCCGTGAAAAAGCGCTCTTAATAAAAAAAAAATCATATTTTTTGTTAGAAAAGCGTTAGAAACGGGAACTCCGCGGATTATACTGTAAAAACATTATATCTATATGCTGAATTCGATAAATGGGCTGAAACTCCCAAAAAAAATGCTAGCATCTCAGATCGTTTACCAAAATTCGTGAAAAAGCGCTCTAAATAAGAAAAAATCATATTTTTTGTTAGAAAAGCGTTAGAAAGGGGAACTCCGCGGATTATACTGTAAACTTTTATATCTATATGTTGAATTCGATAAATGGGCTAAAACTCTTAAAACAATGCTAGCATCTCAAGGTCGTTTACCAAAATCTGTGAAAAAGCGCTGTAAATAAAAAAAAATCACATTTTTTGTTAGAAAAGCGATAAAAACAGGAACTCCGCGGATTATACTGGTAGACACATTACATCTATATGTTGAGTTCGATAAATGGGCTGGAACTCCCAAAAAAATGCTAGCATCTCAAGGTCGTTTACCAAAATCCGTGAAAAAGCGCTCTAAATAAAAAAAAAATCATATTTTTTGTTAGAAAAGTGTTAGAAACGGGAACTACGCGGATTATGACTGTAAACACATTATATCTATATGTTGAGTTCGATAAATGGGCTGAAACTCACAAAACAATGCTAGCATCTCAAGTTCGTTTACCAAAATCCGTGAAAGTGCTCTAAATAAAAAAAAATCATATTTTTTGTTATAAAAGCGTTAGAAACGGAACTCCGCGGATTATACTGTAAACACATTATGTCTATTCGTTGAGTTAAATAAATGGGCTGGAACTCCCAAAAAAATGCTAGCATTTCAAGGTCGTTTACCAAAATCCGTAAACGCGCTCTAAATAAAAAAAAAATCATATTTTTTGTTAGAAAAGCGTTAGAAACGGGAACTCCGCGGATTATACAGTAAACACATTATATCTATATGTTGAGCTCGATAAATGGGCTGGAACTCCCAAAAAACTGCTAGCATCTCACGGTCGTTTACCAAAATCCGTAAAAAAGGGCTCTAAATAAAAGAAAAATCATATTTTGTGTTAGAAAAGCGTAAGAAACGGGGAACTCCGCGGATTATACTGTAAACACATTATATCTATATGTTGAGCTCGATAAATGGGCTGGAACTCCCCAAAAAACTGCTAGCACGGTCGTTTACCAAAATCCGTGAAAAAGGGCTCTAAATAAAAATAAATCATATTTTTTGTTAGAAAAGCGTTAGAAACGGGAACTCCGCGGATTATACTTTAAACACATTATATCTATATGTTGAGTTCGATAATGGGCTGGAACTCCCAAAAAAAAAGGTAGCATCTCAAGGTCGTTCACAAAATCGTGAAAAAGCGCTCTAAATAAAAAAAAATCATATTTTTTGTTAGAAAAGCGTTAGAAACGGGAACTCCGCGGATTATACTGTAAACACATTATATCTATATGTTGAGTTCGATAAATGGGCTGGAACTCCCAAAACATTGCCAGCATCTCGAGGATGTTGATCAAAATTCCTGCAAATTCCCTTTTAAAATTAAAAAAAAAACATTCTTTATTTTCGTTAGAAAAGCGCTAGAAACAAAATAACTTAAGGATTATATTGCAAACGTATTCAGTCTACCTATTAAATTCGAAAAATTGGATTTTACCATCACAATTTGCGTTATTTAGCATTTTTTGTATTGAAAGTACTTTATTTTGAATTCAATTTTTTTTTTATTTTTAATTTTTTTTTCTGGCTGACCGTCATAGAACTAATTTTTTTTAGGTATGAGGAACTCTTAGGAAAGTTCTCTTACAGCCGAAAAAAATATTTTTATATGATATTTAAAAAATGATATGCTGGCGTGAAGTTAGCATCTCACTTTTTAAAATCAATTTTGTCGGTGAAATCAAACAGAACTATTTTGGAAAACTATCAGGAACTATAGAACTCAGGTGCATGCGATAAGAATTCCAAAAAAAAATTGAGATGCTGACACTTGGTATGCTAACTTCACGGACATTTCGCATTACTGAACTCCGCTTGATTGCAAACTCGGGATAATTGTAACAAAATTGTTTGCCTCATAGGAACATTTTTCACCTTTTCAACTCCGTATAAGTGAAACGACCGTTTTTTTGTTTTTAATAATTTTTTTGTTTTGTGATTAAAAATGTAAATACCTTTGTTGTTTGAATTGTTTCATATTGAAATATAACTGCATAGGTACATACATACTTTGACACAAAAAATCATACCAACATTTTTTTTTTGATCTTCAGGCTAAATGAAATTTAATATTTGTTTTGAAAAAAACTCCGCTTATTTGAAACAAGTTTCAGTTATTCAAAGTTCGGTATTCGGTTAACTGAACACACCGCTTTACTGAAACAAATGGTCTGCAATTATGGGGTTCCAGTTATGCGGAATCGACTGTGTCAATTTCATTTTTATAATACCTAGGTAGGTAGGTAGGTTTATATATACATACGTAGGTGTGTACATTTTTAAAAAATTGTTTTAACTAAACCTAGATCTAAATTTTTATTTTATTTTTTTCAATTCAACCAATTGCAAAACGTGCCAATAGGTAGGTTACCTATTACCTATTTTAATTTTTATTTCCGATTTTTTGAAAACAGGTAGTTTACAAAATAAATGTTTTAATGTAGGCAGATATGTACCTACCTGTAAATACCTACCTACCAATAACTTTTTTCTCTAGGAATTTTTTCATTTTTTTGAAATTTAAGTGTAAAATAAATTTGAAAAACTTAAAAATCAATTTTTGCATACCTAACACAATAATAATAATAAATATAAATTGTTCCTGTTTTCGTGACCTTTTTTTTTATAAATTTCTAAAAGGAATAACATTTTAGAAATTAATAATAATTATAATTAGTTAGTGTTTTTTTTTATAGTTTAAAGCTTAAAACTTCTATCTCCCTCCGTTTGTGGGGGAGGGGCAATTCTCTTAATCAACGATATTACTAACAATATCATGCGATAGTTTTTTTCAAAATCTATTTTTTTTAAATTGTTTTCAAAATAAAAATGTTCAATGAATAGTTTTTGAAACAAAATTTTTCAAACTCAAAATTTAGAAAAAAAAATGAAAAACAAATTTTATTTGCATTTTTTTCTTCAGAATTGTACGTAATATTCTTTGTTCCAAAAACGATTGCTGTAATTAGTTTTTAGTCAAACGCTAAGAACCAGGAGCTGGACTATAGTTTAGTTTTAGAGAAAATCGAAACTTATGAAAGTACTTTTTTCTTCCAAAATTATATTTTGAGCAGGTATTTAGTACGTTTATACAGGGTGATTTGCATAAGGTGTCACAAAAGGCTAGGGCGTGTAGGTTGGACTTAGACAAGAAAAAAATCGAATGGGAGGGGGGTCCATTTCCCTCCGTTAAGGCGGGAGGGGCAATTTTCAAAAAATAACGGTAACACTTACAGAGTGATGCTATAGCATATTGAAAAGCCAAAATTCTATTCTTTAATATATTTTTTAAATAATGATGTTGTTCGAGTGAATAGTTTTTGAAAAATTAATTTACAAAGTCAAAATTTTGAAAAAAAAAAAATTAGTACAAAAATTTCAAGCTAATTTTTTTCAAAATTGTATGTAATTAAGCATAATTTTTGTTTTCAAAACTTAATGCTCTTGTCAATTTTTATTCAAACGCTGAAAACCGTATGGATCTAGGACTTTTACTTTTTAAGATATGAAAAAATAAATGAAGCAACTTTTACATTAAACTAATAATGATCATTTCAGCAACCAGTTGATTATTATCGACAAGTTTAAGTTGTGAAAATTGGCAGAAAAATAGTTATAATATTAACTGTTTAGCCCAAATAAAGCTGTTTTATCTGTCCAGGCGTATTAGTACTAAAAATTGTATAATCATCTAAATATTTTAAATGTATATTAGGGTGGATTGTTTTCAACATTGTTTGCCAAATCACTGTGTGCAACTCATAGTTTATGCTGAACGGTTTTCTGAACTTATCCTCATCATTTATTTTGAGTCGCCAGGGGGAAAAACTAAATGAAAACGGATTCTTATAGAGGGACTAAACACAAGTACTTTTCACCATGGAGGTAGGGGTCTATCTCCTTCCGTATATGTGGGAGGAGAACTTTTAAAAAAATACTTAAAAATGAAAATAAATCATTTAAAAAATTATTTAAAAAGAACTGAAACACTGATAATAAAGAATGATACATTTTTTGAAAGCTAGAAGTCTAATCTTTAATTAAGCTTTTGAATCAAGTTTTTTCTGTTTATAGTTTTCGAACAAAATATCTTCAAACTCAAACTTGAAAATATATGAACTGATTTTTTCTTTAAAAAATGTGGAATTAAATTAGAAATTGGCTTAAATTCCTTAGTGGATAAGTGCTTTTATTAATTCTTCATTAACCACTGAAAACCAGATGACTTTATGTCTTCTATTTTTTTAAAAATTTAAAATAACGAAAAATGCTATTTGTATTCAATCATTTTGTTTATAAAATTTACCGTCCTGCCTGTAATGAAAGAGAAAAACACCTCACCCCTAGGTGAAAAATACTTGTTATTGGTCCCCCTACAAGAATCCGTTATTTTTTTGTCGCCAAATATATCTTTTTTTTTAAAAACTACAAATTTTCAATAGCTTCCCGATTTTTGTTCCCAATGGCGACTCAAAATAAAAGATGAGGATAAGTTTAGAAAACCATTAAACATATACTATGAGTTGCACACAGTGATTTGGCAAAAAATGCTGAAAACGATCCACCCTAATGTACATATGTATTTAAGTGGGCTGGAACTGGGGCTGGAACTCTCAAAAAATTGCTAGCATCTCAAGGTCGTTTACCAAAATCCGTGAAAAAGTGCTCTAAATAAAAATAAATCATATTTTTGGTTAGAAAAGCGTTGGAAACGGGAACTCGGTGGATTATACTGAAAACACATTATATCTATATACTGAGTTCGAAAAATGGGTTGGAACTCCCAAAAAAAAATGCTAGCATCTCAAGATCGTTTACCAAAATCCGTGAAAAAGCGCTCTAAATAAAAAAAAATCATATTTTTTGTTAGAAACGCGTTAGAAACGGGAACTCCGCGGATTATACTGTAAACACATTATATCTATACGTTGAGTTCAATAAATGGGCTGGAACTCCCAAAAAACTGCTAGCATCTCAAGGTCGTTTACCAAAATCCGTGAAAAAGTGCTCTTAATAAAAAAAAATCATATTTTTTGTTAGAAAAGCGTTAGAAACGGAAACTCCACGGATTTTACTTTAAACACATTGGCGCAAAATTTTAAACAGCCTATTATTAAGGATTTAGTATGATACTACTTAACATTTTATTAATTCTTAACAGTTTACTAAAATTTTCTAAATTTTAAATACTTTTTAACTAGTATCATACTAACCTAATTTCCTTCATAAAATTCAGCTGAACAAGTCCAAAAAAGTGATAGCTCGTGCAAAAAATTCACAAACACCCCTGATTTTGACAATTTCAAACGTCAAAGTGTCATATGGATTTAGTACGATACTAAAAAGATAAAACGGCCATTCGGTGATTTTAACTTTAGTAAAATGTTAGGAGATAATATAATGCTAAACTCGTTTAAAATTAGCAAAATACACTTTTTAACCTAGTAGTATACTAAAAATGATTTAACATCGTACTAAATCAACTAAAATTTTGCGCCATTGTATCTATACGGTGAGTTCAATAAATGGGCTGGAACTCCCAAAAACCCGTTACCATCTCAATGTCGTTTACCAAAATCCGTGAAAAAGCGCTTTAAATAAAAAAAAATCATATTTTTTGGTAGAAAAGCGTTAGGAACGGGAACTCCACGGATTATACTGTAAACACATTATATCTATATGTTGAATTCGATAAATGGGCTGAAACTCCCA
This sequence comes from Melangyna quadrimaculata, assembly GCA_949320155.1. Lineage (NCBI taxonomy): Eukaryota > Metazoa > Arthropoda > Insecta > Diptera > Syrphidae > Melangyna > Melangyna quadrimaculata. The sequence continues at coordinate 281,521,272 of OX439483.1, forward strand.
AAAAAATGCTAGCATCTCAAGGTCGTTTACCAAAATCTGTGAAAAAGCGCTCTAAATAAAAAAAATCATATTTTTGGTTAGAAAAGAGTTAGAAACGGGAACACAACGGATTATACTGTAAACACATTATATTTATATGTTGAGTTCAATAAATGGGCTAGAACTCCTAAAAAATGCCAGCATCTCAAGGTCGTATACCAAAATCCGTGGAAAAGCGCTCTAAATAAAAAAAAATCATATTTTTTGTTAGAAAAGCGTTAGAAACGGGAACTCCGCGGATTATACTGTAAACACATTGAATCTTTATGTTGAGTTCGATAAATGGGCTGGAACTCCCAAAAAAATGCTGGCATCTCAAGGTCGTTTACCAAAATCCGTGAAAAAGCGCTCTAAATAAAAAAAATCATATTTTTTGTTAGAAAAGCGTCAGAAACGGGAACTCCGCGGATTATACTGTAAAAATATTATATCCATATGTTGAGTTCCATAAATGAGCTGGAACTCTCAAAAAATTGCTAGCATCTCAAGGTCGTTTACCAAAATCCATGAAAAAGCGCTCTAAATAAAAAAAAATCATATTTTTGGTTAGAAAAGCGTTAGAAACGAGAACTCCGCGGATTATACTTTAAACACATTATATCTATATTTTGAGTTCGATAAATGGGCTGGAACTCCCAAAAAAATGCTAGCATCTCAAGGTCGTTTACCAAAATCCGTGAAAAAGCGCTCTAAATAAAAAAAAAATCATATTTTTTGTTAGAAAAGCGTTAGAAATGGGAACTCCGCGGATTATACTGTAAACACATTATATCTATATGTTGAGTTCGATAAATGGGCTGGAACTCCCAAAAAAAAGGTAGCATCTCAAGGTCGTTTACCAAAATCCGTGAAAAAGCGCTCTAAATAAAAAAAAATCATATTTTTTGTTAGAAAAGCGTTAGAAACGAAAACTCCGCGGATTATACTGTAAACACATTATATCTATATGTTGAGTTCGATAAATGGGCTGGAACTCCCAAAACATTGCCAGCATCTCGAGGATGTTGATCAAAATTCCTGCCAATTCCCTTTTAAAATTAAAAAAAAAACATTCTTTATTTTCGTTAGAAAAGCGCTAGAAACAAAATAACTTAAGGATTATATTGCAAACGTATTCAGTCTACCTATTAAATTCGAAAAATTGGATTTTACCATCACAATTTGCGTTATTTAGCATTTTTTGTATTGAAAGTACTTTATTTTGAATTCAATTTTTTTTTTATTTTTAATTTTTTTTTCTGGCTGACCGTCATAGAACTAATTTTTTTAGGTATGAGGAACTCTTAGGAAAGTTCTCTTACAGCCGAAAAAAATATTTTTATATGATATTTAAAAAATGATTTGCTGGCGTGAAGTTAGCATCTCACTTTTTAAAATCAATTTTGTCGGTGAAATCAAACAGAACTATTTTGGAAAACTATCAGGAACTATAGAACTCAGGTGCATGCGATAAGAATTCCAAAAAAAATTGAGATGCTGACACTTGGTATGCTAACTTCACGGACATTTCGCATTACTGAACTCCGCTTGATTGCAAACTCGGGATAATTGAAACAAAATTGTTTGCCTCATAGGAACATTTTTCACCTTTTCAACTCCGTATAAGTGAAACGACCGTTTTTTTTGTTTTTAATTATTATATATTCATATTCGTTTTGTGATTAAAAATGTAAATACCTTTGTTGTTTGAATTGTTTCATATTGAAATATAACTGCATAGGTTCATACATACTTTGACACAAAAAATCATACCAACATTTTTTTTTTGATTTTCGGGCTAAATGAAATTTAATATTTGTTTTGAAAAAAAACTCCGCTTATTTGAAACAAGTTTCAGTTATTCAAAGTTCGGTATTCGGTTAACTGAACACACCGCTTTACTGAAACAAATGACCTTTTTTTTTTATAAATTTCTAAAAGGAATAACATTTTAAAAATTAATAATAATTATAATTAGTTAGTGTTTTTTTTTTATAGTTTAAAGCTTAAAACTTCTATCTCCCTCCGTTTGTGGGGGAGGGGCAATTCTCTTAATCAACGATATTACTAACAATATCATGCGATAGTTTTTTTCAAAATCTATTTTTTTTAAATTGTTTTCAAAATAAAAATGTTCAATGAATAGTTTTTGAAACAAAATTTTTTAAAGTCAAAATTTATAAAAAAAAAATGAAAAACAAATTTTATTTGCATTTTTTTTTTTCAAAAACGATTGCTGTAATTAGTTTTTAGTCAAACGTTAAGAACCAGGAGCTGGAATATAGATTAGTCTTAGAGAAAATCGAAACTTATGAAAGTACTTTTTTCTGCCAAAATTATTTTTTGAGCAGGTATTTAGTACGTTTATACAGGGTGATTTGCATAAGGTGTCACAAAAGGCTAGGGCGTGTAGGTTGGACTTAGACAAGAAAAAAATCGAATGGGAAAGGGGTCTATTTCCCTCCGTTAAGGCGGGAGGGGCAATTTTCAAAAAAATAACGGTAACACTTACAGAGTGATGCTATAGCATATTGAAAAGCCAAAATTCTATTCTTTAATATATTTTTTAAATAATGATGTTGTTCGAGTGAATAGTTTTTGAAAAATTAATTTTCAAAGTCAAAATTTTGAAAAAAAAAAAATTAGTAAAAAAATTTCAAGCTAATTTTTTTCAAAATTGTATGTAATTAAGCATAATTTTTGTTTTCAAAACTTAATGCTCTTGTCAATTTTTATTCAAACGCTGAAAACCGTATGGATCTAGGACTTTTACTTTTTAAGATATGAAAAAATAAATGAAGCAACTTTTACATTAAACTAATAATGATCATTTCAGCAACCAGTTGATTATTATCGACAAGTTTAAGTTGCTGTTTAGCCCAAATAAAGCTGTTTTATCTGTCCAGGCGTATTAGTACTAAAAATTGTATAATCATCTAAATATTTTAAATGTATATTAGGGTGGATTGTTTTCAACATTGTTTGCCAAATCACTGTGTGCAACTCATAGTTTATACTGAACGGTTTTCTGAACTTATCCTCATCATTTATTTTGAGTCGCCAGGGGGAAAAACTAAATGAAAACGGATTCTTATAGAGGGACTAAACACAAGTACTTTTCACCATGGAGGTAGGGGTCTATCTCCTTCCGTATATGTGGGAGGAGAACTTTTAAAAAAATACTTAAAAATGAAAATAAATCATTTAAAAAATTATTTAAAAAGAACTGAAACACTGATAATAAAGAATGATACATTTTTTGAAAGCTAGAAGTCTAATCTTTTATTAAGCTTTTGAATCAAGTTTTTTCTGTTTATAGTTTTCGAACAAAATATCTTCAAACTCAAACTTGAAAATATATGAACTGATTTTTTCTTTAAAAAATGTGGAATTAAATTAGAAATTGGCTTAAATTCCTTAGTGGATAAGTGCTTTTATTAATTCCTCATTAACCACTGAAAACCAGATGACTTTATGTCTTCTATTTTTTTAAAAATTTAAAATAACGAAAAATGCTATTTGTATTCAATCATTTTGTTTATAAAATTTACCGTCCTGCCTGTAATGAAAGAGAAAGACACCTCACCCCTAGGTGAAAAATACTTGTTATTGGTCCCCCTACAAGAATCCGTTATTTTTTTGTCGCCAAATATATCTTTTTTTTGAAAAACTACAAATTTTCAATAGCTTCCCGATTTTTGTTCCCAATGGCGACTCAAAATAAAAGATGAGGATAAGTTTAGAAAACCATTAAACATATACTATGAGTTGCACACAGTGATTTGGCAAAAAATGCTGAAAACGATCCACCCTAATGTACATATGTATTTAAGTGGTGAGGAAATAACCTTTCTATAGACATCTAAATTTTTAAATTAGGATAAGTACTTTTCGATTTATAACCAATTTTATGCCGACAAATTGACAATTTTATTTTTTTTCTAGATTTTATCTTTATTAGATTTATTAGATTTTCAAAATTTATAATTTTTAAATTTGAAAATATTTGATGGGCGTTCCCAATATAAAAATAGAATTCCTTGAAAAAGCAAATTTTTATTATGCAAATAAAAATTTAGAATTTAAATTTCTATCTTTAATTCATGTATCATTTGTTATGAACTATTAAGTATTACTCAAGTTTGAAGCCTCTAAGCTTAGCTAAATGAAGCTTAAATTGCCCCTACTGTTTTTCCAGTTAGATTTACAAATACAAAGTTACTCACATATTTGTAAAAGAAAGTTACACCTATAAATGTGCATCATTATTTTTCGAAAATTGAGTTGAATTCTCATTGGTTTGTTGGGTTTTGTGCAGTTAAAGAGGAAAGGGTGTTTTTTTTTTACAACTTTGGGTGTCTTGTGTGCAATGCAAGAAGACAATGGTGACGTCGCGTCGCACGGCGACGGGGGGGGTGACAAGGCATAGGTAGATTGTTTTTTTTTTTTGATTTATAGATATTTATGTAGGTCTGTTCGTAAGAATATGAGTGATGCACTAATTGATGTGTATGGGTCATGGTAGGTAGTAAGGTACATATGTATGTCGCTTTTTTATTTTAACCTAGAACCTAGTACATGTAAGAAGGTACGTACCCAATTTTTATGTGAATGTTTATTTATTTATATTATATAAATGAAAGAATACAAATTACAATCACTTTTACTAATCACGCTACAGCTTAAACTATTAGTATTAAAAATAGGTACATTAGACTGGACCTTAAGCAGCGTCCACATTATGCCGATCAACATTGTTGATTTAAATTGTCGATAAACATGCTAGTGTGTACGTTTTTAAGTTTATACTGTCTTGCGTCAATGCAAACACTCATTCAAGTAGGTACCTAATCAATTTTCTACGTCGATTTCATTTTAAATACCAATACAAAATAAGACAATAAACGAAAACAAAACAGTGTCTTATTACAGAAATAAAAAAAAAGAATACCTACACAGGCCAAAAACAGCGCATGCGCAATACAAATGATAGCTGTGTTCATCAACCTTGTGGATTTCTATCCATTTGAGTCGGGTTACGTTCGGGTCAGCAAAAGTTGATAGAATCTGTTTATTTACACGTCCACATCAACTCAACATTGTTGATCAGCACTATTGATATACACAAATCAACATAATGTGGACGCTGCTTTAGGCACCTAAAAAAAAACTCTTCTCCACCCGTCAATAGTTTCTAAATACTAAAAAAAAAATCCCCTAATTTTTTTCAGATTTTTTCCCCTCCCCCTTAGTCACCCTGTTTTCAATTAAAGATTGATATATATAAAAATTCATTCAGCCTTAACACGAATAAAAATTTCAAAAGGGAATTTTTTTTTGTAATTAGAAACTATTGACGGGTTGAGAAGAGTGTTTTTTTTTAGGTGCCTAAGGTCCATTCTAAGGTACATATATACTTTACGCGCAGAGAGCTACTAGTAACACAAACATTCATAAAACTAACACTATGATACAAATGCTACTAGTTCTTCTCGCTTGTGTAAACTCCGGGTGAAAGATATTGAAAAATTAGGAAAAAACATGTAGGTTCATCTTTTTTTTATTAAAAATCTACAAACCGATATATACGACTGAAAATTGACAAATAGTCGTTTCGAAAAGTACTTAGTAGTTGTATGGGGGTACATTTTTTATTTTTACATATTTTTATAGGGGATGAATACAAAAATTATCCATGTTTAAGGAATTTTTGACAGGATTTTTTTTTCATACCCAAATTGATTTTTGAAAAGGGTAAATTATTTTGGTCAGTTTTTCAAAGTATTTGATTTTTATCTTTTTAACCAGTAGTTGGAAAAATCTAAAATTTCAATATCTCATAGATATATTTTATAGCAATTAAATGGTAAAAATTTTATCTTTCTAACTTATCATTTGACAGATTTATTTAAGAAAGGTAAACATTTTTTTTTTTATTTTGTTCTTTATTAATATCTTTTCAATAAACAGTGGTAAAGGTTTGCAATGTACTTATGAATTATAGCTATGCGTTCTAGGAATTAGCATAAAAAAAATTATAATCCTATTAAATATAAACAATATAATATTTTAACATTGAAAATAATTATAGGCTCGTTTTTCATAAATTATGGTTGGAGTTACCAAAACGAATAAAGTACAAATGAATACAAATGAAAATGAACTTTAGCGTAGTAAAGGCATTTTGCGAAAAATTTGGTTGGTTGGTGTTACCACAGAAGTTACTAACAAAATTAAAATGAACATATCTTTGTAAGCGATGAACAGCGTAGCGTATCGAATTGGTGGTTGGGTGCTTGTGCAATTTGATTGTGCTACCAAAGAAGAAAGAAAAGAATGAAAAATAAACGATGACAGTAATAATGAGCTATATGTTTGTAGGTCTTTTATTGACCTAGAAAGTTAGGTATGTTTGTAGATAATTTGTATTAATACCTAGGTACATGTAAGAAGGTACGTACCCAATTTTTATGTGAATGTTTATTTATTTATATTATATAAATGAAAGAATACAAATTACAATCACTTTTACTAGTCACGCTACAGCTTAAACTAGAAGTATTAAAAATAGGTACATTAGATTGGACCTTAAGCAGCGTCCACATTATGCCGATCAACATTGTTGATTTAAATTGTCGATAAACATACTGGTGTGTACGTGTTTAAGTTTATACTGTCTTCCGTCAATGCAAACACTCATTCACGTAGGTACCTAATCAATTTTCTACGTCGATTTCATTTTAAATACCAATACAAAATAAGACAATAAACGAAAACAAAACAGTGTCTTATTACACAAATAAAAAAAAAACAGAATACTTACACAGGCCAAAAACAGCGCATGCGCAATACAAATGATAGCTGTGTTCATCAACCTTGTGGATTTCTATCCATTTGAGTCGGGTTACGTTCGGGTCAGCAAAAGTTGATAGAATCTGTTTATTTACACGTCCACATCAACTCAACATTGTTGATCAGTACTATTGATATACACAAATCAACATAATGTGGACGCTGCTTTAGGCACCTAAAAAAAAAACTCTTCTCCACCCGTCAATAGTTTCCAAATACTAAAAAAAAATCCCCTAATTTTTTTTCAGATTTTTTCCCCTCCCCCTTAGTCACCCTGTTTTCAATTAAAGATTGATATATATAAAAATTCATTCAGCCTTAACACGAATAAAAATTTCAAATTATTATTTTTTTTTTACTGTCACTGGATAGTTTAAACTCCTAAAAATTAACATGGAAAATAATAATATGTGAGGAATTTTATTTTAACAGGAATTTAATTTAAATAGTTTATTTCTATTTTATTAATAATTTGAAATTTTTAATCGTATTAAGGCTGAATGAATTTTTATATATATTAATCTTTAATTGAAAACATGGCGACTAAGGGCGAGGGGAAAATATTTGAAAAAAATAGGGAATTTTTTTTTTGTATTTAGAAACTATTGACGGGTGGAGAAGAGTGTTTTTTTTAGGTGCCTAATGACCATTCTAAGGTACATATATACTTTACGCGCAGAGAGCTACTAGTAACACAAACATTCATAAAACTAACACTATGATACAAATGCTACTAGTTCTTCTCGCTTGTGTAAACTCCGGGTGAAAGATATTGAAAAATTAGGAAAAAACATGTAGGTTCATCTTTTTTTTATTAAAAATCTACAAACCGAGATATACTACCCGGTTTAAGACTGAAAATTGACAAATAGTCGTTTCGAAAAGTACTTAGTAGTTGGGGTACATTTTTTAATTTTACATATTTTTATAGGGGATGAATACAAAAATTATCCATGTTTAAGGAATTTTTGACAGAATTTTTTTTTTCATACTCAAATTGATTTTTGAAAAGGGTAAATTATTTTGGTCAGTTTTTCAAAGTATTTGATTTTTATCTTTTAAACCGGTAGTTGGAAAAATATAAAATTTCAATATCTCATAGATACATTTGATAGCAATTAAATGGTAAAAATTTTATCTTTCTAACTTATCATTTGACAGATTTATTTAAGAAAGGGTAAACATTTTTTTTGTTTTTTTGTTTTTTATTAATATCTTTTCAATAAAAAGTGGTAAAGGTTTGCAATGTACTAATGAATTATAGCTATGTGTTCTAGAAATTAGCATACAAAAAATTATAATCCTATTAAATATAAACAATATAATATTGTAACATTGAAAATGTTTATAGGCTCGTTTTTCATAAATTATGTTTGGAGTTACCAAAATGAATAAAGTACAAATGAATACAAATGAAAATGAACTTTAGCGTAGTAGAGGCATTTTGCGAAAAATTTGGTTGGTGTTACCACAGAAGCTACTAACAAAATTAAAATGAACATATCTTTGTAAGCGATGAACAGCGTAGCGTATCGAATTGGTGGTTGGGTCATTGTATATATACTCTTATAGTACTATCATGGCTCAAATTTTGTAGTACTAATAGTACTCACGAAATGTGCCGAAATTGGCGTTAAAATCGCTTAAATGCACAATAGAGACCTGGGGATAACGATGCAAGGAAAAATAAAAACAATTAGTAAGAGGGAGAGGAGAATATTGATTAAATTCGTACAACGATAATGGTAGTAAGGGAGTCAGATGTTTTTGTCAGTCAACAACGAGAATAAGGGGAAAAAAATGAGAATATATGTTTTCCTATGGGCTTCTTCGGTTATGTTCTTACAGTTTTTTTCAATGAGTTTTTGTTGCTTTCGTTTGATGGCTATGAGTATATGGTTTTTTGCACGATTTTGCAAGGTTAATATTTGGCCATTGGGACCATATTGTGTCATGTAGGTAGATATGTATGTACATTTTTATAAATTAGTAGGTAGATATACTAGGTAGGTATTTAAAGAAATTAATTTGTATGAAAATAGGTAGGTATGGTAGGTACACATGTACCTAAATATTCTGAATTGAGGTATGTAGGTAGATAAATTAAAACTTGATATACCTAAGTAGGTAGGTACGTAAGGTTATTTTAATGTATGTACCTACATAGTATTATCAATTAAAATAGGTAAGGTCGTAAGGTAGGTAGGTATGTATTAAAAAAATAAACAAAATTATTTTCAATTGAAGGTAAGTAGTTACCTACGTAAATAGGTACCTTTGCATAGGTAGGTACCTAGAAACATTTGAAACTCAATTCAACAAACTCAATTTTTTTTTTCAATAAAAAGCTTTTTTTTTGGGTAAAAAAAAATATTTTTGAAAAATGAGTCTGGGGTCGACCCACACTAGCAACTTCCCATTGGTGCACTTGAAAACCATATACATACATACATATTTACCTAAGTGGTGGGTGGTAGAGTATTTATTACATAATTATATGTTATATAGTGTAATAACTTTGGGTTTTTGGATAATCAGTATATAGGTAGGTATAGATATAGAGATACAGGGAAAAATGTTACATTGCCTATATTTTGTATTTTAGCTATATTTATAATAGTAAAATTTGTTTGTAAATAGCTTAAAAATTATAGGAATCATATGCAAATTTCGATTCTGATTTTAAACATTTTTCGAATTAAAACATTTTGATTTTTAGCTTTTTAGAGGGTGGTTTTAAAAATCTCAAAATTACACAACACTTAGATGGTATAGGTATACATTTTTGAAATCGATATAATGTTTTTTTTTTTTCAAAATATGTGAGTTAAAAAACATTTGTTAAGTATTTTAAATAGTTCAACAAATCGCACCAATTACAATAACTTCCAAAGGGAAGGTAAAAATATCAATTGATAATATTATAGGTACCCATTATATACATACATGTATAGCAACTACTTATAAATAACAATTACTGTTCCCAATGACGCTACTGCCTAATTTATAAGTATTAAAATTATATACTAAAATTTATAATTTTATAATAATAATAATTTTATGTAGGAGTAAACTAAAAAAGGATTTTTTTTAATTCTTAAATTTAATAGTGTTGCAACGCAACATGCAACAAGATCAAAAAAAGATCAACAAAACAAACAAAAAACTCATATACGTTTTGCCGACGGCAAAACCATATCCCCAATGCCAACTACCGACGACAAAACGAGTTTTAAATGTTTTAATGATGAGAATTCAAAAATAGTAAATTCGAAAAGTGCTTAGTAGTTGCATGGGTGTAGATTTTTTATTTTTTTTATTTTTCCATATTTTTATAGAAGATGAATAAAGCAATTATTCATGTTTAAGGAATTTTCGATAGGATTTTTTTTCGTGTCGAAAATGATTTTTGTAAAACATACATTTTTGTTGGTCAATTTTTCAAAGTTTCTGATTTTTATATTTTTAATGGGTATTTGGAAAAATCTTAAATTTTAATATGTTATAGGTATAAATATATTTGTATTTCTATTAATTGAACAGATTTATGTAAGGGTAAACATTATGAAAACAAATTTTTATGTTTTGTATCAATATATTTTTAATAAAAAGTCGCAGAGATTTTAGATCTTAAAACATAGCTCTAAAATGTGGCTAAATTGTGTTTACAAATTTTTGAGGAGGGATGAAAAATTTCATACTTAAAGGGAGTATAAATGACCCGTCAAATTTATATTAGCTTTATTAAATTCAAAACAAAAAAATGGGCACGACTGGATCGCACAAACAAACAATAAGTACATAGGTAGGTATAGGTAGGCACCTGGGTATGTAAATGTAGGTCATAACTTTTTTGAAGACAAAATATATATGTATGTAGGTACCCTTTTTTGAATTGAAAAATGAACTCAGGTATTTGAAACTTAAAAGAAAAGAAACTTTTTAGGTAGGTATCAGTACCTAAGCTTACCTAGTACCTAGTTAGACCAAAAAAAGAAACAAAATTATTTTCAATTGAAAGTAGGAGGTAGGTAAAAAGGTACATATACAATATATACCTATAATAGGTAGATGCGTTTTGAAAACAACATTTGGTAAGCAACAACTCAATTTTTTTCAATAAATAGGTAGCTTTTTTTCTGGTAAAAAATATTACAAAAGAAAATTATATTTTTGATGTTAAAAAAAAAAATATTTAAGAAAAAAATTACATTAATTTTTTCATTTTGTAAAAAACAGTTTTTTTTCGATTATTACAAAAAAATCGATGCAAACATCGATGTTTTAAGACAAAAACATCGATATTTCAAAAACGTTTGCATCCCTAAATAAAACTAATTTTAACGTGTCTTTTGTTGAAATAATCAGTAAACATTTATTGGAATTATTTAAGAAGAGGATTAGAGTAATGAGTGTGTCGGTTTTGTTTTTCAAAATGTATCAATTTTTTACTAACTTTTACATTTAAAGAACCAAAAATCGAGTTGATTTTTCACTAAATCACATTTTTAGTATGAATTTTTTTAAGATTTTGCAAAAATTTTAACACAGATTTTACCTTAAATTAATGTATCATTTATTATGAACTATAAAGTATTTTTCAATTTTGAAGCCTATAAATTTGTCAATATGTAGATTTTTTGTGAATTTCTTTACTAAATTGGTCGGCCTTTTTTTCCCGTTAGATTTACATATATAAAATAACCCACATATTTGTAGAAAAGTAATACACACATAATTGTGTTTCATTAGTTTTTTGAAATTCAAAAAAAAATCATCAAGTTTTGAATTTAATATATTTAATCTATAGCTGAATTTTGAGATCTTAACTTTTAATATCGGCCGAGTAGAAATGAAGTTATGATTTTTTATATTAAAAAAATCGAATAAAAAATAATTTGAGATAACGGTGCTTTGCACTGGTTGTCGATTGTTGACAAAGCAGAGCATTTCTATGGATTTGAGCCGATTTTTTATGAATTTTAAAAAAATTAATTATACGCTAATATAGGAGGTAGATTAAAAAATGAAGTATCAAATTAATAGTTATTCTATTGAGATTAAATATAAGAAAAAACTAAATCAATCCATGCACACACTAACATATTATTAAGTAATATGTGTTAACAATATTATATTGTTAATTTCTCAGCTCAGCGGTACAGTAGGAATATAGAACATACAATAGCTATATTTCATTAGTACATTGCAAACCTGTACGACTCTTTACTAAAAAGATATTAACAAAAAAAGAAATTTTAAAATTTTTACTTTCTTAAATAAATCTGTCAAATGATAAGTTAGAAAGATAAAATTTTTACCATTTGATTGCTATCAAATACGTATATCTATAACATAATGAAATTTAAGATTTTTCCAACAACCCATTAAAAAGATAAAAATCAAATACTTTGAAAATTTGACTAAACAAATTTAACCTTTTTCAAAAATCATTTTGGGTATGAAAAAAAATTCTATCAAAAATTCCTTAAACATGGATAATTTTTTTTCATTATCTTTAAAAATATGTTAAAATAAAAATTATTAAATATCTACCCCCATGAAACTACTTAGTACTTTTCGTAACGACTATTTGTCAATTTTCAGTCTTAAATCGGTTATATCTCGGTTTATAGATTTTAAATAAAAAAAAGATGTACCCGTTTTTTCCCATTTTTTTTTAATCTTTAAAATAAAAAAAATCAAGTCTCTACGACTACGGGTTTAGAAGTTAGTTTTTCGACTTTATTTCAGTTTTTACCCTTTAAACCTTATTAAATGTACCAATTTCCAAAAATCCGTTCTTAGTGCACCCCTATATAAAATTTGCTATTCAATTAATTTTAGTATATATTTTTAGGACTTCTAGTTTGAGCTGTAGCGTGATTGGCAAATGCTGTTGTAATTTTTCTTTCTTTTATATAATAAAAAAAATAACAAATAAAATAACTTAACCTACTTAACCACTTAACATCGCATAGGGACTGTTTCTAGCAAACAATCAAACTATCAGCACTTAACCTACCTCAACATCACATAAAGATTCCTTCTTCTAGCCACTGAAAAGTACCAAGGAAATTATGCCCATACATAAAAATAAAACTGAAATTTGGCAAGAAAATTGAATACCCATAAAACCAAAACCTACCCCCGATCATACTTACCTATATACTTACCTATGCACACATTCTTCATTTCCTACATCGCCGATGGAAAAAATCTGTCTACTTGCCCGCCGCAAACAGATGATTCCTACATTATCATTTGGGAACATACAAATTGTTTTTGTTTTTTTGTCATCTTTATTCTATATACTTCCTGTTTTACTATCTAATTCCTATAGAAAACAAATTGACAGCCAAAACAAAACAGTTATTTTTTGTCTCCCTTGTAACCTCATACAATTTGTATAGCCTTCTCTATTCTTCTTTTCTGTCTTTAGCCTTAATTTTCTTCTAATTTTCTCCTCATTTAATCTCTTCACAAATTGAAAAGTCTCTTAAATCGTTAGTTCTAACACTCCTCACCATACGCAGCGACAATTATTTCAACCATGATAGTACTATAAGAGTATATATACAATGGTTGGGTGCTTGTGCAATTTGATTGTGCTACCAAAGAAGAAAGAAGAGAATTAAAGAATGAAAAATAAACGATGACAGTAATAATTAGCTATATGTTTCTAGGTCTTTTATTGGCAGAAGGCAGATGCAGACTGCCACTTCAGACGCAGAGCACAACTACTCGTACTACAGCAGAGTATCGAATTTTCGTTTGATATGTTGTGTACAGTCAGTGCGTGTTTAGTTGTTTAAAGAGTGTTGTGGGCAGTGTTGCCGTTTTGACCTGTTTCATGTCAAATTTGACAAGATTTCATAGCTGTTGACATGAAATGAAATACAAATCTTGTCAAAAGTGTTTTAATTTGTTTTTTGACTTTATTCAATAATTCATTATGCAACTTAACTTTTTGTTTAAATATTTTAAAATACATTTCAACTTCAGTGTAGGCCTAAAAATTCTTTGCATGCTTTCTGTCGACACATGCCTTTCCCAAAACAAAAGCTTATTACTTCCAGTTCTGGAAGAGATGAAGGTTGAGCCTGATTCAGAAGAAAAGATTTTAAGCCAGTGGAGCAATCTTTGTTTCATACAATGGAAAAATATAAAAGAGACAGTGCCTTTCTGGTGCGAAGTTTATTCGTATAAGGATGCCAGTTGAGAAAATCCATTTAAAGAGTTGGCGAAGTTTTTTTTATATCAATATTGGTTTTACCAATTTCCAATGTAGAAGTAGAAAGAATTTTTAGTCAATTGAATTTGGTCAAAACGAAACAAAGAAGCAAAATTCATCTGTTGTTAACTTATTCTCTTTTGAGGATAAGAAATCATTTGCGCAATAAAAACTGTTGCAATAACTTTGGAATTACTGCAGAAGTAAAAAACAAAGTTGGAACAAATGCTATATACAAAAATATAGATATAAGCAATAAAATTGAATGTGATAGCTCAGATTTTGAAAATCTTTAACTGTATGTACCTTAACTTAAGTACCTATGTACCTATTTTTATATAATAATAATTTATGAAATATTATTTATTATAATTATGTGACTCGTTCAATTGAAGTTGAAATACTTTATGTTTTGTTTATAATTAATAAAATGTATTTATGTTGTCATTAATATTTGATATTTAGAAACAAAATTTTCAAATATTTGACTTTTATTTTTTATTTGATTTGGAAGAGACAAATAAAGTCAACAAGTCAGATTTGACTTTATTTGGAATTTCGACTTGGCAACACTGGTTGTGGGTAGGAAAGAAACAGATGATACCACAAACCACAGTAGAATTTACAAAAGTTTTGAACCTATTTATTATCATGTTTACATATAATAATAAATTTAAAATAACTTTTTCACAAAAACAAGTACCTAACTCTTCTACAAAAAAAAAAATAACTTTTAAAAAAAAAAAAATTAATAACTTATTTACAAAAAAAAATTTACTTTTTTACAAGAAAAAAATAACTTTTTTACAAAAAAAAAAATAACTTTTTTACAAAAAAAAAAAAATAACTGATACTTAATTATTCAAAATTTTATACGGAAAACTGATGTGGTACAAAAGTTGTAATTTAAGATTCTTGGTAGCATATTCTCTACATATAGTAGGGGATTAAATAGTTGTAAATATAATAGAAAATTTAAAATTTAGTACTTTTTGAATTATGATTATAAAAGATGTGCATTTTGTGACACCGCATCGGACAGGTACGTACAATCGTTCTTAACTTTACTTTTTCTTGGATTTCAATGAAATAATCTATTTTGTACTCGTACCACTGGAAAAATAGAAGAACTATAAAATAGAGGTTGCTTATAGTTACAAGAAGATGAGAGCCAACAAACGTGGCTGTGCTTGTACCCAATTCTGAATAAGGTGAACAATTGTAGCAGGGATGACTTAAATTTGTATTGAAACTTAATCGGAAAATGTACAAACTATTCTAAAAATGTGATTGAGTTAATAGTCGTGTCGATATTTGGCGCATAAAATTGAAAAGTTGATACAAAATTTTACAAATTTGTAAAATAAAACATACGCACTTATTGACTTCTTGACTTAAACCTCCACCGATAAGGTATAAGATAATGTTAAAAAAAATTATTTATTAATTTTACAAGAGCAAAACGAATTAATATAAAATAAATTCGTGACTTACAAAATTCTAAACGGATCCTCCAGATTAAGGTTTAAAAATACTGCCCTTGAGATCTACACAAACAAAAAAAATATCTACAAATTCTTGAAAACTTCGAAAAATTACAAACAATTTGAGTTAATGTTTTTTTTCACCTACCTAATTTACTTAATTATTTAGTAATTATTAATTTAATGTCGTTGGTTGGCATATTCTTTACATAAACTAGAGATTACAAAGTTGGAAATCTAATACAAAATTTAAATTTAATGCTTTTTGAATTATGGTTATTAAATACAAGCTGTCGTGACACTCAATTGGACAGATAAAATCGTTATTTATTTTATATTTTACTGAAGGATTTCAATCTTCTATTTCACTTGTCAGCAATTAAGCGTTTATGTTAATCAAACATAGCTCGTGCACTTATTGAAAGCTCCAAACGTTCTGAAACAAACAACAAAAACTATTCTTATGGGAAGAATTAACTGGCTGAACACCAATAGCAGTAGGTTCACTTGTAGTTAAAAATAGCTAGTTTAATTGACGAAGTCGAAAGGATGAACGCAGTATACAGTTGAGCCCGTTCATAGCCATTTTTGAAGATGAAATAAAAAAATGTGCTTTTACCCGACACAGAAAAAAAGAATAAATGGCGATAACAAACAAATAAAAGTTCTAGTGTTACTTTGCAGATGTTAATTACCAAAAAAAATTCGGTGCAGTATAAAGTTTAGAAAACTTCAACTTTTTGGTACAGGTAGGTTATGCAGTACTTAAATCGGAAAAAGTCATTAGGCAGAAGTCATTAAAAGTAGAATAACAGATTCAGGCAAGATGATATTTGCCAAAAAATTAGTAATGATAGGAAGATGTACCTAATGCGCTAGGATCTTCGACCATCCAATTATATTGGGAAATGGTTGAGCCTAACGGTGTAGGTAGCTGTGGATGAGGCTTGTATGTACATCACTGTCAAAGTAGAAAGATACGAAAATTGTGAAGAGCTCTACAATATAACGTTTTAGTTTTTGCAGGAACTGTACGGTATGACACAAAGTTGAGCACTCTTGGTTTAAGTTACAGTCTTGTTTTTAGCCATCAGTTACCTACAACAATTTTTGTAGCTTTCACAAATGAAAAGCTTACCAAATTAAAATAATTATAATGTACCTTATTGCATCACGATAGGTTGTCAACATTACATCCTTACAAGAATTTCAAATTTCAAAATGATATGGAATTATTTACTTTTATTGTGCATTTTTTTTTGTTAAAATAAGGAGTTCTTCTATTCAGTTAACATTATAGTTTTCTTATATAACAGATCTTGCTTCAACCTAATTTAATTAATTCAATATTGTTTAAGTGCAAACAATTAGTCATGTTTTTGTTTTATCTAGCAAATACAAGTCATTTTCAATGCCCCCATTCTTACTCTATGAGTGAAATCTGTAAATTTTGTACACATATAACTTAATAGCATGTGAGTGTAGGCTGGATTGATTTAGTTTTTTCTTATATTTAATCTCAATAAAGTAACTATTAATTTTATACCTCATTTTTTAATCTATTACTCCTATATTAGCGTCACAGTTGATTTTTTAAAATTCATAAAAATCCAAATAAAATTCATAGAAATGCTTTGCTTTGTTCATTGTCAACAATCGTCAACCAGTGCAAAGCACCGTTATCTCAAATTTATTTTTTTTTTTGATTTTTTTAATATAATATAATATAATATAATATAATATAATATATATAATATATATATGATTTGTCAATAATCAACTCAATTTTTCGTACATTAAATTCATAAGTTTATGAAAAATGTATATACAGTACGTTCTGGATTAACGCAACTCTCGATTCACGCAACTCCTGGATTTTTGCAACAGCTGAATTTATATCATTGTTGACGGAGCAATCGCAACTCTTAAAAAAAATTGACTCGATAAGTGCAACTTTTGTTTTTATAATGCATATCTTTATTTACTCAGGTTCTTGGTTATGTTTATTTTTGTCTATTGCGTTACATTTTGTTCAAAAGGGTAGTTATGTGCATTCAAGAGGCCACAAGCGTCCACAGGTTTTTCTCAAAACCCACCTCTGTCTACCAACTCCTACTCTCACCTCCTAGTGGTGAACATCGGGTGTCTAGTACCTCAGCTGGAGACGGGGTTTAAATCCCCGTGGAAAGCTGTTGGGGACAGCCAACGAGAGAGGGGGGGAGGAGAGTTCCCACTAAGGCACTTCTCCTTTCATCGAGGCGGCAGCGGACGAATTTTCTGGATGGAATCAACGGTGGCGTCTACAGTTCGAGTTAGGTTGAACTACTTAATGAACACCTTATATGGGCTACTACGACATATTTGTAGCTCAGGCCTATAAGGAGCGGTTTATCCGGCTCCCTACCCTTGGAGTTATACGAAGGGTCTGGTCCTCCGGGTCGGGGGTTGTGCGTCGGGGTAACTTCCCTACCACGTAAAAAAAAGTTCTTCCGAAACAACAACAAGCCTCGGATATGGATGATTTTAAAGTTGACGACCCCAGCAAACGAAACAAGGACAATGAATTTCGGATTTGCACGTGGAACGTCCTGTCCTTATACAGAACACGTGCAGCCGAACAATTAGTGGTGAACCTGGACAGGCTAAAGGCTGACGTAACAGCCATCCAGGAAGTGCGATGGGATGGAGAGGGCATACGGAGACTGAAAACGTGTGACATCTACTACGGCGGGTGATAAGGTTTTGTGATAAGGGGAAGACTTAGGCAAGAAGTCTTGGGCTTCCGAAGTGTAAGCGAGCGCCTGGTCACAATCCGCATCAAGGGCAAATTTAAGAACATTTCGCTGATCTGTGTTCATGCCCCCCATGAAGGGAGAGATGACTCAACCAAAGAAGCATTCTACGATCTCCTGGAGACAACGTATGATATGTGCCCGAAGTACGACGTGAAGGTCATTCTTGGTGACTTCAACGCAAGATTCGGAAAGGAGGGCATCTTTGGCTCGATAGTAGGAGGACACAGCCTACACGACGAAACTTCCGGCAACGGACACAGGCTGGCAGACTTTGCGGCGGGGTGAAATGTCATCATCTCAAGCACCTACTTCCCACACCTTAATATACACAAGGGGACTTGGCGGTCGCGTGATCAAGTAACCGTCAACCAAATCGACCACGTTGCGATAGACGCGAGACATGCTTCCAGTATCTTGGACGACCGAACGTTCCGAGGGGCCAACATTGACTCGGATCACTACCTGGTGGTAGCTAGACTACGTATGCGGATATCCATGACGCGACAAGGCAGAGCAGATGCTGTGAAAAGATTCGATGTCGAGAAGCTTAAATCGCAAGAGACTGCCAGAACTTTTGCAGACCACGTAACTCTTAATCTCTCAGGAGGTCCGCCACCAGCATCAAGTGCAGAGGACCAGTGGGAACACTGTCAACAAGCCATCAGAAGTGCCGCCTCTGATGTGCTGGGTTTTACTAGGCGAATACAACGAAACCCCTGGTTCGATGAAGAGTGCCGGCTAGCGCATGCAGCTAAGGACGAGGCCTACCAGGCAATGCTGCAGACTCGAACAAGAGCTGCTGAGAGAGTGGCCCGGGAGCTCTACGGGCTGAAACGAAAAGAGGAACGCCGACTTCTCAGGAGGAAAAAGAGAGAGCACGAGAAGCGGGCGGTAGAGTCTATTTAGGGTTGTAGCGGTAGGGGAGATGTTCGAAAATTTTATCAGAGGGTGAAGCGATCCACCCAAGGATTCAAGGCTAGAACGGAAGCCTGCCGAGATGAGAGTGGGAATATGGTAGTAGACACACAGTCAGTGCTGAGGATCTGGAAAGAACACTTCTCTAGACTGCTTAATCGCGAAGTCAGCCAAGATGCCGCTAAAAGGCAGAACGCTCCATTCAACTTGGACGATGATGGCCAAGAGTTCCGTTCACCTGACCTAACCGAAGTGCGGTTGGCGATATCCAAACTTAAGTCGTACAAGGCTGCTGGTGCGGATGGCTTACAAGCCGAACTATTTAAATCAGCGGGAGATGAATTGGCTAGGAGCATACACCAGCTCATCTGCAAAATTTGGTCGGAGGAAAGTATGCCCGATGAATGGAACCTCGGTATAGTGTGCCCATCCATAAAAAGGGAGATGTTCTGAAATGTACCAACTACAGAGGAATTAGTCTCCTAAACGTCGCTTATAAAATCTTGTCGGCCATCCTGTGTGACCGCTTAAAACCTTTTGTCAACGATCTGATCGGCCTTTATCAGTGCGGTTTTAGGTCAGGCAAGTCAACCGTCGATTAAATGTTCACACTCCGACAGATTTTAGAAAAATCCAAGGAATTCCAAGTCGCGTATGATAGCGTGAAAAGGTACGAATTATACAGAGCCATGTCGAGTCTCGGCATCCCTGCCAAACTCGTCCGCCTGTGCAGGATGACGATGGAGAAATCTCGCTGCTCCGTCAAAATTGGCAAGAACACCACCGATTCCTTTGATGTTGAGAAAGGATTGATGCAAGGCGACGCGTTGTCATGCAACCTATTCAACATCGTTCTTGAAGCCATTATACGCAACGCACGTGTCAACACCAGCGGTACAATCTATCAAAAGTCCGTTCAATTGCTTGCATATGCGGATGACATAGACATTGTCGCCAGAACGAAGCGAGCTGTGGCAGGGGCATTTGCGAGCATTGAATCGGAGGCGGCTAGAATGGGATTGGCGGTTAATGAGGACAAGACGAAGTATATGCTGTCATCGAGAGAGGAATCTCAACATCGTCGACTCGGGCAAAATATCACGATGGACAGATATAACTTCGAAGTTGTCAAGGACTTTGTCTACCTGTGCTCCACTATTACATCACAGAATGACATCAGTGCAGAGATCAAGCGAAGAATTACTCTTGCGAACCGCTGTTTCTTCGTTCTAAGAAGGCATTTAAGTAGTAAGGCCCTCTCTCAGAGAACCAAGGAGACTTTATACAAAACCCTAATCATCCCGGTCCTGCTTTATGGGTCAGAAGCATGGACACTGAAAGATTCGGATACAAATCTGCTAGGGTGCTTTGAGCGGAAGATTCTTCGTGTGATTTTCGGTCCGGTGTGTATCGAAGGAGTATGGAGGAGAAGATTCAACGACGAGCTCTACGGGCTATACAGCGACGTTGACCTGGTCAAAAAGCTGAAAATACAGCGGCTGAGATGGCGGGGGCTCGTGGAGCGTATGGACAGCAACGCACCTGCCCGACGAGTCTTCGAATCCAACCCCGATGGGGTACGCAGCAGAGGAAGAACCCATAACAGGTCGCGGAATCAAGTGAATGACGACATCAAAGCACTCGGTGTGCGCAACTGGAAGCGGCTAGCTAGGGACAGAGCTGGCTGGAGGGGCTTGTTAGTTGAGGCCGAAGCCCATCCTCGGCTGTGAGCGCCATCAAAAGTAAAGTAAGTAAGTAAGTTACATTTTGTCTCTGGAGTTATTTTACCGCTACTTTTGAGTGATGGTATTATAAAGTTGTATGAATTTATTTACATCATATAATGTATCTATAAAATACAAGATTTCTTGTTAGTTTAATGAATTTTGTCAAGTGATCAGTCGCTTGTGTTTTTAAAAACAAAAAATGGGTGTTACTCAAAAAATATCGAAACTGTCAATTAAAAAAAAAAAATTGTACACAAAATTAATAAAGTAGCTTCAAGTAAATCATTATGCCGTGGGTATAATCAGTATAATGTTCATAAATCTACAGTCAGCAGAATAAAACGAAAAGAGGGTGCAATAAGAAAATTTTTTTCTAATGCTGAATGTGGACCCGGAAAGAATGCCCCATGATGGAAAAGGTTTTTTTATTTATGTGTTATTGAATAAAAATGTATTACATTAAATATACATGTATTATATAAGTGCTGGTTTTCTGATTTTCGCTTTGCATCTGGAATTGACCCTACAAAAATGTTTACTCGGTTATTGCAACAACCTCGTTCATTGCAACCACCCTTTTTTTAATAAGTTGCAATAATCGAGAATGTACTGTATTTTAGAAAACTAATGATGCACATTTATAGGTGTAACCTTCTTCTACAAATATGTGAGTAATTTTGTATTTGTAAATCTAACGGGAAAAAAGTAGGGGTAATTTAATAAAATAAATCACAAAAAAGCTCCATAAGAGGCTTCAAACTTGAGTAATATTTCATAACAAGTGATACATGAATTTAAGATAGAAATTTATAATTAAAATTTTTTGTGTTAAAATGTTTGCATAATTTAAAAAAAAAATCATACTAAAAATGTGATTTAGTGAAAAATCAATTCCATTTTTGGTACTTGAGCCGTGTGCGAATTGCGTTAAAATTTTGGTTAAATTTTCTACCACGGTGAAATTTCGACTTTGTTTAAAAAAGAAATAAAATTTAATTTTTTGCTGTGCGAATTGGGATAAAATGGGTTAAATAGGACTTCGATTTGACACTATTTTGATTAAACAAAATCCAGCTGAAAAAATATCAAGTTAAATATTCTATTTTGAAAATTTAAGAAATTCTCAATTTCACATACGTACCTACTTTTTTTTTTGTATCGATTATTTACCACTTCATAACGATCAAAAATATAATTGTGAAACTTTGTTAATTCATTTTCGAACACTAATTCACAGTTCACAGCTGTCAACAAAATAGAAATAAAAAAACATATTCCATTTTTCTGTTCTCTCTTAAGAAACATCAAAATTTTAACCACTAGTGTTAGTGTCATATTTTAGCCTTTTCCACAGCCACAGTACACATATCTAAGGTAGTATCAGGCTCAGCTTGTCAAGTTTCAAGATGGTTGCCCCTTGTGTAAGTACACAATAAATAAAAACAAATTTGTGGTGATTGTTTGAAATTCATTTTTTTTTACTATTGATTTTGACAATATGCGCAGAACTGAACAAACATGAAAACGCTAGTAATATTACCTGTAATATATGCAGATAGGTATCTTGCTCCGCAGCTAGTTAAATTTTAACACATTTTATTCACCACGCTAGTGTCAAAATTTAACTAAACGCCGCAATTCGCACACGGCCTTAAAAGCAAAAGTTAACAAAAAATTAAAATAAAAAATAATTTTGGTAAATTTAGGTTTAGTTAAAACGACTTTTCAAAAATGTACACACCTACGTATGGGTATATACCTAGTATAGGTACCTACCTAGGTATAAATTGATAGACCACTTTCACACAAGGAAACTGAGTTGCCAGAAACTAGCTAGTTTGTTGGCGAGAAGGGTGAGAGAAGAGATTTTTTGTCTTCCTCGCCCACAACCTAAAAATCGCCGGCAACTCAGTTACTTTGTGTGAAAGGGTCATACATACCTACCTGTTTGAAACCAGGTCGAATCAAAGAGTAACTATGACCTTACCATATCATGCGGAGCTCTGATATGGCGGACCAACCCTTTTCTAGCTACTCGTGGGAACAATATTATGAAACAAAATAAACAAAAAAACAACAAAAACCACAACAAATTAAACACCCGCGGGATGTCACCGTGAGTGAGTATGCGGATCACATGGATAAAAACCTCCGTGGTGAAGATCCGAGACCGGGAAGTAGTTTTTACCTGAAGAGAAAACCTCACGGGTACTTACAGAACCGGGCATTTCAAGGAGGACCGTCGACCACTAGCCAAAGGAGAATACCTCCTGGCCTAATGGAAGATGGAATTCCAAACACATCGGCCACTGACAAAGAGAGAATACCTCCCCTGTCAGTCAAAGATGTAGGCAAAGCCGCAGAAGACGAATCTGTTGGGAATACACCATCAGGAGAAAGCTCTACACCACCAAAAAAAAAAAAACCAAACCGCAATACTAGGCCACGTCCGGAATTGGGAAATCCAGGTGGCCTAGACGATCCACTAAGGAAAGGACTAAGTGGCGCGGGAACAAGATGGTATATGAAGTTCCTTGCTGAAGGGATGTCCCCGCAAGAAGCCAGGAAAAAGGTGGATGAGAGAAAATCGGTCCCAAACAATGGACCTTCCAAAAGCCTGGGAGAAGGTAAGAGGAAGAACAACCAAATCACTCCTCCCCAAAGGCAAGATGCCAAAAAACCCAGGACTTCGGATTCAGCGGGAAAACATACCGTGGCCGGAGTAGTAAAGCGAGTGTCAGATTGGCGGTTCTACCCATGGACTACCCTCAGGTAACTCTCAGTACCGACGAACTGTCGACACTGGAAGAATCGATTATCGAGGAAGTATCCCTTGGGTGGAAGCACAAGCTGAAATTCAATGGCATGCATTTCAGAACGGGGTTACTTTTGGTCGATTGCGCTGGGCAAGACACAGCGAAGTGGCTGGAAGAAAAGGCATCAAGACTGAGCACTTGGAAGGCCACCGAGTTGATGGCATGTATGGGCGACAAAATCCCTAAGATCCTACCAAGAAGCGCAGGACAAGACGACGCGAAATCCTCGGCACTGATCCAGGCCCAAAACGAGGGATTAAATGTCAAAGCGTGGAGGGTGCTCAACAGCAAGACAGAAGGCAAAGGACAGCTGTTGGTTATAAGCATCGACGTCCAATCAGCAGAGGCCATAGTAAAAGAGAACCACCAACTTCACTTCAAATTTGGTAAGGTCACAGTGATATGTCTGAAGAAGTCAGCCGCACCAACCTCCTATGAGCCAGAGCCCAACGCGGAGAAAAATGCTATGTATGCTATTAGCCAAGAAAACTCCCCCCCTTACCACAACCAAATTTACCCAACCCAGCCGCCCACCCTCCCCCACCTCAGGTGCCAAACTCCCCGCAGGTATATCCCCTAGCCCCCACACACTTTAACCGTCCCCTCTGTTAACCAGGTGTCACTGGAAAACGTAACAATTGGTCGAGGAAGCGAAGAGATGGAGGGCATGGACCTCTCTACAATCAAATCAACAGTTAACTTTTTCAATGATGGTTTTCAATGATAGCTATAACTGGCCCCTTAGCGAGAAAATTCACTGCGGACAACTTAGGGTACTGATCCAAGAACCCTCGATAGTCGGGGGTAAGGTAAGAGGTTTAACAAGTAACGACTCTAAACTTATATGGGACACGAGACAAAACTCACCCAGAACTTGCATTATGACAAGGAATAATATAAATTTTATATGTCTTTCAGAATTTATGACTTGGTCCCGATACAGGCGCAGCTTAACATGGAGGGCAGAATGCAGACAATGGTAGCGTATTTCGCCGGTGACGAGGCCAGCACTCCACCGAACGAGGTACAAAGGCTTGTGGACTACTGCACCCAGCGCAAACTACCATTATTGATTGGTTGTGATGCAAATGCACACCACACAATATGGGGCAGCACCGATATAAACCAAAGGAGTGAGTACCTTTTAGACTTTATACTGGTAAAAAATCTAGAAATATTGAATGTACACCCCTACTTTCGTTACTAGAACAAGAAAAGAAGTTTTAGACATAACCTTTGGAACTGCAAACATAGGCTGTCTAATAAGGGATTGGAGAGTACCCAATGAACCATCAATGTCTGACCACGGAATTATAGTGTTTACCTTAGAAGGCCTTCTCACAGAGAACACCTGTGGAAGGAACCCTAAGAAAACTCACTGGGACCTGTATAAAACTGTCCTAAGGTCCAACTTAGAACATGTTGGCTCAGTAAGTACGACAAATAGTCACATAGAATTAGAAGATTCAGTTAATGATTTAAGTGTTGCCATACTGGAGGCCCACTTAAGCCAAAACAAGACAGAACAAACATCTTTCAAAACTAAGATCCAGTGTAAGAAAACTCTTCAATGAGGCAAAAAGAACCAGGCAATGACAAAATTACTCCACAGAATTGACTAAGTACAACAAAGAGTTAAGAAAAGCCAGGAGAAATAGTTTCACATCTTTCTGTGACGGTATTTCTTCTACCCCTGCTGCGGTAAGACTACACAAAGCTCTTGTAAAAGAAAAGACAATTACATCATTAGCACTTCGGTATGATGATGGAAGTTTCACTGAAAACGAAGAGCAGAGTTTATCTCTGCTTCTTAACACACTCTTTCCAGGCAGCCTACCTTTAGTAGGAAACTCGACAGAGAGAATACCTCTCAGACCAAACAGAGAAGACTGGAAGATAGCTACAACTATCTGCTCAAGTAAAAGGATAGATTGGGCAATTAGTACCTTTCAACCTTTTAAATCACCAGGCGTAGATGGTATTTTCCCAGCTCTTCTGCAAAAGGGTAAAGAAGATCTTATGCCTTATCTTATTAGCATTCTTCGAAGTAGCATTGCTCTTGGTTATATACCAAGTCTATGGAGAAGGGCTTAAGTGATCTTTATTTCAAAAATCGGGAAAAAGGATACAACCCATCCAAAGTCTTTCAGGCCAATAAGCTTAACATCCTTTTTACTGAAAATTTTAGAGAAAATAATAGACAACTTCATAAGATCAGAAGTTTTAGTAAATGGGCCTCTCAATCTGCGACAACATGCTTACAGAGTAGGTAGATCTACAGAAACTGCTCTGTTCGAACTCACGAACACCTTACAAAAAGCCCTAGACGCTAAGGAAACGGCATTAGCCGCATTCCTAGATATAGAAGGAGCTTTTGACAACACCTCTCATGCCTCAGTTAACAAGGCTCTTGAAGGGAAGGGTGTTCCCATCACCATAACCAGAAGGATTAAAGAAATGTTAGGTACCAGAACAGCAGAGGCACTAGCAGGAACGAATACACAGGGCATAATTGCATAATTGTAGTGGATGAACTGTTAGAAACTAACCGCCCAAGGCATACGCGTTATAGGCTTTGCCGATGATATTGTAATCACAGCCCTAGGGTAGTTTGAAGAAACTCTATGCGATATAATCCAAAAAGGGTTAGCAATCACAAGGAAATGGTGTATATCAGTAGGACTAAACATCAATCCTACAAAAACTACGATTGTACTGTAACCGATTTTATTATAATTATTCACAAAAAAACTATTTAAATAAATAAAAAAAAATGAACGAGAGCTTTCGCACCGACGACAACGACGAAACATACCTATGACAGCGACAGTACAAGTAGGTAGATACCTATATGCATACAATTATGTAATTCTAATTACTATTGATGAATACAGAAAAATGCCGAGCTTTTAAGTTTTCGGAGGGGGTAAGAGGTATAGGTAGAATAAATAGATCGTAATAGTCTTATAAGTTTTTCTTACGATCTAGCCTTAGGATATGTTTAACAACATTTGTTTACCTTTCTCTCGGCAACGAAGTTGTGTCAACATTCCTGAAGCAACTTTTAGGAGAGGGTTGAGTTGGCAGGAATTATAGGATCTTTGACTCGAGAATGAAAGTTTTCACCTTATGATGTCAATGATCCTGGAATTTATGAAACTTAAAAGTTTTGCAGAATTTCCAATGTCGGTTAGTGATAGGATAGAGAAAAACTGCTATGGCAAAGCTAAAATTCTTCTTCATTGTGCTAGTCGAACATCTTAGTCTTCAATTTTTAAATCACACGCCGCCGTTGCAATATATGTACCTATACATACCTACATATACGAAATCAGTTTTTTTGCAAGTACCTAACTAATTACATTTACGTATATGTACGTTCAATTCAAATTTAAAAACTCGTTTTTATTAAAAAATTTTTGAATTAATTTATTAGGTGCAAATAATTTTTTTTAGTGCCAGAACAAAAAAAAAAATATTAAAAAAAGGCTATAAGCCTTCAGAAAGGTAAACGGTAAAAATTTTTTCTTTGTTTAAGTGTAAAACTCATTTTTTTTATAGAAAAAATCCTAGGCGGTTGTCATTACCAACCGCCCCAATCTTTTAAAATTTCCTGAGGAAAATTGTGTATGTGTTCGCTTTTCCGGTCGATGATTTTCAAATCACTCAACACGAACATCATAATTATACCTATACCTACTTAAATCATTTAGCCAGCATTTCCTGCAGCTACCTTAAGACGTCAGTGATACCCATACCTGCTGTTATACGATTTCGCCACAAGGAAATCAACAAAGAAGGTAGCCAAGATCGTCTGGAGGTTGAGTTATAGGAAAGAAGATCCAGGGTTCAAACCCTAAAATTACCAGAAACCAAAGTGGGAAAAACATTTTTTTTTTGTGATTCATATAGAAGTTTTTTTTTTTATTAAAAGTAAAGTAGTTGCTTCAATTATATTTTTTTTGATAAAGTCTAAATTCCATTAATTGCGACCTGTGTTAACGATTGTAAGAAAAACGAATTTAAAATAAGAGTGTTAAAAGCGGGAAAAGTAAAATTTTAAAATATCTCGATCCGCGGATTAATATATATATATATATATATACAAGTGATTATCGGTACAAAAAGGTACCTTTAAAGGGAGGGTACCATCCTTAACAAATACATATACATCAGTTGCAGTGGCCACTTCAGCAGGAGTTTAAGGGTGAGTTTTTGTTTATACCCATATTTTAATATACACTTTTGTTAAATATATACATATATACATAAAAAAAAGGAAAAATTAATTAGTACGCGAATCGAGGGGAGGGTTGAACGAGGGATTATTGTATAATAATAAGAAGAAAAAGTGAAAGAAAAGTCAAAAGAGGTACTGAATACCCAAAGTAGGTAATAAATCGAAGACGTTTTTAATATTTTAATTAATTGAAAAGTTTCTTTAATCAGCAACTGGTTGCCATATAGGGGAATTTTATATTCTAATTAATTAATATTATTAAATATTAAAATTGTTAAATAATTAACTTTTAAATTTTAATAAACTTTGTGAATTTAAGATTTCAAATGATTATTACCTAAATTAAAATCTTTATAATATATTTTTAAAAATGAAACCAATTTTTTTAATTTACTCATGATGATTTTAAGAATGGACTAGATGTCGGAATAAAAGTTTTTTAAAGGGATGAGAGGGAGGAAACGAGAAGGATGAAGATTTAAAAGGGGAAGAAGCCTAGGAAAGGGGTTGCTCTAGCGAGGGAGGCAACCAAGGTAGGGAGGGTTGAGGCGATTACTCGCGCATCACAACACCGAGATGCAATGTCACTGGCAAATTTGTTTTGTAATGTGTTATGGTCCAAGAACCTCACCAAGGCTGAGCTACGGGTTCGATTACTGCCAGCAAGGACCTAAAGACAAAACAGCACGTTACAGTACCATTTACCAAGAAAAGACTTCTACCACGCATGAAACCTATCCGGTTAGCTGGTGAAGTAATCGAAACGAAGATGGAGGTAAAATACCTAGGTATAACACTAGATAGCAAACTCCTCTGGAACAAAAAAAAAAATAGAAATAACTGTCGGGAAAGCCACAAAGGCCCTCATGATATGCAAGAGACTTACAGGGAAATCTTGGGGTTGCAAGCCACACAACCTTAGATGGATGTACACCATGATGGTAAGACCCATCATTACCTATGTTGCGGTTGCATGGCACAAACGAACCGAACTCTTAACAACTAGGAAAGCCCTAGGAAAAGTCCAAAGGCTCGCATGTTTATGTTTAACGGGAGCAATTAGTACTTGCCCAACATCAGCCATGGAGGTTATCCTTTATCTATCTCCTCTACACGAGGTTATTGAAAGTGCTGCAGAGGGAGCCAATATGAGATTTTTCAAAGAGGGAACTGGGACCGGTAAATGTATAGGACTCAATAAGGTAACAAACCTTATTGACATTCCAAGAGACGGCATGATTAAAAAAAATTTAACTTCGAGAAAAAGTTTCAAATAGAGTTAAGAAGCAAGAAAGAGTGGGTAGGGAAACCGGTAACTACTCCCTTAAAGCAAACGCCATCAAGTGGTACACTGATGGATCGAGAACGAACGAAGGGACTGGTGCAGGAATTTTTGGGCCTAGAACCAAGATTTCTATACCGATGGGTCAGTCTTCTAGCATTTTCCAAGCGGAAGTACACGCAATAGGGAAATGTGCAGATCGAAATCTCGAAAGAAAATACAAAAACCAACACATTGGCATTATGTCGGACAGCCAAGCTGAACTCCATAAACTAACAGAAACATACTCAAATTTATTTGTCGCACACGACGAAAAATTAACCTTCACCACAACAGTGAAGGGTAGAATTCGAACACTAAACAAGGAACCAGTCTATACAAGATCGTATCCTTATCCTATGTCTTTAAAAGACGAAAGCGAAAGAGAAATTAACCAACTCCTTAAAGATGGCATATTAGACCTTCACGGTCTCCGTACAACGCACTAATATGGGTTGTACCCAAAAAAGTTGATGCATCTGGCGAAAAGAAATACCGACTAGTCATCCACTACAGGAAGCTTAACACAGTAACTATTCCCGATCCCTGAAATAAATGAAGTGCTATCCCAACTAGGACAAAACAAATTTTTTTCGGTAATCGATTTAAAAAGTGGTTTTCACCAAATCAAACTGCATGAAGACGACATCGAAAAAACAGCCTTCTCGGTTAACAATGGAAAATACGAATTAATTCGACTTCCATTCGGTTTAAAAAATGCACCATCCATATTCCAAAGAGCTTTGGATGCCATTTTACGGGAACATATAGCAAGGTGTCCGCTAAACTGGAAAGTCAGGGAAAGTCAGGGAACAAAATTTGGTCAGGGAAAGTCAGGGAATTCGGGAAGCGGTCAGAGAAAATTTTTTCCATATCAATTTTTAAAAATTCACTGAACTCCTTTTCCACTTTCTCTCATAAAAAACTTTTTTCTGATCCAACATTTCGTTTGGATTACATCTCTGTTTAAAATAATTCATTTCGTATCTTTTGCCATACCTGTGAATATGTCAAACAAAAATGAGTGAAACGCAACTAAATGCACTTTGTGTTATTTCGTACAGTAATGGCAGCGATCGGAAACCTATGTAGAGCTATCCAGATAGGTTCGTGTTGTTGGAATCCCGTGTGAAAAACAGCTGATGACAAAACAGCTTTTAATGTTGGATAGCTA
The DNA here is from genome assembly GCA_949320155.1 of Melangyna quadrimaculata. Taxonomy (NCBI): domain Eukaryota; kingdom Metazoa; phylum Arthropoda; class Insecta; order Diptera; family Syrphidae; genus Melangyna; species Melangyna quadrimaculata. The sequence continues at coordinate 281,551,848 of OX439483.1, forward strand.
TCCATGCTATCTGAAATATTTTGGTAGATATATGTACGCTTCTATCCCAAGCGAATTGTCAAAAAGAACCAATCCGTTCGAAAACTTATATGGATACGAAACTATCTTAAGACCGATTTACAATGCGACGAAAAAAAAAATAGTTATTTCAGCTTCCGTGTTTAGGAAAACTACACCATGGAATAAGAATTTTGTGGACTCAAATTAAAGGCATTTGCTTACTGCTCCATTTGAGTCCGAAATATTCTAGTTCCATGGTGTACTTTTCCTAAACACGGAAGCTTAAATATCTATTTTTTCTTTATAAATAAGGGGGACACTTTATAATATTTAAATTATAATAACATAATATTTAAATAATAAAAGTAATTTCAGTTTGATTTTTTCATTATTTTGAACGCACACTGCTCAGAAAGAAGAAAAAGAATAAATAATTTAATGCTACCAAAAACTCTACGTCAAGAAACTCGTCGCATTGTGAATTGGGAAACGATTTTATAACTAGAAAAAAATGACAGCGAATCAAGTCACGCTCTCGTCGCGTTTACTCGTTCCATTGTGAATCGACCTTTAGATAGCGGCCAATAAGAGGCAAAAAATAAAAAACTTAACTGTTAAAGGAAAATGCGCAAAGATGTATGGAGCGTGGGCACAGCACCAATAAAAAAGGCCTTCATATCGTATATAGGTACATGTTTATGCATTCATTATCCGTTAACCATTTGTCCAAATTCGATGTGTGTTATTTAATTTTGAATACAATGAGTTTTAGGGTCACAATTATTTTTCGCTCGATTTAAGCCATTTTTTTGATTTAAATTCATTAGACCGATGAAACCCTACCTGAAATTTTTCAGATTTTTTAAAATTATGTTGACGCCAACCATCAATTTTATGCAAAAAGCATTTTCTGGAGTATTTAATTTGTAAAAAATACAAATATTGGCTTTTAAATAATAGCTTTTATGTCAAAATCATCTCTGGAAAACAACAAACAAACATCAATTTGTATCTCATTTCACGTAATAAAAATGGGTATTATTTTCAAGGTTTTAAATTGCAATTCGTAAAAATTGGACAAAACATTGCACAATACCACCCACAAACCACCCTTATATATACTACTAGCGGAAACACCCGGCGTTGCCCTGGTGCCTTTTGTTAAAGGATAGTTTGTTAACAAATCTTGAAAACAAATTCCCGTGGAAAATAGTTTTCCTTGAAAATATTTCTGCTATCGTGAATATCTCTAAAATAAATTTGATGAATTGACCGCCCAATTCTACAGGAAAACTTATTCCCGACATCAATAAATTTTCAACATCATTCATGATCCAATTTTAAAAGGATAGAAATATTGTGCAAGTGTTAATTATTATTAATATTCTAAATATCTATGCCAAGGACACCTACTTGTAAGAAAATATTTGAAAAATTTTGTATGGTTTGTTATCTCGCCCCCAACTATCAAATGTTAAAGCAAAAGGTGTGATTTTTCGGATTTCCACTGGACTAAGAGTGCAAAATTCACCTCCTTAATCGATTGGCGCTCTCAGATCTTGACATTTCGATACCTGTCAAATTGAAAAGTGAAATTTCTTATTCTCTGTTGGTGCTAAAGTGCTGGCCGAGACGTTAGCTAATAACACCCTCCTTAATCGATTGGTGCCCTTAGATTTTGACATTTCGACACACGACCTGCAACGCACAGAAGAGAGGAGCTGTAATACGGCAGTTTTTGCTCTTATAGCATTGCTGTTACCATTTTTGTTATCATTGTGAATGATTTACTCTACGGAGCGAATGTTTCTCACTGATTACGAGATTGTAAAAGTATTCGCCGTGTTGATTTCAACATACCCAAATTTTCACCGACCATGTAAATCAAACATGATTGGTTAACGTTTTACCTTCCACCACAATCCAATCAACAACCAGCGCATTTTTACTTACTTGAGAATTATATCATGCCATTCATTAGCCTTTCACCACTGCTTATTGTATTTTCCAATAACATTCACTTACACATTCAACAAAAACCAGGCAAAAAACTCATATGCACTTGCTACGTCAAATCTCATAGCTAAGCTTTGTGCAACGCTCATGTCTTGTTCAAAAAGTTATATTTTTCGCCATGTCGCTTCATGGACATAGATTTTATGCACTCCATTGGATTTTTTCTGGACATGTTCATAATCTTGCTAACTATTTAGGCGTATTAGTTTTTAAAATTGTATGGTTGTCTATTAATATTTTGTATGTATTTAAATGGTGAGACAATGGCCTTTGCAAAGACATCTAAATTTTAAAATTAGAATAAGTACTTTCTGATTTATAGCCAATTTTATGCAGATAAATTGACAATTTTAAAATTTTTTCTGGATTTTATCTTTAAAAAATATTTCTAATGTAAAATTTTAATATTTGAAATTATTTTATGAAGCTTGTGAGCAACACACAGTTATGTTTTGTATCCATGATTTTTTTTTGTAAATGAATCAATAAAGCTAATTCTGGAGTGGCTTTTGTTGAAATGATCACTTAATATTTATGAGCAATATTTAAGAAGAGGATAAGAGCAATTGGTGTGTTAGCTTTGTTTTTCAAAATTAATCAATTCTTTATTAACTTTTGCATTTAAAGTACCAAAAACAGATTTAATTTTTCACTAAATCACATTTTTAGTATGATTTTTTTTAAGATTTTGCAAAAATTTTAACACAAAAATTTAGATTATAAATTTCAACCGTAGTCTATATCATTTGTAAGTATCATTTGTTATGAACTATTAGGCATTACTAAAGTTTTAAGCCTCTAAATTTGGCTAAATGGAGCTTTATTGTGATTTATCTCATTAAATTGCCCCTACTTTTTTTCCCTTTAGATTTACAAATATAAAATTACTAAAATATTTGTAGTTTTTCAAATTTTATAAATTTTTCATTAACTTTTTACAATTTTCTAAGTAAATACACTCAAAAGGTATGAATTTTTTGCATTATGGCAAATTCTTTCTATTTTAACAATTTATTTTGTTCTGAAAGTGAATTATTTTTTATTTTTATAATTTTGAGTATCTTATAACCTTTCATTTGATACCTCATTTATAAATATCAAAAAAGTATTACTCATGTTATGGCCATTTACAGGTATTTTATGTATATTTTAGCAAAAAGAAAAAATTTTATCGACCAATAGACTGGATTTTTGCAAAATTTTGATAATCGGTTAAATAAAAAGTAACAATATTCACTATTTAGTCAAAATAATGCTATTTTATCTGTTTAAGCGTAATAGTCCTTAAGATTGTATGGACGTCTATTAATGTTTTGCATGTATTTAAACAGTAAGACAATGACCTTTCCATCGACATCTAAATTTTGAAATTCGGATAAGTACTTTTCGATTTTTAGCCAATTTTATGCAGACAAACTGACAATTTTAAATTTTATTCTGGATTTTATCTGTAAAAAATATTTCTAATGTACAATTTTAATACTTGAAATTATTTTCTGAAGCTTGTGAGCAATGCGCAGTTATTTTTTATATATCATAAAATTTAATAAAAATATCAGATTTTCAGGTTTTATAATTTTTAAATTTGAAAATATTTTATGGGCGTGATCAAATTATAAAAATAAAATTCGTTGAAAAAGCATGATTTTTTGGTAAATAAATCAATAAAACTAATTTTATAAACATTTATTAGCAATATTTTAGAAGAGGATTAGAGCAATTGGTGTGTTAGTTTTTTTTTCAAAATTTATCAATTTTTTATTAACTTTTGCATTTAAAGTACCAAAAATCGAATTGATTTTTCACTAAATCACATTTTTAGTACGATTTTTTTTAAGGTTTTGCAAAAATTTTAACACAGAAATTTATATTATAAATTTTTACCTCAAATTTATGTATCATTTGTTATGAACTATTAAGTATTACTCAAGTTTGAAACCTCATAATTTGGCTAAAAGGAGCTTTTTTGTGATTTATTTTATTAAGTTGCCCTTACTTTTTTCCCGTTAGATTTACAAATACAAAATTATCACATGTTTGTAGAAGAAAGTAACACCCATAAATGTGCATCCTTTGTTTTTTTTTTTTTTAAATATGTACATTTTTGATTAACTTTTGAATTTAAAGTACGAAAAAATAAAAATAATTAAAACGCATTTTTAGTACACACTTTTTTAATATTTTGCAATAATTTGTACACACAAATTTAAGCTATAAATTTCTATATAAATTTCATGTATCATTTATTATGAACTTTTAAGGTTTGCTCAATTTTGAAACCTCTAAAGTTGTCTAAATGTAGCTTTTTTGTGATTTATTTATTAAATTACAAGAACTCCAATTAGAAATTCAATTGAGATAACGGTGCTCTCCACTGGTAGACGATTGTTGACAATGAACGAAGCGGAGCATTTCTATGGATTTTATTCGATTTTTTATGAATTTTAAAAAATCAATTGTGCCGCTAATATAGGAGGTAGATTTAAAAGTGAGTTATCAAATTAATGGCTATTCTATTGAAATTAAATATAAGAAAAAACTAAATCAATCCATGCACACACACACATGTTATTAAGTAATTTGTGTGAACAACATTATATTGTGAATTTCTCAGCTCAACGGTACAATAAGAATATAATTTTTGTATACAAGTTCATAGGACCTCTAGCTATAATTCATTAGCTTTGTTCAGTGACGTTGTTCCGAACAGTTTGGAACGGTTTAGAACAGAAAAGTACAAGGTTTTGCTGTTCAATGAGAATTTTCTGTTCTAAACTGTTCTGATTTGCTGTTTAGTGAGGCTGTTCCGAACAGTTTGGAACAGAATAGAACAGGATTTTCTGTTCTTACTTTTTAGGTAGAACAACTTAGAACAGGTTTGTGACAACTGTCAAAATCAGCTGCTGTCACTTGCAAGTTGATATTTTTCAACAAATTTCGTGGCTCTTTGTGCTTTTACTTTGGAAACAAACAAACAAATAAATATTTAAAAAACAACATAAATTAAATTAAATTGTGCTGTTAAATAAATACTATTTCTAATTGTTTTTAATAAAAAGTATTTCTTGCTTATTCACCAAACTCGAATTTTTTTTTGACAATTACATCTGTCAGACAGCTGCCTGTTCTATCTTGTCTGACGTTTCTGTTCTACTCTGTTCTGTTCTGTTCTTTTCTGTTCTGTTCTGTTCTGTTCTGTTCTGTTCTGTTCTGTTCTGTTCTGTTCTGTTCTGTTCTGTTCTGTTCTGTTCTGTTCTGTTCTGTTCTGTTCTGTTCTGTTCTGTTCTGTTCTGTTCTGTTCTGTTCTGTTCTGTTCTGTTCTGTTCTGTTCTGTTCTGTTCTGTTCTGTTCTGTTCTGTTCTGTTCTGTTCTGTTCTGTTCTGTTCTGTTCTGTTCTGTTCTGTTCTGTTCTGTTCTGTTCTGTTCTGTTCTGTTCTGTTCTGTTCTGTTCTGTTCTGTTCTGTTCTGTTCTGTTCTGTTCTGTTCTGTTCTGTTCTGTTCTGTTCTGTTCTGTTCTGTTCTGTTCTGTTCTGTTCTGTTCTGTTCTGTTCTGTTCTGTTCTGTTCTGTTCTGTTCTGTTCTGTTCTGTTCTGTTCTGTTCTGTTCTGTTCTGTTCTGTTCTGTTCTGTTCTGTTCTGTTCTGTTCTGTTCTGTTCTGTTCTGTTCTGTTCTGTTCTGTTCTGTTCTGTTCTGTTCTGTTCTGTTCTGTTCTGTTCTGTTCTGTTCTGTTCTGTTCTGTTCTGTTCTGTTCTGTTCTGTTCTGTTCTGTTCTGTTCTGTTCTGTTCTGTTCTGTTCTGTTCTGTTCTGTTCTGTTCTGTTCTGTTCTGTTCTGTTCTGTTCTGTTCTGTTCTGTTCTGTTCTGTTCTGTTCTGTTCTGTTCTGTTCTGTTCTGTTCTGTTCTGTTCTGTTCTGTTCTGTTCTGTTCTGTTCTGTTCTGAACGAATTAGAGTTATGCTCTCACAGGTTATTAAGGTTGAAATATTCATCACTGAGAATGAAATCGAAGCACTGCTTCTTGAAGCACAGTTAATAAAATCGTTGAAGCCACCTTATAATATTGTGCTTAAGGATGGAAAATATTATCCTTATATAACAATTTCCAAGCAAGATTATCCAAGAATAGCGAAATATAGAGGCAAATTTAAGAAGAATGAGTTTCATTATTATGGTCCCTTTACATCTGCCGCTGCTGTTAAGCAAACTATATTATCATTGCAAAGAGCTTTTCTCTTGAGAGTATGTTCAGATCAATACTTTTCCTCAACAAAAAGACCATGTATTGAGTATCAAATTAAGCGCTGCTCAGCACCATGCATAAACAAAATCACAAAAGACGACTACTGCCAATCAGTAAAACAGGCACGAAATACATTGCTTGGAAGAAATAAGGAAGTGAAAGAACAGTTACTTTTCACAATGAGAAAGTGCAGCAGTGAAGAAAACTATGAGCTTGCTGCTATATATAGAGATCGGGTAAAGTTTCTTGAGCAAATTCAAATACAGCACACGGATTTTTCTTTTGAAAAAGATGCAGATTTCTTCAGTATTGTACGTGAAGAGGATCTAGCATGTATTAGTGTGTTATCGTTCAGAAATAAAGACAACTACGGCAGCACTCCTTACTCCTTATTCTCCTTATTCTGTTCTGTTCTGTTCTGTTCTGTTCTGTTCTGTTCTGTTCTGTTCTGTTCTGTTCTGTTCTGTTCTGTTCTGTTCTGTTCTGTTCTGTTCTGTTCTGTTCTGTTCTGTTCTGTTCTGTTCTGTTCTGTTCTGTTCTGTTCTGTTCTGTTCTGTTCTGTTCTGTTCTGTTCTGTTCTGTTCTATTCTATTCTATTCTATTCTATTCTATTCTATTCTATTCTATTCTATTCTATTCTATTCTATTCTATTCTATTCTATTCTATTCTATTCTATTCTATTCTATTCTATTCTATTCTATTCTATTCTATTCTATTCTATTCTATTCTATTCTATTCTATTCTATTCTATTCTATTCTATTCTATTCTATTCTATTCTATTCTATTCTATTCTATTCTATTCTATTCTATTCTATTCTATTCTATTCTATTCTATTCTATTCTATTCTATTCTATTCTATTCTATTCTATTCTATTCTATTCTATTCTATTCTATTCTATTCTATTCTATTCTATTCTATTCTATTCTATTCTATTCTATTCTATTCTATTCTATTCTATTCTATTCTATTCTATTCTATTCTATTCTATTCTATTCTATTCTATTCTATTCTATTCTATTCTATTCTATTCTATTCTATTCTATTCTATTCTATTCTATTCTATTCTATTCTATTCTATTCTATTCTATTCTATTCTATTCTATTCTATTCTATTCTATTCTATTCTATTCTATTCTATTCTATTCTATTCTATCTATTCTATTCTATTCTATTCTATTCTATTCTATTCTATTCTATTCTATTCTATTCTATTCTATTCTATTCTATTCTATTCTATTCTATTCTATTCTATTCTATTCTATTCTATTCTATTCTATTCTATTCTATTCTATTCTATTCTATTCTATTCTATTCTATTCTATTCTATTCTATTCTATTCTATTCTATTCTATTCTATTCTATTCTATTCTATTCTATTCTATTCTATTCTATTCTATTCTATTCTATTCTATTCTATTCTATTCTATTCTATTCTATTCTATTCTATTCTATTCTATTCTATTATTCTATTCTATTCTATTCTATTCTATTCTATTCTATTCTATTCTATTCTATCTATTCTATTCTATTCTATTCTATTCTATTCTATTCTATTCTATTCTATTCTATTCTATTCTATTCTATTCTATTCTATTCTATTCTATTCTATTCTATTCTATTCTATTCTATTCTATTCTATTCTATTCTATCTATTCTATTCTATTCTATTCTATTCTATTCTATTCTATTCTATTCTATTCTATTCTATTCTATTCTATTCTATTCTATTCTATTCTATTCTATTCTATTCTATTCTATTCTATTCTATTCTATTCTATTCTATTCTATCTATTCTATTCTATTCTATTCTATTCTATTCTATTCTATTCTATTCTATTCTATTCTATTCTATTCTATTTCTATTCTATTCTATTCTATTCTATTCTATTCTATTCTATTCTATTTCTATTCTATTCTATTCTATTCTATTCTATTCTATTCTATTCTATTCTATTCTATTCTATTCTATTCTATTCTATTCTATTCTATTCTATTCTATTCTATCTATTCTATTCTATTCTATTCTATTCTATTCTATTCTATTCTATTCTATTCTATTCTATTCTATTCTATTCTATTCTATTCTATTCTATTCTTATTCTATTCTATTCTATTCTATTCTATTCTATTCTATTCTATTCTATTCTATTCTATTCTATTCTATTCTATTCTATTCTATTCTATTCTATTCTATTCTATTCTATTCTATTCTATTCTATTCTATTCTATTCTATTCTATTCTATTCTATTCTATTCTATTCTATTCTATTCTATTCTATTCTATTCTATTCTATTCTATTCTATTCTATTCTATTCTATTCTATTCTATTCTATTCTATTCTATTCTATTCTATTCTATTCTATTCTATTCTATTCTATTCTATTCTATCTTCTATTCTATTCTATTCTATTCTATTCTATTCTATTCTATTCTATTCTATTCTATTCTATTCTATTCTATTCTATTCTATTCTATTCTATTCTATTCTATTCTATTCTATTCTATTCTATTCTATTCTATTCTATTCTATTCTATTCTATTTCTATTCTATTCTATTCTATTCTATTCTATTCTATTCTATTCTATTTCTATTCTATTCTATTCTATTCTATTCTATTCTATTCTATTCTATTCTATTCTATTCTATTCTATTCTATTCTATTCTATTCTATTCTATTCTATTCTATTCTATTCTATTCTATTCTATTCTATTCTATTCTATTCTATTCTATTCTATTCTATTCTATTCTATTCTATTCTATTCTATTCTATTCTATTCTATTCTATTCTATTCTATTCTATTCTATTCTATTCTATTCTATTCTATTCTATTCTATTCTATTCTATTCTATTCTATTCTATTCTATTCTATTCTATTCTATTTATCTATTCTATTCTATTCTATTCTATTCTATTCTATTCTATTCTATTCTATTCTATTCTATTCTATTCTATTCTATTCTATTCTATTCTATTCTATTCTATTCTATTCTATTCTATTCTATTCTATTCTATTCTATTCTATCTATTCTATTCTATTCTATTCTATTCTATTCTATTCTATTCTATTCTATTCTATTCTATTCTATTCTATTCTATTCTATTCTATTCTATTCTATTCTATTCTATTCTATTCTATTCTATTCTATTCTATTCTATTCTATTCTATTCTTCTATTCTATTCTATTCTATTCTATTCTATTCTATTCTATTCTATTCTATTCTATTCTATTCTATTCTATTCTATTCTATTCTATTCTATTCTATTCTATCTATTCTATTCTATTCTATTATTCTATTCTATTCTATTCTATTCTATTCTATTCTATTCTATTCTATTCTATTCTATTCTATTCTATTCTATTCTATTCTATTCTATTCTATTCTATTCTATTCTATTCTATTCTATTCTATTCTATTCTATTCTATTCTATTCTATTCTATTCTATTCTATTCTATTCTATTCTATTCTATTCTATTCTATTCTATTCTATTCTATTCTATTCTATTCTATTCTATTCTATTCTATTCTATTCTATTCTATTCTATTTCTATTCTATTCTATTCTATTCTATTCTATTCTATTCTATTCTATTCTATTCTATTCTATTCTATTCTATTCTATTCTATTCTATTCTATTCTATTCTATTCTATTCTATTCTATTATTCTATTCTATTCTATTCTATTCTATTCTATTCTATTCTATTCTATTCTATTCTATTCTATTCTATTCTATTCTATTCTATTCTATTCTATTCTATTCTATTCTATTCTATTCTATTCTATTCTATTCTATTCTATTCTATTCTATTCTATTCTATTCTCTATTCTATTCTATTCTATTCTATTCTATTCTATTCTATTCTATTCTATTCTATTCTATTCTATTCTATTATTCTATTCTATTCTATTCTATTCTATTCTATTCTATTCTATTCTATTCTATTCTATTCTATTCTATTCTATTCTATTCTATTCTATTCTATTCTATTCTATTCTATTCTATTCTATTCTATTCTATTCTATTCTATTCTATTCTATTCTATTCTATTCTATTCTATTCTATTCTATTCTATTCTATTCTATTCTATTCTATTCTATTCTATTCTATTCTATTCTATTCTATTCTATTCTATTCTATTCTATTCTATTCTATTCTATTCTATTCTATTCTATTCTATTCTATTCTATTCTATTCTATTTCTATTCTATTCTATTCTATTCTATTCTATTCTATTCTATTCTTTCTATTCTATTCTATTCTATTCTATTCTATTCTATTCTATTCTATTCTATTCTATTCTATTCTATTCTATTCTATTCTATTCTATTCTATTCTATTCTATTCTATTCTATTCTATTCTATTCTATTCTATTCTATTCTATTCTATTCTATTCTATTCTATTCTATTCTATTCTATTCTATTCTATTCTATTCTATTCTATTCTATTCTATTCTATTCTATTCTATTCTATTCTATTCTATTCTATTCTATTCTATTCTATTCTATTCTATTCTATCTATTCTATTCTATTCTATTCTATTCTATTCTATTCTATTCTATTCTATTCTATTCTATTCTATTCTATTCTATTCTATTCTATTCTATTCTATTCTATTCTATTCTATTCTATTCTATTCTATTCTATTCTATTCTATTCTATTCTATTCTATTCTATTCTATTCTATTCTATTCTATTCTATTCTATTCTATTCTATTCTATTCTATTCTATTCTATTCTATTCTATTCTATTCTATTCTATTCTATTCTATTCTATTCTATTCTATTCTATTCTATTCTATTCTATTCTATTCTATTCTATTCTATTCTATTCTATTCTATTCTATTCTATTCTATTCTATTCTATTCTATTCTATTCTATTCTATTCTATTCTATTCTATTCTATTCTATTCTATTCTATTCTATTCTATTCTATTCTATTCTATTCTATTCTATTCTATTCTATTCTATTCTATTCTATTCTATTCTATTCTATTCTATTCTATTCTATTCTATCTATTCTATTCTATTCTATTCTATTCTATTCTATTCTATTCTATTCTATTCTATTCTATTCTATTCTATTCTATTCTATTCTATTCTATTCTATTCTATTCTATTCTATTCTATTCTATTCTATTCTATTCTATTCTATTCTATTCTATTCTATTCTATTCTATTCTATTCTATTCTATTCTATTCTATTCTATTCTATTCTATTCTATTCTATTCTATTCTATTCTATTCTATTCTATTCTATTCTATTCTATTCTATTCTATTCTATTCTATTCTATTCTATTCTATTCTATTCTATTCTATTCTATTCTATTCTATTCTATTCTATTCTATTCTATTCTATTCTATTCTATTCTATTCTATTCTATTCTATCTATTCTATTCTATTCTATTCTATTCTATTCTATTCTATTCTATTCTATTCTATTCTATTCTATTCTATTCTATTCTATTCTATTCTATTCTATCTATTCTATTCTATTCTATTCTATTCTATTCTATTCTATTCTATTCTATTCTATTCTTT